>JAVKLF010000100.1:6533824-6580674 GCA_034783495.1 Millerichthys robustus
ACACACACACACACACACACACACACACACACACACACACACACACACACACACTTATATATATATATATAGTAATTGGTAACTCTAATTTGTCCCTAGGTGTGAGTGAGAGAGTACAGTAAATGGTTGTTTGTCTCGTTTGTCTCTTTATGTGGCCCTATGATGGACTTGAAACCTGTCCAGGGTGTACCCCACCCCTCACACGGTGACTGCTGGATATGGGCACCCGTGATCCTGAACGGAAGGAGCGGGTAACAGATAATGGATGGATAGACATTACACCAGTGTCACTTAACAGATGACCTGTTTTTTTTGTTTGTTTGTTTTTGTTTTTTAGTTTTTAAGCAGATATTTTGTTGGATTGCTTTTTTTATTGGAAATGTAAATTTACAAGTGTAATAGACAAAAATAGTCTTCATCAGAGCTAGATCCAAGTGCAAAACAAATAGCAAACATGCTGTAATATCCACTGCTTTTGTTCCTGTTATTTCACACTTTTCTTATTTAATATGCCACAAGGTTTGGCATTGCTTTGATGATGTTGCAGTCCCAGTGGGCATTCCCCTTGAGGCAATATTCACTTCACTCTTTAATAAAGATTGATTTTCAAAGGTGTGGTTTATAGTCAGTCACAGTAGGTCATCAAATCCTGCTTCTTGGAATCCCCAATCGAGCCAAAGATCACACAACTTTTACGTCTTCTGTTGCCTAACCTCATCACGAACCACGACATGTTTCTGTCCCTTCAATGGGTACAATGTGTGTAAAGTCATCATCACTTGTGACTAAAACAAATAAAAGTTCTCCTAAGAGGGCTGGCATTTAATTGTTTCTTATTCTGCATACTGCATCCCCCTGTAACATTTTTTGTTCCTCCTATGTTGATAGACTGATTTGTTTCCTGTGTAGTTAGGTGTATGTTAACAGGAGAGAGGGAGGCAAAAAGATGCAACCTTCTAATGATTTTGTGCATTTAAAATAGATGAAGCATAGTACTTTTAGGCATGTAAATAAACTCCTCAAAAGCACCGTTCTAGTTGCATGCAAATGGCCAGACAACAAAGGTTTAATTTCATAAAGTACTACTTTGATATCACACATAGTAACTTCAAATCTTTTTCTCACTGAAAACATTTTTTTCACTGTCCTCTGCAGTTGAACTTCGCTTTTTTTGTTTTCTTCTCCACTTAAGTTGTTAAGCCCATGGCCATAGCTATTTGTAATTGTTTGATCGAACTGATTTTTGAATTGACTAATGAGGCCTTTTCACAAAATTGTTCTGTTATGGCTGCAAAAATGAGCCCACGTTTAAGCTGCTTTTGGTGCTTGTAAAATGTTTTAGTAAAGCCCTCCACAACCCATGTTAGTGTGTGACATAGATGAAGCCACTGTCGCAGAAAAAGTGTTACAGTAGCAGGATTGATTAGAGTGGGGCGCTGCTCAAGCTGTCCACTTCACACCTGTGCACCAACTTGCTCTGCAGCTACCTCTTTAGTTGGATCAAACGCATAGCAGCAGCGGGTTGATTTCTGCCCCCTTGGTCATTACGTAAATCACACAAAAGACAGGGAAGAAGCATTTTGATGTTAATGTGTTTTGTGAAAGTAGTTTCAGTCAAAACTGCAGCAAAGAGACTCTGCCTTGAAGATATTTAATGTTTCCATCATGTGCTCTTCTTGACAACACATTAGAAGTGATCCTGCCTAAAGTAATAATAAAAAAAGAACTTAGTTTGTGAACTACTTCCAGTTACTCAGCTCAGTGATTTAAATAGCTTACATGAGAATGCCCATCTTTCCAACTGCCATGGAAACCTTCATCAAATTGGAATTGAAGTGATTATCCAAGGCAGAGCTAAAGGACAGAATCGATAGTTCTTTGTTCTGGGCTAAAATGAAGAATGGCCGTTCAGCAGGGATCTCTCTCTCACACATATACTAACACAAACACCCACACTCATCCATTTGCCTCTTAGAATTTCTTACTCTGCTCCAACATTTTTGACCATCTCAGCATTATGCTTGTATTGTGTAATCTCAGACCTTATGTTTTTTTTTTACTCTCTCCACTGTTAAAACTGGAAAAATAAATAGATAAATGCCCAAAAGAGAAGGTTTTCCTTAGATAATTGCAATTAGTAGTTGTGGCAGGATTTTGCATTGCTGGCCCTGGCCTTGCTCTTTGTGTTGGGTAACAGGGAGTGGGAGTAGGCCTGTTGGGCATGTTTCCAGCTTCCAGAGAGCCCTCTGCCCCTTTGTCTCACATGAAACTCTGCAGCAGTCAGAGGGCTGAGCAGAGCTAGAGTTAGAAAAGTGTTTAAGTAAAAAAAAATCACAAGAAAAACACAATTTCTCTTGATCGAGTAGTACATTTTGACTCTAATTTGAGATCATTCGAAATGGAAAAAAGTGTAGCACTGATGTCATTTTTAGAAGCATGTTATTTTCTATAAGTATAACAACTATCGGATAAATGCCTTTCGAATAAGATTTTGCTCTGTGATTTCAGGTTTAGTACATAAAAATTACACAAAGTTGCAGAGTAATTTAAAATATTGCATCATAAACGGAAGTTCATGTATCACTTCACATGTAGTACACTGGAGAATAGATACAAGAGGATGTCACATACATTTTTAATATTTCTTTTCTAGCAAAGGCTAAGAAAGTTATCTGCCAGATGTTATTTACTGAGGTAAAAACAAACAATACTTACAATTTCAACTGCCCACTCATATTTTTTTTCCTCATTAATTTACATTTTACTTTGCAAAGACAAAAAGAAACTTGCAACAAGGTCACAACTTAATAGATTTGCAGAACAGCGTCTGGTTCGCCCACTCAAAGGTAAAACAGTTACCGAAAGCATGGAATTATGTAAATAAACATCTTTATGGTTCTGAAACATCTGCAAACAGCCACTTGGGTTTATGTGACGCTAACTCCATTCACACTCTGCATTTCACTCTCTTACACACGCCACTTTACACTCATACACACCATGCTTCGCATAAAGGACTGTAATCCATCAATGTGTTCATTGCTGTCATGAGTAAAGAGACAGAGCTCTAAGCAAGAGTCCTCTAAAACAAATTTGATTTACCTCTGCTTTTCTCAAACAGTGACATGTGAGCACTAGAAGTGCTAACGCAAACTGGCACCTTTTGCTGCCAACAGGCATGTGTCTATTTAGTTCAGCTCCAGATGGGGCTCATCCTGCAATCTGATTTGTTTGGAACTGGGATTAGATTATGAAGAGCTTAAAGTTATAAAAATTAGCTGTGAGTGACAGTGATACTGTGCAGAAATGTGTTGAGTGTGTTCCAGACATGAAGACCAAAGGATAGGATTGTTCTGGTTTAGAATATTTTACACCTCTGATGTTTTCCACCTTTGTAACATTACTCAATCAGTTTGTACAGCACATTGCATCCAGAGACCATACAACAGATTGCTCACATTTCCTCAAGTGAGATTAATCAGTTTAGAACGTTAACTGCTGCATTTATTTCATGTAACTAAAATTAGCTCATTAAACAGCTTGAAAATTAACTGTGTTGAGCTGATACACGTGTTTCTCTAAGAATTATGTCAGATTAGACATGCTATTTATGTTAAGAAAAAAGACAGTCAAATCAAGATTATTTTTATATACGTATACACACAAAAACATTTAACAAAATAAACCAGCACCACCGAATTCCTATAATGACTCAAGCATGCTAATTATTTATCAGAACTAAACCAGAAATGTTATCTCAATAGGTTTAGTTTCCACTATAGATATTCTGTGAACCTGATCATTTTGATCTTAATAATTCCAATTATCTTTATTTCTCCAGCTGAAGGTTAACTAATAACCTGTGAAATTATTCTCTACTACATCGCAAACATTCAGATTGCCATTCTAATGACCCTGCAATGATTAAGTCTGAAACATTGTGTGCCAGCCTAAAAAGAAATAATAATTGTCTCCTCAACAAAAAGCGATTGGAATTCCAAAAGAAAAATTGAATTCTAACTAACCTATTACATTTTATACCTGGTAAGTGATTAATAGCAGAAAATGGATACATTATTAAAGCAATTATTCAGATCTTTTGAAGAGGGTTTTGTAAAATGTTAACATAAATGTCTTACCTGAAATAGATAGCTTTTGAAATGACCATAGTTTAAAGAAACAAAGTTGAGTTTTGTTCAAATTGATGAGCTAACTGTTCAAGCTTGGCCAAACTAAAAGAAGAGTGCTTTGGTTTTAAAACAATTTCTGTCGTTAACATTTATTAGCGGCTCATGCTGCTTTATGAACTGTTTTCTTTTTTTCTTAAAAAAAAAACATTCATACGTAACCATAAAGGCAATAATTGTGACTTTTAAATCTCAAAAAGGTTCAGCTTTTTAATCCATACCTCCCACATAAGATCATATCTTCTGCCACACTTGGCTCAAACAGCATTCAGAAGTAAATAATGCATTTGTGCATTTAGGTACAAGAAAGTGTCAGGTGAATAAAAAAAACAAAAACATTTTTTTTCTGCAACGTTTGCTTCAAGCCAACTCTCTTGACCATAGAAAATTGCTCAGGTGCTCCCTCTACGTAATGCTGATTACTGGTGTGACCTTAACAACTGCTGACCTGTCTTGTGTTCCCAAAATCATGGAATTACTAGTCAGGCCACAACTGTTTTCATTCTGTAAAGATACTGCATTGGAGCTCGAACAGTGAGGATTTGAATCAGCCTGTAGCTTCTTTACTGCTGCATCTGACATTGTCTGTGCCAGTTTGAACTCTAATAATAAACAGCAGCACTGAGCTGTGGGCTCCTTTGATTTGTTCATGGTGTAATTTATCTTGTTGTTGCTCACAAATGGTTCAACTTTCATTTTAACTACAAAGACCTGTTATTTTACATCATTTATTCTACACATGATATGTTTTTCTGGTACTATTTTGCATTTAACATTTAATGCTGTCAGTATAAACTATTGGCCCTAAGAAATTAAAGGCATGATTTCTCAAACTTACAGAGTGCTTTTATGAAAAATGTTTCTGTATTAAAGCTTTAAAGAACCTTCAACATGGCAGGTCATACCCAAATGACTGAAATGTTATGACTTTCAGCTGTAATTTACTATTCATATAAGAATTTATTTGACCTTTTATAGCCGAAAAAAGACAATACAATACAATGTGACTAAATAAAAACATCTAAACTTTTCTGTACAAAATGTGAAGGTGAAGAATCAAAGTTTCACGTTTCTGTTATGTTTATAAGCATTATCTTTTTACTTGCAATATTCAGGTGGCTAACCTGGCTTGCTCCATTTCCAACAATGAAGAGGGTGTGAAGTTGGTACGAATGGCGGCCACCCAAATTGACAGCCTATGTCCACAGGTGAGCACTTTAAAACAAGCAAAAATCAACATGTTTTGGTTATTAACCCTTCTTTGCTTATCTCAAATGGATGTATTTGAAATGTTTTCTCTAACATATGGAATGGCTTGGAAAGGATATTTTACAGAATCTGAGGAAAAGCTCTAAATGTTGTGTAGGAGGAACTTGCAGCACCGTTGCTCAGAGTGCAGACAAAAGAGGATGGCAAAATTGATCATTTATTTCCAAGGTTAACCGTAGACGTTATTCACATGGGACACAACACAGCAACAGAAAGGAGAAATGGAGAAGGGAGGCTGAACTTAAAATTCAAACTTTATTATGAACGTTCCGCTAGATAAACCCACTGAAACCCACTAACTTAGAAAACTTGGGGAAGAATTGTCTCCTGATGCCCCTCAGCTATGCTCAACAGAGACAGATTAAAGAACATAATAGGCACAGACTTTGTGACTGGGGAAAGAGGAACAGAAAGGAAATAGAACAAAGAAACTTTTTCCCCCATCTGTTCTGAGTCAGTTTAAAGCAGACTCCTTATATTTGGATGCACTACACACAACACATACTCATTCAACAACTGCTGTGTCTAGGGTGATATTTGGTGTGTTATCATTTCAGCAATACCAATACATTATTTATGTAGTTTTGGGATCAGTTGCTAAGCCTTTTTTACTATCTCTCCAACCACCAGGCCACAGCACATACTGATTGCTATCATGTCTAAGAACCCGAAATCAAATTGGTTTTACACAAATCCCGATGAGTTCAACCACTGTGCTACTGATGCCCCACTAGTCACCCCGTTGAGTCAGTGAGCTCCTCCTGATTTCATACTGCCAACTGTGCACAGAGCTTGTTGTATCATTCATGTTAACAAATAGATGCAGCGACAAGCTAAACCAGATTACTTTGCTAACATGATCTCAATCAAGCTGGGGTCCTTGTGTTTATTTGCCATGCACAAGTGTTGCCACAGGCTCTTATTAGATAAGGCCTGCCTGTTTGCAGGTCAACAGCCAGTGAAATAATAAATAACTGGTGACTGCAGTAATTGTTAACACAAAGTTCCGCAGAAAGAAGCAATTCAATAGTTTGATGACAGTGTTCACAAAAGTAGGATGAATTTAAGGTTTGACAGCTGTTTTATTTGTATCAAATCCACTTTTTAAAGCCCCCCAAAAAATCCAACACACATTTGTCAAACTATAATCAGTTCAATAAATGTCATTTTGAGCAGTGTTTGTAATAAGAATTATTGCAGGGCTGAAAAAAGGAACAGTCTGAAGCTGTCATTCATTCTGTCAGTGTTCTTTCTATTCAGAAAGATTTATGAAATATAAAGTCAGTCTGGAAAAAGAAATCCGGTGGACTTGTGAACCATAAAGGGACTCACAAAACCCAACGTTTTGTGCATGAAAATATTCTAACGTTCTATGAGCCACGTTTATGCAGAACCTTTTATCTCAATATATCCTTTTATTGTTACTGTTTGTTTGTTTTTTTATTGTTAATAACCCATTTCCTATGTCAGGTCATCAATGCAGCACTCACGCTCGCTGCTCGGCCCCAAAGTAAGGTGGCCCAGGACAACATGGATGTTTTTAAGGATCAGTGGGAAAAGCAGGTGCGCATTCTGACTGAAGCTGTGGACGACATCACATCTGTGGACGACTTTCTGTCAGTTTCAGGTAAATGGCAATAAGTATGTAAATTAAAAACAATATATTAAAAAAAGAATAAAACTGATCCAACCTTCAGAAGGATCCATAGAGCAGTGCTCCTCGTTCCTGGTCCCTGTGAGCCACTATCTTGTACGTTTTAGATGTTTCCCTGCTCTTCAGCAGGTCTTCAAGTCCTGCAGAGACCTGTTAATCACTCATTCCTTCCAGTCAGGTGTGTTGAAGCAGAGTAACACCTAACACATGCAGGATTGTGGCTCTCAAGGACCAAGATCGAGGACCATTAATGTAGACAATTTTGCATTGATTAGTCAGTTAACAACAACAACAAAAAAAACATATTATAAAGTTGATTAAATTACAAATAAACAAAAGCAGAAAATATTTTTCATAATTAAAGTGGTGAATAAAATGCTGATTTGATCTGTTTTGTTTAGGATTTTGTGTTTTCTGAAACAGTTTGCAGTTAAGTAAAAGAAAATGAACAATCCGAGCAGCACACACTCATTCAGAAAAGAACTTGAAAATATTGACATGATTCCTGTAATTGCAATTATTTTTCCAGTTACAATAAAAGCTGAATATTTTTAAGAAAAAAAAAATGTCCTCTAAGGGGAAAAAAAGCCTTCAGTCAAACATTTTTTTGAATTTACAATCATTTTATTTAGTTTATTTTTTGTATTTTTCCCCAGAGAACCACATCCTTGAGGATGTCAACAAATGCGTAATTGCTTTGCAAGAAGGAGATGTGGACACTCTTGACCGAACAGCTGGAGCTATTCGGGGTCGAGCTGCCCGTGTGGTCCACATCATTAATGCTGAGATGGAAAACTATGAACCTGGAGTTTACACTGAGCGTGTGCTGGAGTCCATCAAGCTCCTCTCTGACACCGGTTAGTGCACAACCTCTTTGTAGCCCAAAGAGCCAAAGCTAAACACGTTGGTTTTACTTTTGTTTCTTAAAGAATTAGAATTTAGAGTAATTCATTTCTTTTGGGGTTTGATTGTATCAGTTTGCTTGGAGCCATTTAAAACTGAATAAACTTTTACACGACATAAACAGTTTATTTTAAATTCACATTCTGCTCATGACTTTCTGATAAAACTGCTTGAATTCTCAGGTTTCTACAGCTTTGATTTGTGTCTTAGCTCTAGCACAAATGCTGGACACATGGGCACTGCTTTTACCATTCTCGGCTCTCTTCCATTTCTTCTTTTCCTTTTCCTCTTTGTGCAGTGTCAGGGCTTATTTCAGGAGATTTGAGTTTATTTATGTTTGGCAGGAGCAGAAATTAACAGATTTCTCAGTCTTCTGTTTACAGTGAATGTTACATCAAAATTGTTTTGAGTATCTTTCATCATTATTAGAAATTGGAGGATGGAAAAAGGAGCAGGAGGTAAATGGTTACATCAGCAGAATTTGAATTGTCTAAGCATTAAATGTGGTCTGAATAATCAAGCATGAGTAATAACAGTTGTAGACAATGTCCTTCACTGAATTTAAATAAGAGAACCAACAAGTGTACTTTTACGTTGGTCAACAAAAAAGTAGTTTGGAAAGATAATACAAATCACATACCCTTCCAGTGTGTGCTATTAAAAACATAATTTTCCTTTTTTACAAGTAAAAATGTGCTTTGGTACTTATAAGGGAACTTTTAAAGAGAGACTGGATGGATGGACCTTTGTAAATACATGTATAATAAGAATATTTACTGCTTAACCACACTGACTTGTACTGTTAACCATCTGACATTTTATTTCATGTTTTTCTTTCACAAGGACATATTTAAACACTGATTCAATTGCTTTGGTCTTCTATATACCGTAATCTAGTTTTTACATTATTGAGACAACTTTTGGCCTTATAAAATAATGTTAATGAGGGTTTTTTTCCCCCAAATAGTTGAGTTTGTTGATCAAACTTATGTAACTGTTGCTTTGCACACGCCATGTGACAGTTTAGTGGAACAATGTATCTTCAAATCTATTCTACTAAAAGGTCTTTTACAATCTTATTTTGGCCTTTTTACCAGTTCTATAATGAAGCACTGCCTTTGAAAGTGCCTTGCTACTTTTTATAGCCTTCTTTAATTTTGTTGGCATCAGTTTAAATAACCAGCTTTCTGGGCTTCTGCTGGCACAAAAGTTCTGCAGCTCGGTTTGAGGTCTTAATTTTGTACTTAAGGCTTGTTTTAGGCTTCCACAAAACTCTTTCTGTAGAATTTTCTTTGCTCTCCCTTTGATATAAATGTCTCAGCTAAATATAGAAAAAAAAAACTGTTGTTTTTGTGCTGGTCCATAAACAAATTGTCAAAAACATATTTTACATGGTTTATGGCCCATATGACCAAATTAGTATTAATATTTTTCATCTCTTATTTTGTGACAATTGGGTTTGGTGAAAGTGTTCCTACAGTACATAGTTGGCTCAGGAACCTCAGAGCCTAAGGATAAAGAAGTATTTGTTCAAATCTTTGTTAGAAAGATTTTTTGCTCTTTGGAAAAGCTCTGCAAATTGCTTAAAAGTGTACTTGAACATGCCCTTTAAAGATGTATCTTCACAAAAAGTGGACAAAACAAAAGCACAGGATGAAAGGATATAAGTCATTTACCAATTACCGGTCTACAGGGAAAAAAATATATATAAAAATCTGAACCCAATCTCTCTCAAATACAGAAAAAACTAGAACATCTCCTGACATGTCATTTTGGTCTGCCCAGCCACCCCACATCCCTCGTTGTTCTACTTTTTTTTGTTTTGCCCATCCTTCCTGCTCCGGTCTCTGCCTCTCCCATTAGAGCCCATTTAGTGAGGCGGTATATCTGTTGTTTTGCTCGTTACTTTCATCTGCCAGGATAATTGAGAGACACAATCAGCTCCCCTCCCTATTAGCTGATAAGTCGCAAACAGCATTAGGTGAGTCACGTGTGTTCACAAAGCCATCTGTCTGAGCCCCTCTTCTGGCACTCAGCTCCACCATAGTTCACTACTCACAATGCTACTTACATAGTGTCTCAAGTCCATTCTCATCTGATATTACATAATTCAGTTTAACTGATTAGAGTAATAGATTGTTGATGTATTGTAGCAATATCCCATGGCCACTTAAGGTCAATTTTAAACAACCGTAACCTTGTCAAATGCTTTGACTTTTTAATTGTTCTCCTGTTCTATTAATTTGGCACGAAGCATTTATCTTGTTTTAAGAGTCAGCATGACACAGAAGCATTATGTCAGCAGTACTGAGAACAACAAATAGAGAACTGTTGATGTTGCAACATTACATTGATTTTCCTCTGATTGGTCTTTATCATGTTTTTTTTTTTTGGCTGTTGTAAGAGTTGTCATCATAATGGAAATCTATTGGCCTAACTTTACAAGCTTAACATAGTGCCTCAGTGTTAATGCGAAGAGGAGAAAGCGCAAGATTCAGTAATTATGTTCTGCCTTTACCAGTTTGGCTTATTTCTCCAACTTGAAACAGAAAACAGTGCGTCATGAATAAACAAAGGCAGAAGGCTCTTCAGAATCCAGTACATCTTTAAACCTCTTTAGGTTTTAGGATTTTAGTGTTTAATTCAGCCATAATACAATTTTTTGGTGGCTAGGTTAGGGTTAGGGTATTTTTTTTATTTTTTTCAAAACAAATTTAGTTTGAATATTAATTTACATCAACTAACACTACATTAATAGTTCAGAGCATTTTTTATTTTTTTGTGTAGAAAAGTTAGTTACTTCAATTCAGTTCAAAAATGCTTTAATGATTCCCATGGGGAAATTCTTTGAATCAATATCATTGTACTTGTTGTAGATAGCTATGAACGAACACAGTTTGGTGAAATAATTTTATTCCATTCTTGATCAGCTAACAGAGTAGAGTCAGGATCCAAGTAGACTGCTGCCATCTTAAAACAACTCCAGTGGCAGCCTCAGTCAGCTGTAGCACTTCTGCTGCAGTATGTTGCAGGAATTTAATCATATTTCTGCTAGAGTGATTGTGTAATGTTAAACTGATTGTGGTGTAAAGGTTTATCAAATCATGTTTACAGGGGCAGGCATAACATATTTGAGATGAGAGTTGTTTTGGGATGGCAGGAATCTTCTTCGCTTTTTATGTTCAAGTCAGAAATCTTTCAAATAATTGTTCTCAATGTGACAGGACCTGTTGACCTTGTTGATACATTTAATGGGTTTATTCATTATTTATATTCAGAACTAGTAGCTTCAAATTAAGCCTTTTTTGTCGGGGTAATAAAAGCTGCCAGTTATGGTTGTGAAGAAATTGGAGGTACTCAAATCAGCTCGGTTGTTTTTCTCCAGACTACAGCGGGTTACAGCATCTACATCTTATTTACTAGCCAAAGATCCTTCTCTTTCCTGTTACAAGTAACACCACTCCTCAATAGGGAGTAATGGTTATTTGTGCAGCATGCTTGCCAAACCAGAGTTTATTAACTCAACAAAAGTTGTGTTTTTACTAAAGCAGGGATTGTTCACAAGATAGTTTAAACCAAAGTTTATATGTAAGAGAAATTATTTTTCTATAAATAAAGAGAACATAAAATTCAGAACTTTTAAATCTTAGACTTTTACCCAATTTATTTCTGTACATCAAAAATGGATTAAGAGATTTATTATTTTTATTTATTTATTTATTTTGCCAACTTAATCCCTTTATGGACTAAATTTATTTAAATACAACAAACTTTGTATGCATATCTTATTAATATGTTAATTGACTCTTATTAACTTAACTTTTTCTTGCCTGCAGTCTTCCCTACACACTTTTTTTTATTATGCAAGCAAGCATGGCCACACAGTTATAAGCCATACTTCTATAGTTAGACACATTATCAGACTTTATCAAAGAAAATCTTCTGCTGTTAAAAATACAATAATACTGAGATTTGGTCTATGTGTCCTCTCCTCTGCACCATGTGAGTCTACACTCAGCTGGCATATATCCACAGAGCAGAAAGAGAGCAGCAAAAAAGCAGTAAATATTTTCAGGATTAAAAATGTAAAAGCTGTAAAAACCTTTGACACATTAGGTACAGAGCTAATTAATTTATGTTTAATGCTAATAATGTTGTTTTCAGTTTACATCATATACATTGATAATACAGTTAAGTTAGCTTCCTGGACAGGTCGCAAGTCCATCACAGGGCCACATAGAGACAAATGAGACAAACAACCACTCACTCTCGTGCTCACACCTAGGGACAAGTTAGAGTTAACACTTAGCCTGACAGTCATGTTTTTGGACTGTGGGGGGAAACCGGAGTTCCCAGAGGAAACCCACGCAAGCACTGAGAGAACATCCAAACTCAACCCAGAAATGTCCCCGCCGGGATCCAATTCGGCGACCTTCTTGCTGGGAGGCATCATCTCTACCAACTGACCCACCATGCTGCCCCAAACAGGACATGTTCGCATAAAAAAAATGTTTTTATCAAATTATTTTTAAGCCAAAACATTGATAATGTTCACTTATCTGTGAGAGACTCAGAGTAGAGCTGCTGATCCTCCACATCCAGAGGAGACAGTTAAGATGGTTCGGGCATATGGAAAGGATGCTTCCTGGACTCCTCCTAAGGGAGGTACTTTGGGCATGTCCGACTGGGAGGAGACCCAGTGGAAGACCCAGGACACGCTGGAGAGACTATGTCTCTCGGCTGGCCTGGGAACACCCTGGAATCCTCCCAGAAGAGCTGGATGAGGTGGCTGGGGAAAAAGAGGTATGGGCCTCCCTGCTCAAGCTGCTGCCCCCACAACCCAGAGAATGGATGGAAATTGATGACACATTCTAGATAAACACGAATATCACACTGGCTGAAATGCCTTGGAATAAGTATATGCCTTAAATGTTTACATTTTTGAATACAAATGTCAATGTAGGAAGCCAGCAACTGTATTAGACGAATGTTTTGTTGATTCCATATTTCTCTTTGATGAAGGGCTGTTATGTTTCCCCCCTCCTGTTGGCCTCTTAGTAGTAGTTGGGGTTTTTAAGGGCTACCATGCACATCTGATCTGGACCATAAAACACTTATTGATCCTGGTGAACTTTTGCCTCTCTCTCCTCTCAGTCCTCTCAGACCTGATGTCTATGGATCTGAGCACAGTCAAGGAGAAATCTATAGCTGGGGGGAAAGATGATTAAGTGTTGCTGAACAAAGAAAAAGGATATAGGACCACACACTTTTTAGAGCATACTGAGTCCAATTAACTAGACTCTACCAAAAAAATCAATAGCTGTCACCAAGGATTTTACTAAGCGATCTGAGTGAAGATTTTAGTAGAATTCATTGATGTGGCCCCTTCTTTTTCCCACTTTTGTGTTGTGCATGTGTAAAACACTTTTGCTATACCTAAATGTGTTTGTGCATTTGCCTGCATCTTCATGATGACTGTTTATGTTCTGATTTGATTTTCCCATGTTTATGCCCACGGCAGCTCGTGCCAATCACCACCACTCGCCTGTTTTCCTGGCAGCTGCCACACCACCACAGCACTCACCACAGCGTCAGTGCTTGCCCTTTGACCTTGTTGCGATTTGCTCATCCTTCTTTCTCACATTCAGTCTAGTCAGATTTACGGCTGGGCTGAACACAGGCAGCAGAGGCAGACCGTGCAAAGCTTAGCTGTAGATTCCTGACAGACAGTCCACACACACAGGGTCTGGGATTGAAGCATGTCCTTGAGAGGGGGGAAAAAATCAATAGCCTAATGGGAAAGTGGTTATGACTTTTCTCGCATTCCCCTTCATTCTCCTCCTCCTCCCCATTGTTACACCTTTCTTCGTATAATAATGCTTTATGTTTAAAATAATTTACCTCCCAAAAAGACTGAGAATTTTTTGAGTTGCTCATTAATGTGAAGCCTTGCAGACAGAAGATTAAAAATTGATATATGGTCTACATGTTGTCTGTGTTCCATTTAGAAAAGGTGGGGAGGTGTTGCTCCTTGTTATTACACTGGGCCGCAGAAAATAGGATTTAGGCAGGGTTTTGCAGTGAGTAATAACACATATACTCGCACTGCCTCCCACATGTCATGCCTGTAAATCAGTGGATCAAGTGCACTAAAAGGAAATGCAGCTGGGACTTAAGGGATAAAAATAAAGACACTTCATACTCTCTGCCTCTAAAATAATAGCTCCAAAGACCAGAATCTCTCTTTTTTTATCTTTAATCAGAAATCCCCCTTCGTTGACTTCAGTCACTAACAATGTAAAGAAAACTATTTTTACTTAACTTGAAATGGGGAAGAGTGTTGGTGCTCTCTGAGTAGTCAAAATGGCTTGCTAAAATGGGCTGGTGTGTGTACAACATCATGGAAGCTGGCTGCATCACTTTTTAAATCTGCATCCATTGTTAACATGATGGGAAAAAAGGTATTATCTAAAATGACAGGCAGATGGCAAGCTCAAAGCTTGAAAAAAGAGGAGCTAAGGTCTCCTAATCAATGTGTAAATAGAGGCGGGAGTTAGAAGAGAGTGCTGATGAGGAAATTGCTATGAGTGCAAAGCAGAATGAGAAGGTTGGAGAAACATTTGAACCTAAATTTCAATGTAGAAGTGCAGACCAGTAAACAGACTAAAATGAAGATTTTCTTTTTCTATGCAGTGTGTCAGTGTAGCATCAGCATTCAGATTGTGTTGAGACCAAGTAGCTGTTGGGGTCAGGTCAAAGACACATGAAAATATGACACTTCTTAAGATTATAGGGTGCAAAGAGCAAAGCATCAAATATTGGCTTGAACAAACTCTGTTTGCACATCTTTTTACACATGCTGCTTTGACATGCATGATGTGGAAAGAGTGAAGCTAAACTTCTTTGCAATGTCACGTTTCTGCCAAATTTAAATTCCAAATTTATATCTGTGTGAAAAGGGGCAAGGCACGTTCCTGCAAATTAACCTCCCTACCTTACTACAGTTTAGCGTTTTATCTTGCTGAACTTTTACTAATAAAAGATGAAAGCTGTCTTATATGAAACCACAGTGTGAAACTGGAGGTGAAGGTGACCTCTTGCTAATAATTAGCATCTGGTTATGTTTACATTTTTTTTGTCTTGTGTCTGTAGAGAGACATTATACAGGCAGCAGACGAGAAGAGATCATTTGGCTGCTCTGAATGTAAGGACATATGAGCAAAGTTAATGAAAGTAAATTGCTTTCTAAAGGATTGGGTAATTTACTATTTTGTGGCTTGCTGTTGCTAGCCCTGTAGCTGCACTTGTTCCCGCAGTTTAAGTGCTCAACACTTCCTACGCACTTTCCTCTCATTTCCTGCTGTTTTGCACTTCACGGGTGCATTTTTTTCTTTTTTGTCTAGCAGATTTTTCTGGCCCTCGGATGATGGTCTCATGACATTTCTCATTCACGTCTGTAGAAGTATATCTAAAATGCAAATGTATGCACGCATTTACTGTTTGGGTGTGATATCCTGCAGATTTGCAGGCGAATGTGTTCATTGGGCCAATAGAAATGGTGCCGCAGAGTTTTCACTGGATTTTGAACATTACTGAGCTACCAGAAAACAAACTCCACCAGCCGTCTAACACTGGGTGTGAGTCACTTCCTTTGTATTGTTGCTTTAAAACAGCTGTTCCAGTTACTGCGATGCATCACAGCTGAACACATAAAGTAGTCTTCTCAAGGAAATTATTTAACAATGCTATTGTGAAAAAAAACAATACAGTGTGAATGCATCTAATTTGTAGCTAAATGAATATACTTTGGATTTTATAATGGCCATATAAGTGCAATAAAAACATATATCTAACAATGTTTCCCTTTTAAAAATGATTTCAGCAATCCTAAAAATGTGACACATTATGCTTTAAGTGTTAAATGGAGACAAGCTTGCTGTGCAGGTGATTTAGTAAAAGGTAAACATTGTGAATGTTCCTGCATAATGGCAGTGTGCTTTGGGGCAGCATTCCTCAAATTAGACGATGTAGATTTGTCAACAAATGCGTCCTGCTGCCTTCAGATGGCTGCAGGGGATTAATGAACTTAAAGAGAAGCTTTTAACAAAGCATGAAGCAGCTGCGTGCAAGTGCTACCAGAACCCTTTAAATATATTTACAGGTGAGAGTAAACAGTGATTTACTGATGTTTTGCTTCAAACGTAACATTTTTTTTATGCCCACGAACACCCACATCAGCAAAGGTATGATTAAATGGGCTTTTTTTTTTTTTTTTCTAGAAGCCTATGTTTGTGTTTTTGTCAGGAGTATTTAGCTTGCTGTTGATAACATGACATTTCACCGACAACAGATGTGACTCAGAGATACTTCTTTTTGTCTAAATATTAAAATAAAAAAACAAAATCAACTTGTAAATGAAGGAAACTCATATTATCATCTTTCCTGATAGCTGTGTACCACAGAATTAGTGGTTGGCATTGAAGTACTACACTGATAAGGATGAGAAATTTTATGTTCTGTTGAGTACCAGCCTTTAAGAGTCCTACTTGCACACAATGTGCTGCCCTCCTTAAAAACAAGTTAAAACAACACTGCTACTCATGACTGATAGAAAGTGAAATCAGCAGAGTGAAGTACAGTTGGGTAGGAAGTACCAATACAGATCTAGCTTCAGACATAAATGTATTTCTTTAAAAAAAGCTATAGATGTAAATTTAATCATATTAATAACATTAATAAATATTAATAACAATAATAATAAATATCTATTAAGATAAGTTTGACTATTTGTGAAAATTTGTAAATTTTCTGTGGAAAACAAAACAGAAGTGAAGATCCAGCACAAACCTCTATACAGAATGAGTAGCAGACATGATTACAAACAAATTATGTGTAATTTGTGTTAACTTCACACCCAATTCAAAACAAAACCACAGGTATTGTGTTATATTTGAAGTGGATGTAGAAAGTTATTTGAACAGACAATTGTCTTTTTGCAAGATCCAGTCCAGAAGGAGGAATACCATTTGTTCACCCAGATTAATGCAGGTTCATACCTTCATTCAACTTCATTTTTGTGTACTTGCTTTCCTCTGACACAGTACAATGTCTAAATTGAGCACTCTTACTATGAGTTTAGGGTTTACACATCAGAAAAGGTGGTGCTGTATATATCTTGTTAAACGCGTCACAGGGGCACGCCATCGCTGCTTTGAAGTTTTCCTGCATTTATTGTACTTCCATAACTTCTCGCTTTAACTATGCTTAAGCCTGGCGGGTGAAAAGAATCCATTCCTACATGGTCACATTTAATTCCCTTCATCATTTTTCAACTGGAATGAGTGAAATTGCTTCTTACCAGCAACTTTGCTCATTAAGAGCTCGGAGAACATTTAAATATTTCTATTTAAAACGCCTTCCCAGAAGCCTATTTTACGCTTCTCCAGTAAGTGGATTAAACTGAATTAAAAATGAAAAGGAAAAAGGGGAGAGACTTTTTGTAGTGGCTTTTATGTTTGGTGAAATATCGCTTATGTTTTATATCAAACAAATAGGTACACCGCAGACACACCTTTACTGCTAGTGGGGTAATTGATTTAGTTCACTCTGGATGTAAGAGAGCAGAAAAATGTGGAGAATAATAAAATCACACAGTTGGCTATCTGATAGAGACTCCACAGCCAAGCTGCAGTACCTTATTTGTCTTTTCCCATATTATTTGTTTTATCCTCCATCTGTCCTCTTTAAAATTGTTTCCTCATTCCAAAAGGATGTTGTTGTAAACCAATCCAAGATTATGTTCTTTTTTGAAAAATCCTCTTTTTTTCTGAATAAATTTGTGGTTTTTATTTCTCCAAAGCAGCAATTTTATTTTTTTTTTTCAAATTAATGGTCCTATTAGTTTATGTATGCCCCATTACAATGCAATATTTTGACCTTATTTTATTGTTTACTGCAAAAGGAAACATTTTTAGCAGAATACTTGAATCACAATTTTAAGTAATGTTGGTGTTGCAAGCTATTCCAGTGTTTGGAAAAAGTGCTTCCTAGCTTGTTAAAAGTGAAGACCTTTGCTCACCAACCACTGTCTGTGGAGGTAGACCACTGTATGCGTTGTGGTATTTTTCTACAGCCCAGTTATTGTGACACAATATATCACAAATAGAGGTGGCCTGCTAAATATTGAAACAGTCACTCAGTATTATTCAGTATTAAACGATGCCATTTCACATTCAGCACAATTTATCTGAGACACACAATGAGAACAAAGCCTTTCCATCAGCTCCAGCCAGTTCATACTGACAACAAAACCAACTGTTTTTGTAGTCAATAGGGATTTTCTTTTTCTTTTCTGATTTTGTCTCAAAGAGGGGTTTTGTTTCGGCTCAAAAGACTTTGGTGAATATTTTCTTTCATTAGCATTATGATTTGACAGCCTGGGCTCACACAATAGCAACTCAGTGGCAAGCACAGTTATCTTCCAGGTTAGTCACACATGCAGATACTTACAGTTACACAACAGAATGGCAGAAAATACCCAAGCAGTCTGTGACAGACAAGACCTAAACGGTATATTGTCATTGAAAGAGTTGTTTATATTTTTTTAATGTACAAGCAGAGACCAAGGGAGAGCTCTGCAAAATGCAGTATGACATTTTTTTTCCTTATTAAAAGACTTGCTTGTTATGAAACAAGGCAGTTACTAACAAACTTGATAAAATTGCTTTTATCTGTCTTTTCTCCCCTTTATCTGACTCTTTTATGCATTTCTTTTGTTCCTGCAGTCATGCCCCGTTTCGCAGAACAAGTGGAGGTAGCTATTGAGGCTCTCAGTACCAACCCGCCACAGGCATTTGAGGAGAACGAGTTCATTGATGCATCCCGTCTGGTGTACGATGGTGTCCGTGACATCAGGAAAGCTGTCCTCATGATAAGGGTATGTCTGTTACCTGCTCTAAAAGAACAAAAGAACACTCAGTGACATTCACCGAACTGTTCTGAGTTCTAAACCAGAATTTTATTGCCCAAAATCCTCTATTCAAAGCATTTCCTTGAGTGATTTGTGTTTATATATTTAAGAAAAATGGTCACTTGCTAGTATATCTAAATAGTCATTTATTGAGTACTGGAGTACAAGGTCCAATGTAGAAAAGTCAGATGAAGAATGCATTGGCCTCATAGCAAAGTTACTATTGATAAATCCTACCTTACATCACTACGACATTAGAGCCTCTAGACTAGTAAGGATGATATTTTGCCTCAATAAAATGCATGGGGGGAGAGTAGCATTTAGCTTTAGTTTCTTCTTTTTCGATTCTAGTTAGCCTGTTTGTAACCATAATAACAAAACTGAAATATGTACCATCCATGATTTATGTGGTCTGTTGCACCCCTGATAAGTACATTTTTGAGTTAGTTTAGTGTTAAGGCACGATATACTTGTTTTTATAACCCATTACTATTACCTCAGCCTACATGTGATCATTTTTCATTCAGATTATTCAATTGAAAATATGAATTTTACACCTGGATCCTAAATCATAAGAGTAAAGATCTGTCTTGAATCTACCTGTTAACTCAACTATGACTCATGAAACAAATCATCCACACTTGCAATATAGATTTATTCAGTTTTAAATGGACTGTTCTGTTTTAGATCTTTGTTTGTAAATGTTGCTGGCTGACATACTATTAAAGAAAATTGATATTTCATAACAAAATTCTGGCTGCCTTCAGGATGAGGAAAAACATAAATAAAAGGTGTCACAAGATTTGTTTTACAGAGCTGCTATGATAGAAATGTTGCATAATATCAGCACTCCGGCTGTTCCTCTGTTCCACACGCTCATTCTGATGTTACAGTATCCACATTTTTTTTCTTTTCTTTCCTTTTACTTCTTTAAATTTAACCAAACTGGCCCTCCTCTTTTCACCATGCAATTCATTTATTCAACTTTATGCAGGCTGGAAGGTTTCCCAGTGCAGCTCAGGAAAAAATCTAATTATGGAAAATAATTTGATGTTGGTAAATAATGTAAAACAGGCAGCTTTGAACTGCCCAGGACCAGCTGGCTTCATAATCCTATCCAAGTTCATTTACTTTCTGAGGAAACAACTTGGAAGATCTGTGATTTCTGTATTATTTGACTTCATTGTACAGATAGTAAATGTTGGTGCAACATGCAATAGTTATTTTTTTTTCTCCCCAACTCTCTCCCTTTTCTTGTGTCATTTTTCTTTCCACTTAAACCGAGTAATAACTCCTTTAGAATTTTTCAGCAGAGATCTCATGAGAAGTCAGTGGATTAGGAAGCCGATTCTCCACAGTGTTTAAGTTTGAGACAGGTCTTTAAAAGAAAGTAAAAGTATAATAAAACTTCTCAAAAATAAAGTTGAAGTTGGCCTACATTTACCTACGTACATGTATGCATACTTAACAGTATAAGCTGATAATAGGCTACAGAAGCAAGTAGTGGACATAGTATTTAGATGTCCCTGATACTGCATAAATTGGTCAGTGAACAAACATGATGAACGTCACATTATTGAAATGATCTCACACCTAAAGTCCAAAATCAAACCAGAACAGCACTGAAATAAATGAACGTGTCACATGGATGGGATCATGTTTAAACTATCAGTGAACCACTGACATTACCAGAGAATGCTGGTCTGTAACCCCAGAGTTTAAAGGTTTATCACATGTCAAACACTTCTCGGAGTGCAATAATTGGACAGCAGGGTTTTTTTTTACGGGCTTGCAAAAATGTCACAATAACTGTAATGATTTCATTCTAGGTTTAGAGTGACCACAAGGTAAACAGCAGAAACATCCTGTGCACATAAGTGGACAGTTTCCTTGGTAACTGTCCCTCTGAGCTGGCACCTCTTCTGCGTCACACAGTGACCTCATTGAAACAAATGAGGGGGCTGAATGCTTTCACACAATCTTTATGTATGAGCAAGCATTGCTTTTGTCAAACTGTGGGTTAAATTACTTCAGTAACATTCAGAAGCAAAATACACCACACAATGCCTTTGAAGAAAAGAAGACCTGCCGGTACATTCACCTTCAAAGTTTAAACTACAGACATCAGTGTGGCTGTGAATTATTCTTGTACATCTGATTACTGTCACTGTCAATTATCAAGTGTGATCAGTTGCACAAGAAAGCACAACTTGCAGAAAATTAAATTGATGCCACTTCTGTGTAATACATTATGAAATAACATCATTGTTTTGACTATTTGATCAGCTGGCATGCAGAATGAAATGCACAAATACAAATTTCTCAAGTTTCTTTCTGATCAGTTTTGACTCTCAAGCCCAACGGATGCAATTGCATAGATCTAACTTCAATCATAGGCTTGACCAGTCAGACACTGAGTGTTCCTGTTGTTGTATCAAACTCACTCCTTTTGTAAAAACTAAATGTAACTGGGCTGATCCAAGCAATGCTGAGTGAAAATCAATTTGAATATGAGCAGAACCAGCCACAGAATGCCAGTGCAAATAAAACTGGAGTTCTGTTTTTTTTAGACCAAAGGTTAATTATTTGAAAAGTCAAAAAAAGGCATAGTGGTTTTCAAAATCAAACCAAATAAATTATTTATCAACTAAATTATGAAGCCCCTACCTCAAAAAAAATTGTTGTTAATATAAATAATGAAAATAATTAATTTTTTGCCTAAAAATGCGCCAGAATGTACCAGAGACTAAACAGCTGAAATTTGTTTATGAAACTTTGATGACAAACATCAGCATGAGCATTAGCTTTCTTGTTTTCAGACAAACACGACTAACATGTATAAATATGGGAATACATACACACTCAATCCTCATCTTTATCTGTGCAGCGAATGCAAGGTTTGTGACAGATTATTTGGTTTAGTAACTATCTAGCATCAACATGTCAGGCTGTATAAATCTATAAAGCAGGGATTATAGCTGTACTTTTATTTAGATCTTCCACCATTGCGTAATCAAGTTAAATATCAAAATACACTTTAAATAACTGTGGTGACTCACTGGTGTTTTAGATAAGTGTTGATTTTGAAGAGAGCATGACTGCCAACACTCATTTTTGTTCTCAAATTGTCATTCTGTTTACCCTTGCATTCAAAACTAAAAGCAATATACTGTAATAATGTTATAGCTATGAGATGAAATTTTAAGCAGCAGTACCAACACTTGTGATATTTTTGTTTCTAAATGATATCAATTAGATACTCTGGAGGCTATTATACCTTCAAACTTCCTCATGGGCCTTGCCTTATTGGATTTGCATACCTGCAGCCTTCATTGTAAACCCAGGCATTTTGCAGTAGAATTTTTTTTTGTAACTAAAACTTAAATGCAAATGTCTGAGGTATGTAGTGTTCCAAAAATAAATTGAATAGATGGGAACACTTTCAGGTGGACTGAAATAGTTTTGACATTTGACTGTCTTTCTTCAGTCTTTTCCCCATTTCAGCTCAATGGTTTGTGTTGTTAATTTAGTCATTGGGTCATTTTGTTTTTTGATAATTTTTTTTGACTGAGAGAAATACAAAATACTAAAAAATCTCTGAGCTTTTCTTTGGTCACTTATTTTTATTTCTGAGTCTTTCAACATATACCATTTAGAACAGTTTTCTCAGACAATTTGAATTGAAGTCATTTTGCATTTCTGTATAAATGATGGCTTTGGTTTGGTTCAAAACTCTATTTGAATTATTGCATACAAAACAAAACAAAAAGCAACACCGACAAATATATGACAGGAATTTAAGAATACCACGCAATGGATGCTAAAGTAAAAAAATGTAGTCTTAGCTGTCAGTTTAGAAAATTGAATTTCTTTTTTCTTTTCCTCTGCTTATTTTGTGTTGATTGTCTGACTTTTCCTTTGTGCTTCTTACAGACACCAGAGGAGCTCGAAGATGACTCTGACTTTGAACAGGAGGACTATGATACTCGCAGCAGGACAAGTGTCCAGACTGAAGATGACCAGCTTATTGCAGGACAGAGTGCCCGGGTGAGCAGATATTGACTTCCTATTGTGCCTTACGTTTTTAGTTGTGTCCTAGTTTTAGAACCCGTAACATCCAGACATCATACATAGCATTTATTTGGTTTGGGAAAAAAAAAATATGTGATAGCAGTTTTGGAGGTCCAGATGTAGGTTGAAGTGCAAGTTTGTTCAACTCTACATCCACTTTAGTTCCCCAGCTGCACATGAATCAGTTCATTCAACTACTTCTAATTGCACGGCAATTAAATTATCCTATTTGAAATAAATACTATTCAGGGATGGCAGGTGTAAAATTGCAATCACAAAGAAAGTAGTAATTACCCACCTCCCTTTAGACACTGCCCAAAATGTAGCATTGCATTGTGCCAAGGCCATGATCACCGAGGTCTGAGCTTTGTTACACATTAGCAATTTTTCACTTGGGCCCAGCTTAAAGGACATTAAGAGGGTATCAGTGCCTGTTCCCCTCCAGCTACACAGAGGCTCTTGCGGTGTGTTGCATGTTGAATGGATTGTGGATGGCAGCAGTGTGACTTGGCTCAATTTTTCTCCCTGTGGCCCAGACCTGTTTAGGTCTCTGTACAGGCTGCACGCATCGGGGGGAACGCACAAAAACAGACAAATAAATCTAATCAAAACTGCTGCTTATTTTTGCTAAATGCACATACAGTATTTTGTGGTCTTTCTGAAAAACTAAAACCTCAGAAGTCTCAGTTGAAGGAAGCTATTACACTAGAAGAGAGAATGCCATCATGTTTAAGTGGAAACTTGCTGTAACTGTAGCACAAATCAGCAGCCTGGCTTGTTAATGCATCAAGTTTTCTGCCTGAATCTTCAAATTACTTTTGCAAAACAGACTAGCTTTTAAAAGCCATTTGCAACTTTTCAACTGATATTTTTTTCTGTTACTAAACCTGATTTTTCTTTTGTAAAAAAGTTGTTTTTCTAAAACTTTTAAAGCAATGTTCCTATTTATTCAAATATCATTGCTTCTCTTGCTGAGTTTTAGAAATTTTTACATTTTCTGTGAAACAACTACTCTGCAGTAAAACGTTGTGTTACTGCAAAAATGTTCAGGTTGTTGTTTTGGCTTAATAAGACACTGTCATTCTGCCAGGACAGGAAACAAACAGCAGACTCCTGATGAGCAGCACTGCACACAACATTGACCCATTCACCCACTTCAGTCTCCTTCCACTTGCATTATTGAACTCGAAACCATCCCACAAACATCTCTGCCCTAGCAGGTCATATTAGTTGCTGTTGATGTTGTTTCTTCATCTAGCCATGCACTGCATCGGAAAACTGATGAACCTGTACGAGATCGGTCATGTAAAATACATGCAGAAGTGGTTTCAAGTTATCATTATGCACATTCGCTATTTTCCAAGTGAGCACAAAAAAGCTGTGCTGAATTTTGCTTCAATGCACCAAAACATTGTTGAAAACAGAAGTAATGTAAAAAATAAAATGAATGGGTAAATGGAATTAGGTATGTCTTCTTTTTTGCCAATGCTCATATATTTGCATGGTAAAATGTAAGCATATCTTTGTTTTTATCAGAAATTCTAATTCGGAACAACACATGACATATGCCACGATGTCATAATGTGCTCATTAAAAAACAAATAAAAAGCAGAAGAAGTGTGCAGAAAAACAACAATAATGTAAAGTTGTTGTGCTTTCATGAATTTATCTGGGATTTTGTACCTATGTAGATTATATTTTGTTTCTGTTTTACCTACTTTATGTTGTGACTCTGCGGTGAAAAGAACAAATTGCTTGATAAATTAGTTAAACTGACTAATTAAAGTTTGATATTGAATCTGGATGTGAAGAGTAAGAACAAACTCGGGTTCTGGGCTCATCCAGAAAGCCTGTGGGGGTTTTCTGGGTGTGAAGTACTTTTGGTTTGTTGTATTTATACTCCCACTAAGGCTCCCGCAGTGTAACATTGCAGGGCCATCTGAGCTAAGATGCACCAACGCTTGTACACAAAAGAGATTTACAGCAACAAACTGTTAACTAGTTTTCTTGGCACTCAGCTAAGCTCTGAGTGGGCAGCTCTATTGGGGAACAGTTTGAAGTTGCAACATGTCTCTTTGTCATAACTTGTAACTGTAATACAGTAATATAAAGTGGATTAAAGTGCTTTAGCACAGCTTGCTGTTCTGTTTGTATAAACGTGTTCATTACATTCAGGTTCATAAAATTGACTTTCATATAACTATTGCAAAAAGTCTAAATTATTATAATAATACATTATATCACAACACAATTTCAAACAAGATTTGTTCTGTTAGTCCACGTTTTATATATATCTGGCATACTGACAAATGTTTGATATTGCTTTTGCGCTACTACTGTCATGCCCTCAGCAATTTAAAATTTGAAAGCACAAAGCCGTCAAGCATGATCATAAAGTATGTTTATGCTGTACAC
Organism: Millerichthys robustus; assembly: GCA_034783495.1. NCBI lineage: Eukaryota > Metazoa > Chordata > Actinopteri > Cyprinodontiformes > Rivulidae > Millerichthys > Millerichthys robustus. The sequence continues at coordinate 6,559,293 of JAVKLF010000100.1, forward strand.
TAGTGTTGATCTGCACAATCTGCTTCTGTATGTTGTGTCAGGATGACGTTTGCTGTGTTCTCACGGCCGTGGCATGTCCACACTGGTGCTGTCTTTCGCTTCAAACAGACAAGAGGAAGCGTAATCTATTTTCTCCACAGGAGCTGACGTGAGCACACTGAGGTTTACAGTTTGTGATGTCTCCAAACCCATCCAGTGTGTGGATATCACACAAAGGACACATGCATGATATCTCTGTTTTACTCCCCTAAGATCACTGCTTTTCCTTTTTTTTCATACAGGTTCACGCAGTCCTGGGAGCTTATATTTCCTAGATTTTTATTTTTCTATGGCTTCACTTGTCAATTTAATAGACTGACACACCAGGCAACATTGATTAAATGGGCAAAATAAAGCAGCAGAATAGAAGGAGACCTGAATATATCTTTCTAGTAAAACATGCAGACAAAAACTCTATTTGCGTGACATGCCACGGATAATTCACAGGCAGCCAAACACACTGTAAACAGTTCCAAACACAGTGATTGGATAACCCTGCTGATAGGTCATCCATAAAATTGAACTCTGAGTGTCTGGGCAGTTTATTTCAAATGAAACAAATTAAAGTCATTTCAAGACGGTACACTTGGTGAAGAAACCCGGAAAGCTCTCTAATCCCTGAAGACGTAGCCTAGTCGCAGAGTGTATTGGCACTGCTCTCCCTCGGCTGGATTTACCACTATGTTAAGCTCCCAAGGCCCGCTCCTTGTTGTTATCAGTAAAGAAGGGGAAGGGATTTGAGGATAAGTGAATTCTAGAGAGCCGTGGAGGGGGTGGATGGAGGTGCAACATATAGAGCCTTCCTGCTCCCCTGATGTCCCAATTGGCTCATATGTTTACCCGTGTGCTGCAGCTTTCTTTTGTGTTGAGAAACCCCTTTTCTCTCCCTTTCCTCCCTGACACACTCGCTTTTGTCACACCATTTTCAGAGTGAATTGGTATACTCACCAAATCCCTTTCTTTATCTCCACTGCCTCCCTTGAACCCTGTTTCAAGTCGAGGATTTTTTTTTTTCAGTCGAAAATGTTGAGTTTCAAGAGAATTTTTGCTCCTTTTTATTTGAGCGGGAGAGACATCCGCTTTGATTTAATGTTGCCTTTATGTACAGAGGATATTGGGGAAATGCTCTCATTCTGCTCGAATAATTTGCCACACAGAATATTTAATGAATCTCAATCCACATTTACATTATCTCACTCATAACATTGGCATTTAGCAAAACCATGCATGCTCATCTTTTCGACACCAGCTGTACACAGTTCAGTTCAATTATAGGAATGAGTAAATAATTAATGACTCAACAGTTGGGCGCAGGAATGATATGAACACCAAATATGTTAATGATTGCATTCCAGACCTCGGTTCGCAGAGTTCTGCTGAATGTGACAGCACAGTCAACGTTACTGGTGTTGATTAGGCAGCAGTTACCGAGCAGCTTTACCAAAATTCAATTTTTGGCCACTCTCCATAAGCATGTATCAGAAACCATAATTCAAGGAGCTACTGACAAGCCAAAAGACTTCAAGCTGGGAGGTGACGAACCCTTGAAGTCAGTCAGCTGAAATGTTTTTAGTTATTTTCCACATTAATATCATTGCAAAAACAAGTTTTAGTTGAAAGCAGAAGTAAATAAAGTATTTTGTTATGTGAAATAAATCCAAAAAGCAAATTCAGTCAGCAAATCACTAAGAGAGAGTCATTAGTTGTGGATAGAATTAGAGTTATTTGGTTTTCTGTCTTAGATCAGATTTTTTTTTTCTAAAAAAAATAAATAATAATAATATGGCAGCAGTGTTTGGACAGTTAAGGAAATCCGCTGTTTGATCTGCACCAGGTGCTTCGTTTTTTTTTTTTTCTTTTTTCTGGCATGTACTGGTCACTTATGGGTGTAAAATGAATAAAGATGGGGTGGAAAGTTATTTACTGAATTCCTCTGTAGCAGTGTAGTTAATGCAGAGATGAGCAGGCACATGTAACATGCATACATTTAGTCAAAGATAAAATAAATAAGGAAACAGGTGCCCCAGGACTCATAAGTCAAGGTAATTTAAAGCAACACATGCATGCAGAGCTCCAGTGTAAACACACGTGTGCCCCTGCTAGAGTCACTTGTGCTTTGAATACTTCATTCCTTGTTGTGCAGTCGAAGCACATATTAACTCTGTATTTGTTTTAAATGTGAGCAGGGTTTTCACCCCACATGCTGTTTAATAGGATTTGCCTCCATGCTGTTGTTTGTGTGTCTTGGCACCAGCAGCAAAGGAAATCTACACTGGGCTTTAGGGGCGCTGGTTGTTTGTTTGTTTATGCCATTTAGTTTTTTTTTTTTTTTTTTTTTTTAACTTACCACCATCAAAGCTTTGCACCACTGCACTCACAAGAGCGATCAGTAGGCCAAAACTCATGGACGAATCTCTTGGCCGCTGATGAGAAAGTTGTGCCGCTATGCCTCTCTAATTCTGTCTGCGATTTCAATTTTCTCTTTTTCGCCATGCCTCGCCCCTCCCTCTTTTTCTTCTTCATTTCATTTCAAAGAGTTTCAGGAGGACAAGTCATCCATATTTTTTGTTTTCATTTTCTTCCTGACACGTTTACCACGGGGACACAGGCAACGTGATGCACGTCTCACTGAGCTCCCCCCACACACCAGCTTTGCTGTTAAAGTGGGAGAGCAAAATTGTGGACGAGGGTTTTTATAACATTAAGAGAATAGCAGTTCTTAGACAGTGAATAATAGGTGAAGTTAAAAAACTGATGGCGACTTTTCCTTTTACTGTACTCGTTTTCTCGCTGGGCCTTTCAAGTCAATAGAATCGACCTAATGGAAACCAGGTTACTTTTCATTCCCCCTCAACTCGCTGACATAATGTTGAACAAATGCATTATTCATTCACTGGTCTTGGAGGCAAGGTAATTATACATTTATCTTCCAAATAATACAGGGTCCTTACTGCGCCTGTGACCTCGCCACAAGATTTATGCCATTTTGGGCCTGCCCCCAAAGGCTGCTTAGAGAGCAAATGTATTTTCATAAATGGAAAAGAAATGAAGACAGAAAAGGATTTGCTTTTTAAAAGGTATAAGTTGTCATGAGATTTGAAATGATCCAGTCAATAAATGTAAAGTTTGGAACTTTTTTTGGGAAACCTTTTAAAAGTGCAAGACTCTTCACTTATTGTTCAAGTTTGTGTTGTTGTTTTTTTTTTATTGAGTTTCTGAAAGTAGAGCAAACAGAAGGTAAATGAACTAGCTTGAATTAAGCTATTCTTTGGCATTCCTGCAGGGTTCTGTTTCTGATTATCTGTTAACATTCTTTTCCTTCTATCCATAATTTTCTACCTAATTCATTTTCCCTTCCTGATCCCTCTTGCCCATAAATCCCCACAGTTTTACATTTTCAAAGTCTGCTTCTCTTTTTTGAATGCTTTTGTATCTTGTGTTGCCTGCAGGCCATCATGGCACAACTGCCCCAGGAGGAGAAAGCAAAAATTGCTGAGCAGGTGGAGAGCTTCAGACAGGAGAAGTGCAAACTAGATGCAGAAGTGGCCAAGTGGGACGATAACGGCAATGACATCATTGTGCTAGCCAAGCAGATGTGTATGATCATGATGGAAATGACAGATTTCACCAGGTAATCCTAACAGCCAGGGGAAAATGCATTCAAAGAGACTGTTTAGATATGTATGTATTAGAGTGCCGTCAGTCACAGTAAACATCAACTTTCTTTTCTCCTCTTTAGCTCGTTTGTGATCTTGTATTCGACACCACAGTTAAGAGACATAACAACATAAAAACTTCACAATAATTACAAATCAGAGGCCTTATTAGTCATGAGTGTTTTCGCCTACGGTGCTGTGACTACACCATCATTATTTGGCACTGACCCCAGTTACTCAGACTGGCATGAGCAAATGGAACAACATTTTCTTAGAACATAACAAAAGTGACACATCACGCACATGCAAACATGCATTTGCATCCATTGAAACATTTTCTGTTCTTGCAATAAATGTTGTTTCTTCAAACTTTTTCCAAAGAAGATCTTTGAGAAGCATCATTAAGAACGGACTCTTTGTTTCATACGATACAAAATGTTTTGCCATTGAGTGATTGTAATGTCTCAAAGTTCTACATGCTCTTTGTCTCTGCAAGCTTGTATTTCTCCTGTTTCTCTCTTGATCTACTGCAGAGGCAAAGGCCCCCTAAAGAACTCCTCAGACGTGATCAATGCAGCTAAGAAGATTGCCGAGGCTGGTTCCAGGATGGACAAATTGTCTCGTGCAGTTGCAGATCAGGTAGCTTTGTAACTTTGTTTGTGCCTGTCACTATCCCTTTTTGTCTGTACGCTTTTCCGCGTGTGTGGAAGTCTACCTGACTAAGTCTTGGCAGCTGGCAGCAGAGCAAATTTTTAATTTAAAGTAAGTGGGCATAGCCAATGGAAATCTTTACTGTGAAACCTGATGAGTGTAGCTGGAGTGGTGGAGCTGTGTTGCTGCATGACTTTGCGTCCCAGTGGGGCCAACACTGAGAGCAAGACAGCAGAACCAAGTTGTATCTCCAATATAATTAGCTTCCAACTGAGGTGATTCATTCATTATCAAATGAGTACCTCTCTAAAACATGCTGGCAGACCATTTTCAATATCTAATCAATCTGTTCTGTGCTGAGAGAAGATGTGAGTAAATAGGAAGGTGTTTATGCTGTGTAGGTGAGTGTACACATAATGAACTGGGAGGTTATTTCAAAACACTCGCTCCAGGTGATGCATGATGTTTCTTTTTTGTGTTTTTTCCCCATTGTATCTGTCTCTAAAACGGAAGTACGAATACCTCAGGCTGAAAATCCACTGATATATCTAGACTGCCTGTTGTTTTTTGTAATTGCAACTGCTGTTAGCTTCCAAACCTTTGGAAGAATTACTGTAGGTTTCAGTATCACACGCTGAGCTTTTACCCAGTGTTGCTTCACCACAAGATCTACACAATTTCATTAAATGAACAGATTTCCCTACGCCGTAACAGATTAACTCATTCTGTAAATCTATGTATTCACACTAGATATTTTCTTCAAGAAACAGTCTCAGACAATTATTTGAGGTTTCATTCTGAGCAACAGGCTGACGAATCCTGTTCAAATGAGAGATCAAATTATGTGCAGGAGATCGATTCAATTCTCAGTTGTGAATTTTAATTAACAGACATGTAGAGTTTTTCTTAAATAACTCCTATCCGGTCCAATGACTGACCCTGACTCCCGTTACCAAAGAAAATGACCCTGAATCACATGATTTTTTAATGTTTATAGTAAACCTGGTCACACCAACTGTGGGTGGTCCCTTTTATGGAATGATGTAATCATAAACAAGGAAGTGAGTTCTCTTACTGTTTAAAATAAATGATTGCAATCGATTGCAAAGTATAAAATATAAGTATGTATCTAAAATTCAGTAAATCCGTTATCAATTATTAAATATATAAATACTGAGACACGATTTATTTCCACCTAATTCCTAACATCTATGGGATTGTTTATAAAAACACGCATCATTTTCTGAGATCTGCTTAGACTCTCCTTTTGATTAAAAATGTTTTTTGCATTTTTTTAATGTTTTTACTTGTTATTCTACATGTTCTGCAAAACCTGACCCAATTATTCAAAAATATTGCTGCCCAACTACCTTTGATGTGGCCCTCCCAAGGTCAGAATTTTCTTTCAAAGTAGACACTAAGCAGCAGTGCGAGTGTTGAGCATCAACACTGTGACATATTGAGCCATCAAATATCTATGTCATAATGGAGGAGAACACAGACTGTTGTTAAACATCTACATCTTTTCAAAGCTTTTGCACATTCTGGTAGAAGATGGGGATGAATCATCTGGTTAGTCAGAGCAGACTGAACCGCTAATAGAGACAGGAAGTAAGACTGAAAGTTTTAGCGCCCACTGCTTAGATACTGAAGCCTTCTTGTTAATGTCATTAAAGGAAAACACCTTTCTAAGGAGATAACTTCAAGATATAATATATTTTTCCAAGACTGTGTGTATCTTAACAGAAATACATTAGCAAACGGTTCTAACAGTGCATATTTTGTTAGTTTTGTTGGCAGTGGAGTGTGTTAGGCTTTGAGTGTGACAGAAGGCATCTTTAGTCAATGCTGGCTCATATAACACTGACATTCTCTCCAGAGCATAATGCATTACAGAACAAAGTTTCAACTTATGAATGGATCTCTGCAACACTGTCTGTTTTGTAGTAATTGCTGCAAAGTGAGACAAAAAACAAGAGCTGTCTATTTGTTTTGTTTTGCTTTTTTTTTTTTTTTCTCAGTGAGTCTTGTATGTAAACACTTGAGCATACTCTCATATGTGAGAACATGTGTTTGTGTTTGAGGTCACACATGTTGTTTGGAGCAGGACTAAGAATGAATGAAGTTGTGTTTGCGTGTCCGTGTGTTTACCTCTTGGCTCGTGGACTGCCGAGTGACAGCCAGTGTTTAACAGGGCTTGAGTGGGAGTGAAGATAGTATCCCACAAGGCAAATCGGTTGAGGAACCTGTGTGGAAATTAGCAGTTTGTTGTAATGAAAAGAGCAGGTGGCTTGCCATTTTTGATTCTCACTTTTAACATTTCCTTGACCGGAGCTCGCTGAATATTCAGAGCCTTCTGCTACACCTCCCATGATATCGGAGCTTTGTGTGAGACATAAAGTGGGGATATGAGAGCCTTTTTATTTCTAGCATGTGTTTAATATGTGAAGCATTCAGAGGGCACGTGTATGCCATGACACGCAGTAAAAGTTAATAATGGTTGAAGCATAATTTTTTTTTTCTTTCAAGCTTTTAATGAAATTTCCCACAACCTTGATCACTTGCTCTAGTTGTGTATGAAAAAGACAAGCATTTCGCAGACTCGCTTTATTGTAAGTATCTTGTCCTTGTTGAGAGAGCTGCAGCTTGACAATAAGAAACAAGGTTGCCTCATTGCTTTTGTACGGCCCCCTTAAGTAGCAAATTGTGTCGTCAAGACGCCACATCAGCCCCTATTGATGAACACATGTGAAGCTGAGTACAATTCAGCGTGGAAGGATGAGAGGACGGCAAGCTTTTTCATAGTCATTTAAGCACTGCGCTTGACATAGAACGAGCCCTTGGGGAACCTCACCCCATTTCACTCCAACAGTGCCTCTTTTTTCTTCACTTTTTCTCCCCTTCCATTTTCCTATGCTGCTTTATCTTCAGCTTTAACACTCTAACCCCTACTAAATATGAAATATATTAAAATTGCAATACAGCAAGGGTTCTGGTCCTCCTTGAACTATTTGTCTTTAACCTTAAAGCTGTATGTTTTACTTGATGTAATGTTTATCACATCATTGTTAGGCATTAACTCAATTTTAATAACAAATCTCATTAGATTTGTCTTGCAATAATATGATAATGTATCACCTGGGTTTCATGTATGATCCAGAGCAGGGCTGTACCATTTATTTTTGCCAATATATGAACTGTTGCTTTTGATAGTGTGACGTTAGACCATGACTTTCTAAAACAATTATTTTAATAAACAACAAAAAAGGTAAGAAGGTAAGATTAAATAAATCTCAATTTCAGACATCTTACACTTTAGTATATAACTGGCAATACTTGTACAAAACACAGTGTAAGCAACAATACAAAAGATACATTAAATAAACAGCATCTTTGTTTTGTGGACGCTCAGCCAACTACAGTTAAAGTCTGTGTTGATGTTAAAATACTGCTTCTAAGTAATGGCTCTTTGTGCACCATCATCAGGAAAAGGCCACTTTTTATTTTGGTTATTTGTTTAGGTCTCTGTTTTTTTCTTTGGGTACAAATGCTTTTTTATTATGCCTACTGTGTTAAATTTAATTTAATGCCTGCCACCATGTTTACATGCCACTTGACTGACAGCATAGTGGCTCTGATGTGGATAAGATAAGTAATTGAAGTAATTGAGAAACAAACACACTGTTTTGTTTAACTGTGTCTTAATACATTTGACTGTTAAAGCATCTGTAATTGCTATAAAATAAATCAATAAACAAGTGGAAAAAGCAAGAACTAAAAGCCCAACAATACACATATAAGAGAATCACAATTTATTAGAACTGAGATCCACAGCTCTAGTCCAGAGCATCACTTTATCAGTTTCTTTTGACTTTGTTTCTTGATTTCTAATGCCAGATGATTTTTCTTACTTCCTCTGTAAAAGATTTAAACAACCCTTATGCCATTAACTTGTCATTGTTCCATTTTGTTCTTATTAAAAATGGATCCAGGTCATAAGACTTGACCTCTGTAAGGAGCTGCCAGAATATATCCCAGGAGAAGCTGAAGCTTCTGAGAGTCTTATAACCCTAATTACCTCCACCCTTTTTAAACTTCTGCAGAAACTTGATCTCAAAAATGACACATTTGCCAATCTGTTGTTGATGTGAGGGTGGTTTCATGACTTTCCCAAAGTTGAAAAAGATTATTTTAGGTTTGTTGAGAAGCAGAACTGCTACTGGTGTAAGATATACTGCCCAACTATTGTAACAACTACACACAGGAAACTGTAAAAACTGCTCTCCTAATTGAGACTTGCGAATGTTATTCTGTGTAAAGTTCAAGTTGACTTTATTGCAATTCAGCCAAGAAAAGAAATTAAGTAAGAAATTAACTGTAAGAAATCCAAAGTTTTTAAGAGACAAATGTAAGACACTGATATGTATCTGTGAATGTTATTTGTCTGCAGTGGTCCAAAGCATAAACAAATGTGCATTCCCTCTCTGTAAGCTTTAAAATCTAAGGCGTGTGTGAATATTTAAATTTTAAAAAGTAAATAAAATAAAGAAATGTGCTGTTGAGTAAGAATGCCTCCCGTACTCCCAAACTTTGTAGTGGAGTGCGGCTGTGTAGCACAAATCATTTTTAGACTAATATAAAAACACTTTCATGTTAACATTATGAATAACTCTACTTGAGACCCAAAGAATTTGAATGCAGAGTAATTCTGCTGCATTTTGTTGATTTAAATTGTGTTTTCTACATTGACAATTGTTGTAGATGTCCTTTCATTTGTTTGTTTTATGTTAAGATTGGAACAATAAATGCACCTTCTTAAGGTGCTGCTGCTGAAATAACAATAACTTGGTTTTCAACAATGATAGTACAGCTTTGTCAAATCTCAAAATCTTATTTGAGGGATTGACCTATGATTGTTGGTCACAGAGTGTGATTCATATCACTTTTGTTCTCAAACCATTCAGTGACCCTATTGTGCCTTGTGGATGCTGGCATTATCAATCTTAAAAGCCCAGCTTCCATCAGGAGATATATTCCTCCGTAGATGATAGTGGATTTGTGTTTTCCAAACATGTTTTGTGATTTTCACCAGCTGTCTCACCTCCAGCGATCAGCTGGCCCCAACCTAAACAAAGTGTTCTGCAAAGTATAAAAACATTCCACTACCGTGCGGTTTAGTGGTTCTTCTACCTTTTTTCTGTTGTGTGTCAGAAGAAAAACAACTCCCAATAATTTTTTTCTTTGTATTTTTACTATTTAAAAGCAACAAGCACAAACTGCTAAATAACACAGTTCAAAGGATTACATTTATTTGGATATTATTTCGTCTCGTCCTAGTTGCCACAGCAGGACGGTAAGTGGTGTTGAACACAAACAATGCACACATTCATTGAACACTAGTGGACCTAAAAATACTTGGTGTGGCTATTTGTGTGTATTTCCTGAATCCCTAATTGCTCTTGCTTCTTTTTGTTACCTGTGAATCACTTTGCCTTTGTATTCTGTTCACGTCAGCTTTCAGTTTACGCTTTGAGTAAAGGTAAAATCCAAAAGTGTCATTGTGTTGTTGAGAAATTCTGCAAAAACATTAACAAACTCATGTTTAAGCCAGGTATTCAGACTTTCAGAGCTTTTTCTTTTTAATTGTCCCATGTTCTCAAATTCATCTGAATGTCACATGAAACTACAAAAGCACGAAAGTGCAGGAAAAAAAGACTGGGCATCATCTTAGTCCAAATGTGCAGACTTAATGGACACTTTTCAGAAATAGTATCCTGGGGGGACAGCTTTTTCTTCACATTGTTCATAGCCTTACTGGCTAAATTTGTTACACAAATTTGTCTTTTCAAACTAGTTTATTTTCCCACATTTATTAAATGCACTGCAAGCTTGAAGAATACTGCAGATTTTCTTGCAATATACACTATATTAAGCAGAAAGTGGAACTGTGGTGTCATTGTTTTCAAAAGGATGTGTTTTGGTTATATACATACATTAAAATGCAAAAATACATTTCCTGATTTTATCACTCTACAATCTGTTTTCAAAACCACTCTTGAGGCTCCAAAAAATTATATTTTTTGTAAATGCAAGGCTAATATTTTTTAAAACTTGCAGAATTGAAAAAGGCACAGTGGCTACCTTAACAAAACTATTGCAGAATATACTCTCAAAATAAAAGCAGTATATTAGAATTTATATATGGTATGAAGACCTAATATTTAATTTCTGATTTTTTAAATATCTCATGTGTTCAACTCAGGGACCGCTAAAGGACCAGAAATGGTTGTAGAATCCCTAGGTGTACTTTAATATTTCATCCACTGTTGTCCTTTAGAGGCTTTTTTCTAAACCTTAGGCATGGCAAAGAGATTGTCCTTATGCATAAAACTTTAAACTGAAAGAAAATTTACTTAGTCTTTTGCATGACTGTATGACAGCTTGCTATTAGAGGGCATGTATTTGATTGTCTATCCAAATGAAACAAGCTCCATTTAAATCTGTCACTGCCCTGTCTTCATGTCATTTTCCTTTAACTCAAAGATCTTTCTTGTTTTGGTTTGTTATTAATTATTAATTGTATCAGAAATAAAAAACCACAAAAAGCCATAAAGAAAAACAGCAAACGAGGGCAACGGGGGAAAACAAACTTTATTTTCCAATGATTACTTTTCACAAACTTTATGCTTCAGAGAAAAGTTTCAGGTCATTCAGCTTCATCTTCATGCATTTCTTTGAATAATTCATGCGTTTATGTATTTTATTTGTTTTTATAAATAGAAATAATATTTTCTTTCTGGAGCCACAGACATTGTTCTAAATTAAAAGGAGAGGGTTGTCAAAGGTTGAGCAGAATTGTAGAAAGGTCCAAATGAAGTATGGCAGTGGAAGCAAGAAGTGTTTTCTGACAAGGCAGTAATAAATTCAGTTCCACTGTCAGAGGTAACAGAAGCCTGAGAGAGCTTCAATGAGCTTAGCAAAGTAATAGGCCTTACCATTTATTTACATCAACAAGGAATCAGTGATAGAACTGGACTATTAGTCAGCTGTACAATTGTTTCATGTTTGCATAGAACATGCCTGCAGCTGTAGCGTGCGTATGTGTGTTTGGGCCGGTAGTGTGAAATGTGGTTAGTAGTGATGCTAGTCAGGAGTGGCGATGCAATGATAATGCCCAGTGAGAAGCAGTCCCCCCTCGTCTCACTGGCTGCTCTTACAGCTAGCAGCTCCACCTCAGTCTGCACTCAGTGTCACTTAATGTGGCACTGTGTCTGCCTGTGGCAACTTGGCTCTTATTTACTGTGTTGCTTCAAGCCGATAGTGGTTGTAACTTTAATTAAACAAGGCCTCAAACTATTCTTTGCAATTATATTTGTGAGCTGAAGAAACAGGCATTTCACCAGATGCCCAAACACTGTGTCTTATTCCCTATTTTTTGCCATTAGTGAATGACATTTGTGGCCAGTCTATACTATTTGTCTTAACATGAGAGGCATTATGTCAGACAGAAGAAAATTGTATGGGTGGCAAAGACTGCTTCAAGTCCCGGCGGACCCACATTCGTAGATGTTAAACTTTTTATCCCTCTCTACCTGAGCCCACAAATGGGGTAAATGATCAGTGCGTTTTCCCCACACAGGCTTGCTGGATGTCCTAGTTAGGACCGTTTAATATTAATGCCATGAAATAAGGTGTTTCTACAAAATGTTCACCATGTTAGAAAAGCTGATGCGGTGTTCCTAGCCCACTGGGAGAAGAGTAGGCCATCTCTGGCTTCTGGAAAGCTTCCAGGTGGAATTATAGGGCCAAACTACCTAAGAATAGGGAAACGGAAGAGGGTTGGTTTGTATTTGACATGAGTCCTTTTATTTCACTCTATGAGTGTTCTCTTTGCTGTTGAAGTAGCAAAAATGGCCTAAAGGACCAGATTAAGACTTCTAGTCTTTTCCCGTTTTTTTCAAACCAAAGAGGGGTGGACGAGTTGAACGTTTTGGGGGGATTGATGCTGCAGTAACATGATTTAATGGATTGTGAAGTCCTTCCAACCTTGATTGATCTAACATTTTTTTATGAAAAATAATTGTTTGACTCCATGGGTGTAACCGAACCTGCCTTTGAAGCCTATTTCTGCACAAAAAAAACAACAAAATGCTACATAACATGTTCCATCCTCGACCCAGAGATGTAGTACATTAATTATTGACACAATGTTATAATCCTGCTGTCTTTGGTGGGATTGTTGATCCCTATTATTCTGTTTCAAAGCAGCTCAGGCATCAGACATCATGAGTCAAGTAGAACAGCCCAGTTTATTTGGAAACTTAAATCTTAAATACTTTAGAGAAACAATTCATCTTTTAAAACCATACAAATGCTCCGTAATGGGCAGACAAATTTTATTAATGGGGAAAACCTTTTTTTTTTTTTTTTGCAAGTGCATGAGTGTAATTGTGCTGTAAAATCTGTGCCACATGTAACTTCTCATTATGTTCATGATAAGATGATCAGTTTCTCTGAAGAATCTTCCAATGTGTTTTATTATATCAGTGTGGTTTAATGAGTTTTTCTTTGTTTTCATTTTGCTGTTTAGTGCCCAGACTCGGCCTGTAAGCAGGATCTGCTAGCCTACCTGCAGAGAATTGCCCTGTACTGTCATCAACTCAACATCTGCAGCAAGGTGAAAGCTGAGGTGCAGAATCTGGGTGGAGAGCTCATTGTGTCTGGTGTAAGTATGTCATTTGAAAACAGCACATGCCCTTCTTCCAACATCAACAATGCTCCAGATCCATTTTTATGACAGAATCACTAGACCTGATCCTTTCCGAGCCACTTTTGTGCACTACAGAGCTCATGGAGAAACCTTTTAACTCAAGGTCACGTTGGAGTGCAGAAGATAAGATGATGGCTCATGCTGATTTAAGCTAATGTAATTAGATCATCTTGTAAAATTACCTAAATTGTGCACCACGATCTTCTTTCACTTTTGTTATTTTATGCCTTCCAATCTCTATTATTACCTCTCACAGTAAAATTATCATTGACATTGAAACATTTCATCAATTGTTTTTTTCCAGACTTTGTAGTAAATCATATTTTTTAGCTGCCTCAGCTATTACATTATTGATATTCTTATGAAATCTCACTTTAATGTCCTTTAAAAAACATGAACACAGTTAACTTAAGTGAAATCATAATTAGATTCCGTTTGCAGTGTTAATGCACCACAGCCCTGTTTGCCAACAACCATACTGATCAGAAACAAAAGAATTGTTTTGACTGTTTTATTTTACCATCATCATACACAAAAGGCTAACTAAGAATGTTAGTCCTGGCGATATTTCACACACTTATCACAGGTTGGTGACAGAAATATTCAAAGTGTCAGATGGTAATATGAAATAATATTAGAGAAAATACCTGATTTAAAAAAAAATCTTTCATATGGGTAAAATATCAACTAAAAAATAAAAGTATCTCTGATTATTGGTGTTTGATTTTATTCCAAATTATTTATTTCTGAAACACCCAAATTATTTACCTTTCAAAAATAATTGTTCCATCCAAAAAGCAGAATTTCAATTTTAGTGAAATATATATTTAGAAAAGCTTCCTCTTTGCAAACCAATTTTTGCAAATAAACAAATCCATCTTTTGCCTTCACACATTATAGCAGTGTTTTAATATTTATTGCTTGTCTTCCCACTTTAGGTAAGCAATGTCCAATGATTGTACTTTAGATGAGGGCTTTTTGTTTAAATAAAAACATTAAAATGTCACACTACGTAAACACTACCTAGTACCTTCAATGGACTCTATATGCAAAATAGGGCAATAAAAATGTTCATTTTTAAAAACTTTTTCTTCTGACATTTAGGGAAAATTGTTACAAATTGAAAAAAATCATAATACGGTCCTCGTTTCTGTTTCTAAAAGATGCAAAAAATAATAGCAAACTATTTAGGTAAACGTCTTGTGTGCAAGTATGCTGCAAGAAACTTACTCTACATCTCATCTACTGACAGAAAATCATGAAAGAAGTAAAACAAAAATTAACATTTTCTATTTTTGAGCTAACAGGTCATGAAGTCAAGAGAGAGTTTAATGTTGGTTAGCCTCAGAAAATGCATCACCAAAATAACCTATTGTCATAATGGTTTTTGTGAACTTTTTGTGCTTTTACAAACCCCACTGTATCAACAAGAAAACTCAAAAAAGAAGCAATTGTAATACTGTTTTTATTGAAACAAAAACATCTTTATTAAACTTGAACAACAAAGACTGTCATGTATAGATTTTATTGTGAGGAAATGAATTGATACAATCTGACTTCCTCTTTTATTCCTTCCAGACAGAGAGCAGATTCTTATCACAGTTGTAAATTCATCATGGACAGAAAGTGGGGTCATATTGGGCTTTCAATAATTTTCTAGCTTTATGGTGTGCATATTGCTTGAATAATTTAATGTAATTTTTGAGAAAAAACAATTTTTTAGTATACAAGATAAACTTTATTTTGTATTTTCTAAAGCTATAGGCTTGAACATAAGTCTACAAGATATATATATATATATTTATTTTAATGTTTTTTTGTTTTTAAAATGTATGTTTTTATTAAAATATTAAGTAAAATGGTTTTAATTTAATCTGTTTGTGGTCTGGACTTGCAACATATACCTTCAACAAACCAGCTTTAAGGTCTGCTTCAAATGTCCAGCTGAGTGCTGCAGTTCATGCTGAACTTGTTTGTAATAATCTACTAGAGTTATTATCTCATCAGCTCTGATCAAATTATATTATCCACTTGTAAATGAGTAAATCAGGTAATTTAGTATCCAGTGCTACCTACCACTGTGATTGATTGAGTGTTGCTACAGTAGAATGACTCATCTGTACTCGTACAAATATAATTTAGACCATTATGACTAAATGTTACAATCTATGCCCCATCTGACCAGTTTGTCCCCTAAGATTGGAGCAGTTTTGTAAACTGTTACCTTTAAAGTCTGATCATTGACAGTGTCCAAGGAAGGACTGGAGGGTGTTATACTCAAACATTTCTTTCTGTTTTCTCTGTCAATTTGTTTATAAAAGCAAAAATACTGGTTAACATCATAGCCAGTTGGATCTGAAAAAGACTGATCTGGCTTCATATATCTGGTCATGTCTCATTTGACTTCAGGTATAAGCAGTAGTTTTTAAACATACACTCCTCATTGTCGTATCTGTACAGAAGCCTGTTGCAAGGTGTTTGCCGTTGCTGTGAATGCACAGAAAACCTGCATTCAGTCGTGATCACTTACAAACAGTTGAGAAGTCTGCTTCAGTTAAAACACAATTAGAAACTTGTCAGTGCCATTTTGCACTACAATTATGTATGCATACGTCATTTTCAGAAATATTGAATTGTGCACATTTGTTTTAAAAGAATTAGGTTCTTTTAAAACCCAGTGATGCCTAATTTTCATATTCATCATGAGAGTTTCTAAACTCGCTTTGCTCCCTCCAATTGTAGATTTCATCAGGAGAGATAATGAGTATTTATTGAGTTGCTTTATGAACTTTTCACGTTTTTTTTTTTTTTGTGTCCACTTAAAAATCCAACTTGACTTTTTGTTTATGCTTTGATTTTCTTCCATCCTTGGGCTGATTCATCATGTTTTCTCAGCAACATTATAGTTTTCCTCACATTAGATATGCAAGTCCTGCTGAGATTTCAACCTTTTCATGGTGGCCAGCTGGAATCCGCACTCATTAAATTGAAACAGTTGACTCATCTCAGTGTGATGTAGGAGGAGGCCTTCTGGCCGTCGACCCTTAAATGTCAGCCAAACAAAACAGAGGGAGACAGAGATACACCTGACCCCAGCTTCTGCTCATTAGGAACTACTAAATTAAGATGTCAAACAGTGAGAGCCGTGTTTTTATTCTGCTTAATTTGCAAGTTGGAGCGACGGCCCCAAAGGTGTTTCATGTAGCTCACATGTACCACTGTTCTTGCTGAGGCCAAGAACGTAATTGCACTTTCCCTTGCTGTTCACACTTTTTGACATTGCGCTTTATTCTTACCCTCTTTTAGTTGGATAGCGCCACCTCTCTGATCCAAGCAGCCAAGAACCTAATGAATGCAGTGGTGCTGACTGTGAAGGCATCTTATGTAGCTTCCACCAAGTACCAGAAGGTGTACGGAACAGCTGCGGTCAACTCCCCCGTGGTGTCTTGGCGCATGAAGGCTCCGGAGAAGAAACCTTTGGTAAAAAGGGAAAAGCCAGAGGAATGCCAGACACGCGTAAGACGAGGCTCCCAGAAGAAACACATCTCCCCTGTCCAGGCCCTCAGTGAATTTAAGGCCATGGACTCGTTCTAAAAGTAAAATAAAATAAAAAAAATTAATAAAAAATTGAATAAGTCATGAAAAACAACCAAACATGACAGTGTTAGTAAAAAAAAATCCCTTTTTACATTGTGTTAACCCAATTCTGTTTGCTGTGTGTGTTGGTGACCTGTCAGGAGGACTGCAGTACATATTAAACTGCCTCACTGTGGCTCCTGGGAACACTGTGGCCCTCACGGCTCACAGAAACCCCCCCACACACAATGGTATTTATTGATCTTATTGTAGCTTAACGTGAGAGCCAAAATGTGGCAAACTACTGCTGAAAACATGGGAAGAGGAAAAATAAAAATAACAGATGAGGAAAAGTGACATTTAAAAAACGAAATAAAAAATAAATGTGGCAGTCGATATTTTAGCTATATCATTAATGTGCTACTGAATGGCTGCTTGTGAACAAAATTAACTGTCTGAATGGGAACCGTAAATGAATAGAGGAGTCATTCTATTTGGAAGATGTCAGTGTTGGTATGACCCCTCTTGATTTTGTTTTGTTTTGTTTATTTTCAATTTGAATGTTACCCTGTAGCACTAAGAATAACTTATGTTAAAGACACCGAGAAGTGTCAGCATTCAAGTAGTTTCTGTCTTTATCAATATTATAATAATAATCTATTTGATATTTTCTTCTTCTCTTTTTTTTTACCAAAGCCCTTTTATGGTTGATTGTATTTCTGTTTTAAATTCATTTTATTTAATGATTTCAACACTAACTATGATGACCATGTTTGGAAGTTGTGTAGCGTATATTATAGACAGAGAGGTTTGAGTAGTTGTGGTTTGCTCTGAAAATAGAATCCCTGCATACCTTTATATTCACCCTTCTCTAATAAATTCCTCAACTTCATCTTCAGGTTTCCAGTGTCTTTCTTACTATCTTTTTTAATAAATGAGACTTTCTGCAGTCACAATCTGAGTGCATTACAACCAAACTACAATTTTGTTTGTTTTAAGGAGCTGATATTTTCAGGAGAGATCCGTGATCTGCAGACAAAAAGAACTCAGCGGAGGAAAAGCATTGATTCAGGGTCACGAGTCAACTCCTGTTTGTCACTGTGATTGTAGAAAACCGGTCATAGGTCAGAACTGTTAATGCTTTGTGATGTTTTCACGAGTTTGTCTCTGCAGGTCTCAGTTGGGCCGTCTCGTCTTTTCTTACAAACGCTCATAGCCCCCAGAGGACCCATCAAAGACTTTTCCTGCATCACAAGGTCAAAGTTCTCATGTTCCTCTTTAAAAATTCAATATTTACTAAAAGAGACTTCATGCCTACACAAATACCTCTGCAGTTAGTTTTAGAACCACAACCATGACCGTGTGTCTTGAGCTCTAACACAATTCTCAACTCTCTGTTTCCATCTTCCATCAATTTCTTCACATTAAGTGCAGCGTCCTGACTAGTTAGATCAACTTTATTTTTTGTATGAAAGTTGTGAGCCATTATCTATTGACTGATACTGACATTCAACTTTATAAACAGGTCTGTTTCCCCAGAACACTTTACTAAAAGTGTTCTTTTTTTTCTTCTGCTCACAGATTTAAAGGGAAGTTTTCTTCTTGTGTTCAGTTTAAACAAAAGTTCCCTTCTCATTTATATAAAAAACAATCAAACATTAGAATGTAACCATTCTTAATTTTCTTGTATTTACAATTAGTTTTTCATTTTGTTGCATATAGATTTTATTTAAACCTATATTATTAGTAGTAGTATGTTTTGTCTTAGTATTAGGTGACTGAGCATAATTAAAAATATATCAAAGTCTGTCACCATATAAAACAATTAAAAGGATGCCATTAAATACTCTCTTGTCGTTTGTGTTTAGCAATAAATCAACAGCGAACTTGCTAAACATTATAACATCACAACTTGCAGTTCAATCTTTAGGTGTAGTATGCACTCTGTTCCATTTTTTATCTCAAGGTTTTATCTGTTTTACAAAGTTAACAGCTGACTTTTTACATGTGTGTAGGATCATATTGATCATTGAAGTTCTTATCCTCTGTCTTCAGTCCTCTGATTTGTTGATAGGTGGAAAAGGAAAATTAAGGAAGAGCTGTTTGAAAGCAGAAATTTAATAAGTAGGAAGGGAAACATTATGATGTGGATTCGCAACAAATGTTATCTTTTTTAAAGGCAAAAAATATTTAAAATAGCTGATAAAAAAATCCAGAGTGAATCAACATATTTTCGTGTATGACCTTGATCTCATATAAATCAAAATCATTGATGAGTCGAGCTGTACCAATACTAATCCACGCAACACTGGTTTGGATAATTCTGCAGTTCAGTCATCGATAATGAATGAGCTTCTTTATGTAACCATGTTGTACTGCTAATGACCATTAAACACAGCATGCATCAGGCATCCATGCATCACCAGAGTACCCTTTATTTAGGAAACAAGACCACGGGGGAGAAGTAGTAACACAATCCAGTTAATGGAGGGATTAATTCCTAGCTTTGGTGCCGTCTCAACAAAAATAATCCCTGTGTGTATCCATCTCCACTATCCAAATGAAACAAGCCATGATGGCTGACAGCCTGCTCTCTGAATAAAAAGAAAATAAATAATTAAAAGGGTGTAATGATGTTAGCAAGAAATGCCAGAGCAATGCGGGATTTTACCACTTTGATTTGAAAGATGTCTACATGGGACGTGGTGTATTGAAAGGATTAAAACAGAGTCCTAATCTAGTTAAACAAACCTCCCTCAGATGAGCTGTAAAAATAGACAGAGAGGAAAATGAGTGTCCAAGTCTCAGAGGGAGGATGTTGATAAACAGCACACAACCACACGCTGCAATATGTTATTTTGGCTCTCATGCTGTGGTGTCAGAGGCCTACTGACACTGCACACTTTGCCATCTGCACATATTGACATCGAGGGTGTAAAGGGACACCTCTCGTGGCCGCAGAATGAACTGATGTCACCGTTTCAAACCCCTTTGTACCCAATCAGCAGACTTTGAATGGTAAGAAAGGTCGTCAGCTGAATATTATTGTTCTCGGTTTTACACCAGAGTCTGGCTGATTCACTCGTCTTTGCACCGACATCAACTATAAAAACCCAAATTTTAGGGAAGATTGAGAATATTTTTCTTGCAACCTTTGGCACATCACCGCAGCAGAGCGTTTTAGGGAGAAATGGAATGAAACTCCAAATTTTAGCAGCTTTTTATTAAAACTTTTTTTCCAGATATTCTTTCAGCAAAAGGTCAAACTTGTTTCAGCTTTTTATTTTCTTTAACAAGTCACCAAGTAAGAAAATCCTCCATGAGTCAGGATTTCCTGTGATAGCTGGGAAATGTTTAGAACAAGCACATTTTAAAACTGACAATTTCTGTGAAATGAACCTGTAGGTCAAATGTTTGGCTACCCAGGTTCAGAGTCCTCATCCCAACTGAATTTGTAAGAAAAGACCATGAATATATTAAAATTCAATTCAAAAATACTTTATTCATCATCGAGAGGAAATTACAGAAACTTCAGGAAATTGTCCGTACATTTGATGATCAGTATTTAAAAATGTGATCAACCTAAGTGACTTTTTTCAGCTGAATTCGTTTGAGTTGAGATGAGTCTAATTTGTTTGGGGAATTTAAATAATCCCTATTTTGTGTTTATATTTATGCAATTATGAAAGTTTTCTTTTGTTCCTGTTTTGTCGTTGGTTTTCTCTTATCCTTGGAAATTTTGAGTTTTTAAATTTGGCTAATTCATTTATGAATATTTTCCCAGATCTGTAATTCTAGTCGAAGAGTTGTAGTAAATTTAATCACCCATACATCTGCACAATGTTCTGTCGGAGGTCTTTTTGCAAATAGGCAAAAATAGTTTGTTACAATGAAGAGACTCAAAAGTTTCTAATTATTTATTTTTCAAATGGTGAACTTTATTTACGCCGTAGAAACTGGATGCAAGCTGCAGCACTCTGCATGCAAAGTCGGATGTGCTACATATCCTGGCCCTGCATCTATTTTTCTTACTGTACCAGATAAAGGTCACACCAGCTCCCTGCTTTTGCACGGAACACTTGCACCGGACATAAATCATGCACTGCACACATACGGCATATAATGTGAATGTGATACTCAGATATACTTGGCTGCACAGACCACTTACAGGTTTCTTATTCTGGAAATGCTTCACAAGGTTATTCATGCCATCACAATTGTTGAGCTCATGTTTCTCTGTGCCCCACATAGCAGCACCACACATTTTTTATGGTCAGAAGAAATCACAGATAATAAAAGAGACAAGGCAGGAATGTAACCACATATCAGTAGCATCTCCTGAGCATGAATATTAGCTGGGCAGACATTGGCTTTGATTCCTACGTTGCTAACCACGTTCATTTTACGAATTAGCTCACTTTTCTTGTGGAAGAAAGCTTGGTTCCATTTATGTGGTTTATTATTTAAATCAAAGAGGCAAAACATATACATAGAAGGATTTCCAATTTTATCACTGTATACAGTTGGACAGGTACACAACTGTGTATAGGGCAGCATTCATATATTGCACAGACACACAACTCTTTTCTCACACACAAAAAAATCATACATGTTCTGAGTTGCAAAACTATTCACCCCTGTGGTATTCTTTCTGTTTTGGTGCTTTACCACCTAGAGTTAAATTATTATT
>JAVKLF010000100.1:6597424-6608338 GCA_034783495.1 Millerichthys robustus
GTTCTGTCTCTCTCTGGGGAGGCCTTCGGCTCCAAGGTCGAAGACAGGGGAACGCGTTTAACCCCTTGGGGTAACCATTACATTAGTTTATTGTTTGCCGCCACGTCGGCTTTTTGTTTTGGTACTCATTAAATATTATTATTTTACTCCGTCGTCGTCCTCTGGTCCTGTCTGCACTTGAGTCCTCACCTCCACCAGCCGCTCCAGCAGTGAGAATCCTGTCACTGTCCTAATTCAACTCAGAGAAAAGATTATTAAAAATACAAGTCAGGATCAAAACAAACTATTACCATGTCCCTAAATATTCCCAGGAGTTCTGTTAAATCCATTATTTAATAATGGAAGAATAAATTGGACATGTGTTAATTTACCAAAAGAAGGCCATCTTCACAAACTAAGTGACCAGTTCATGAAGGGGAATTGTGAGAGAGACAACCTGTGACAACTCTGAAAGAGTTACAGGTTTCAGCAGGTGAGCTGGGAATGACTGAGCTGCAACAAGCCTGTGTTCTTCATCAGTCAGAGCTTTATGGCAGAGTGACAAAAGAAAGCCCCTGTAAAAGAAAACTCATTGACTCTTACTGCTAAGAAGCACTTGACCAGGTAGTCTTCCACATGCTGTTTGGCAAACTCTAGATGAGATTTAAAATGAGTTATTCTTGAATACCTTTTATATGCACTGTAAGTCTGAGCATGGCACCTTGCAACTTTGTATGGGTTGGTGCATTGCTTTATTTTTAAAGTTTGACCAAAACAAACTTAACTTCATAACATATGATGATCTCAATCTGAAACTCTGGGGTGAAAGGTGAAGGGAGATATGCATTCCTTCAAAGGATGATAGGCCTTTAATCAATTTCAATTACCACAAGGGAACAATGATTTTGGATTTTCCCAGGATTTCAAACACAATAAAGCTTTCACCCTTACATATACAAGCTACAGAAAAGTTACTGTCTACGTATTTGACAAGTCCACAGACAGCACAGTTTGTGAAACTGAAAGGGTTGTGGCTCTGAGAGTGTGGTCAGGTCCACAGGTCTCTCACCGCTTCTTATCACCCTGTACATCCCTGAGTTTTTGTACGTCTCCTGTCATCAACGATTCCTGTCTCTGTGGCGGGTGTCAGAGGTGGACATGTGGCTGACAGGGTTATACAGTTTTCCACTTCAAAAATAAAAAGTTCAAAGTTTAGTTCACAAGCAGATAAAATGTATTAAAGTTTACCATAGATATATAAAATTAAAAAATAAACTTCGAGTCGCATAATAATGTTTTTTTTTTCAAACTAATACATATTGTATAAAAGTAGTAGACATATAAAAAAATTTGCATGGTTCGTATTTCTCACTATATTTATGACTGTGGCATGTATAAAATTCTGAAAGTTCACCCAAAACTGTCTAAAATGTCAGCCGGTGACAAGGTTTGACTGTAAAATGAAACTAAAGTTAGAGGTGGAATCGTTCTTTGGTTAAGGAACAGTTTCACCTGCCAGCCTTGGCTTTCGGTTGATTTCTGGGTGTGCAGTGTGACACGCGCAGCATTCTTTAAAGTCAAATTTATTCTCACAAGTGAAACGGTTTAAACAGGAAATTTCGGAGAATTGTATACATATCACACTACTCACCTCTGAGAAATCAAATTGTTTTTCATAACTTAAATGTTTAAGTTATCCAAAATTAAAGTGTAGTATTGGAAAAATAATTTAGTTCATAGCTTTTTTTGACAGTTACAACCCGGTTTCTGTTTGGTAAGTTTGTTTAATTTTGGCAGCCATCTTGAATGGGATGGACGGATGGATCAGGTAATAAGTGAGTAATTTCCTCTTATTAAACTCTAAAAGTTTCATTAAAATCTATTATGTGGTTTTTGTAATATTTTAATGAAAGTACAAACAAACACGCACAGACACACACAGCAATGCAAACACACACAGACTCACGAGCATAAACATTGTTACCTTCAATGATGAGTGATAAAACAATGTAAGAAGTAAATACAATCTCTCTTTAATAACAAATAAGTTGTTGTGTTCTACAAGAAGAAGTTTCCCTCTTGACATGTTTAATAGCTTCATTTGTTTTCCTAGCTGTAATTGCAAGGCCAAATAGTTCATGTTTCTTTTTACATGCATACTGTATGTGTGTGCATAATATAGTAGACAAACACACACTTTTACTCTAATCAAGATAAAGTGAACTCCCACCATCTCCAAAGTGTTTCAGTATCAGGCTGCCTCTGAGAACAACTGGCTAAGTGTTGGCAGTGGGGCCCTCTTTGATTTCTCATTTAGAATTAAATTGGAAAACACAGAAATTGCCAATTTTGCACAACTTGCTTGATTACATTTTTCATTTGTGTGTTATGTTTTTTTTACTCAACAGGGAAACAATACTTGATGTCTGCTTTTGCACGGTTTACATTTGGCTGAGCGCTCTCCCTCTGAGCAGCCACAGAAGTATCAGCTGTGTTTGTGCTGACCGTGTTTGAATGATCTCAGCATAAAAACGAGCTATCCTTTTTTTCCCTTTTCTCCACAGTGAAGTCGCTGAACACTTCCAAATAGAATTCATTTAAATGCATCAGCAACAGTTCTAAATGTTATTACGGAGTTAACAGTTATAAATTTTATCACGGAGTTCCAAAATGCAACAGCAAACAAAAAATGATGTTGCCTGATCAAAATTAAGTTTTGTCATTTTGCTGGTGAGAAAAAAAGCAAGCTTTCCACAGATCTACTGTGCAAATAAGAACACTGATTAAAGCATAAATGCAGATTCCACAATCTTATTAGGCTGAGAGATCAATTGTGCGAAGATAAACTGTAGCTCATTGTAATTCTCAGGGATAAAGCAACAATACATTAATAGGTTATTAAAAAAGCCTTTGAAATTCAGCTCTTTTAATCTATCTACTAACATTGTGCTTCTTTTCCTGTTATACTGCAGCACGCCCCCATCCTTCCTTCATTTCTCTTGCCTTGGGAGCCTGAATGTCTCCAGAGGCCACCACTTCAGTACAAAAGTGGCATTAATGAACTCTTTAGCCTGTGCAATTGCTCACAGGAAAAGAAAAGTACAAAAAAAAAAAATACTTCTGATGCTTTGTTTCCCCCCACCCCCCTCTTGATTTTCTAAAACGATCAGAGACTTTCCTGAGTCACTAATTTCTGGCAGTGAAAAGAACATTTTGACTCTTTTATCCCCACAGAGTTGGTGAAAAAGCAAGAATGAAGCACAGAGAGAGCAAGATCATTTGGCTTTGACTGTCAAATAGGGAGAATGACGGGACGTGAATGAGCCTGGGGGCCCGCACTCTGGATTCTCTTTATAGCTCTGCCATCCCATGCAAAAAGGAATTTTGAATGTAGCTCCTGCATATTTAATACACAACTTGTTTCACAGATGTTTCTCCAGACATGTCTCCCTCATAAAACAGGTTATATTATTTTTTAATAAGCCAACATCTCCTGTTGTTATGGTGATAAGTTATAAAGCCCATCAGGGTTGCTTTGATGTGAATGCTGACAGATGTGTGCATAAAACAGGAATGACAGGGCAAAGGCAGGCAAATGCAGTGCTTACATGCAACTTTTGAGTGCAGTAATGGATAATTTGGATCTTCAAAGGCTGTCGTTTATTGTAAATTTAAGGTTGCCATGAAGAAGAGGTACTACAGTATCAAATCTTTGTCAAAGTTCTAAAACAAACATAGGAAGATGATATAGTATTGTAGATGCTATTTTCACAGAAGATACATAACAGAAAAAACTGTAGGTGCTTTTATAGGAAGAAGTAACTTTAGGGATTATCAGGACTATTATGTCCCACCTCATCACAAGTTGCTTTGCCCTAACTTTACCTTACTCCGTTATACATGGTCTCAGTAGTTTTAACTGAGTGTTACCTCAGGTGGGTCATCATGGCGCTACCACATGAAATTTACCAGCACTAAGTAAATCAAAGACAGTCACAATGCACGCATTATTCTCTACCATCATTTCAAAAATTCTGTGGCAGAATTGAAGCCACCTTTTTCCAGTTAGTTTAAGCTAAGTCCATTTGGTCAAGAATAGATCTATCTTAAAGAAGCAAGGAAACATCTGCACCCTCCTCATTGTATGTGTGTATATATATATATATATTCAAACATGGGCATGAGTCCCACTATGGTGCACCTACACATTTGCTTTCACACTGTAATCGTTCAACTTTTGGGCAGCAGTCAGTGCAGCTACATCACTTATACATGTGGTACTCTCCATTATTACCTTTAACAACAATGAGAAACTGTATGTATTTCTGTTACCCTTTTGCAGAGGAGCTTGAAGGAGTACAGCTATTCAGGAGACAGGGAGCTGAGAGGCAAAGATTCATAAAACAGATCAATCAGTTACAACTTCCCTTAACATCACATGTGAGAAATCACATCTTTTCAACTGTTAAAGCATGTCTTGCACCTGTCGTCCCCCTTGTGAGTTTTAATTTTATTTTTACCACTTTTAACCATGTTCATGTAAAAAAAAACAAAATATTTTTCAACTTGGAAGCACATTTGAAAAACATAAAATTTGATGTAAGGGTTTTACTTCAGCAATGCAAATGCCAAAATACAGGTGCTGGAGAAGAGTTTAGATTGTTTGCTCTGTCATTAAATATTTAAGAATACACAAATCACATCCCCCATCATTTGAAAGGCCTTTGACCTAAAAAAAAGTGCTCATTCTGCAGGAGTTAGGGCTGTGAACAGTCATAGTATTGGTAGTATAAAAAGCACCTTAAATCAACATAGAATAGCTGATACAGCGTAAAAAACCCAAACAAACAAACAAACAAACAAACAAAAAAACAACTTTTTTGTGGCTAACATAGAAAAGCACACCAAGATTTGTCATAGATTTAGATAATCAGGAATAAATGGCTACGATGAAAGTCTCTACAAAGAACATTTATGTTTAAACTTTAAAACAAGCAGAAGACGATGGATGGATGGATGGATGGATGGATGGATGGATGGACGGACGGACGGACGGACGGACGGATGGACATTATTGCTTTAACTGAAACTTTAAAACATTAAGGTCTTCATGTACTGGTTTAATCACACATTTACCTCAATTCTATAAATGTTTTTGAGTATGCTTCATTTTTTTACGTTAATTCAAAATCGACAAAAGCTAAATTCTTCTCAAGACGACAAGAAAATTCTTGCTGCTAGAGAGAACAATCTAAAGTAGTTCAGTAAAGACAATTATATATCTTTTCTGTAAAATGTTGCTTTTTTATTGAACCACTTTGGATTTTCATGTTGTGGATGACTGAGAACCTTATACCATTCTGCTACAAAAAAAACACCCAAGGCTGCCGTCACACAAGTGTTTCAAGGCTTTTTGTCTTCTAGTCAATGTATTTGTGACTCCTAAAGTCTGTTGTATTACCTTAAAAAAACTGGCTGGATGCAATAAATAGACCTACTTCTCTGCTTTTTCACACTGGCCAATTTAGCCGGTTGCTATTTCTCTCACCCAGCTTGGAAAAGCTTTTAAGGCACACCTTTGAAAGTGTTGGAAGTCTATTACAGGCCGTTTAGTGGAGAGGATTCATGCTGAGCTGTGAAAGTGCTGAGGGAGAGAAGTGCAAGTCTGCCTGTGGAGCCACATTCAGAGCTCAGGAGCAGGATTCACAACTCTGATTCAGTAAACAGACCACACAGCGTCATCAGGGATGTCTTTAGGCATCAATAAACACGGAGCAGTCTTCTTTAATTATTGTTATTGAAAGTATCCTGTGATAATCAGGGGATACAAACATTTTAGATTTTATTTTCTAACTTCTATCTTAACCTGTATTAGTCAAAAAACAATTTGGTCTGTAAATAACTTGTTTACCTTTTTATTTTTTTTACTATACTGCATAATGTTCTCACTTGTCATGAACCCTAACATCTAGCTCAATCCTGCCTCCTTGTTTTCATGAATACAATTAGTGGTTTAATCTGGAGGAATTAGGATGACTAATTTTCATTTCTGATTCATATCTATTCATGGAACAAGAAGTAGATCCAAATATGTTGTGCAGGACATAATAATCGAGTTAGAATTAGACCACAGAAGATGGAAAGTTGTCATTAGCGAGGACAAGGGTGTGGGGGATTCTGGGAGACATTCAGTGGGTGTAAAGCAGACAAGTTCCTGTTATGATGTAGTATTCTCCTCCTATAGCTGGAATTAGATTTTGCTGAATCAGTTTGAGTTTTTAGTTATAAATACTTTACTATTCTTTTAAAATTACCTTAGTATAGCGAAGTACTTTTCTGTTATCTTTTGAACATGCAGTATATCAGAAACAAATATTTATATATGCATTTAGTCAAGGGGGGATGTTCTGGTTACAGATGCATCTTTGCGGCTTTACATGGAAAGAAAAAGAAATGAACACGATTCATGTTATCGCCTAATTACCCCCAGCAGTTTGTATCACAGCTGGGCTACAGTGCAATGTAGCAAAGTCCACGTGAAGTCCTAAGCATCTAATATTGTTCTAAATGGGATCACGTGTTCTATAACAAAACAATCAACAATGATGTAACACTTTCAGGAGAAACTGCACGTTTCTGATCACTGAATACTGAACTGTTGTGATTGAGGCTTCACTCACTATTTGATGCTGATTTAAATCAGTGTGCGGTTCAGACAAACTGCAATGCTGGAAAACTTGCCACGCAGAAGAATTTAACTCTAATGAGTTCCAATTTCTTTATTTCTTCAAAAGGGATCATCATGAAAGGAAAGGGTTTTTCATCTTTGGCACTGAAACACAACACACGAATGAGTGAAGATGTGGTGGCTCTCATGAGAATATGGACCTTCTGATGAATTATCTAAAAACTTCTGCCAGAGCCTTTGGGGCATGTGGAGACTGGACAAGGTGCCTGGTGCAGAATGGTACAATGAGTGATGTATATTGTTGGATTACACTGCCTTGCGTTAGTCTCATTTTGATCTTTAGCTTTACTAAAGTGTGAGCCACATTTTGAAGATCAAAGCATTAAAGTTTTGGAGTTAGTTTCTTTTGGAGACATCACTGAGTGGACCGAGGCTCCTTAAATTCACCTTTCAAAAAAATGATATGAATGAAGATAGAAACGTGCCCATTATCACAGGCTCATAGAAGAATTGCAACAAGAAGAGGTTGGTGAACATCACTCTGTGTCACACATAAGAACATAATGCCACACCAACAAAAACAAAACAGTTGCGCCACAGCAACAAAACATTTGCCATGTTTACGTCATGGTATGCCAATACTTTTCTGCCCTTCGATATAATACATAAGCAGTATACAAAACAGGAATACAACATGAAGATTACAAATCACATATTTCACAGGCCAATGATATTAATTTTCTGTTTCAGTGTTGTTAGTAAAAGTTGATTATGACAAAGCACTCCAAGTTTTAAATACTTTTAATGGATTCATACCTAGGATCATTTTGTACAATGTCGATGCTAATCTGCATGATCTGGTCCAATCCTATTGACTTTTCTGTATGCATGCAGCTATTACAGCAGTACTCTGCACCTTCCTTGGTTCAACCACAATCTGTCATTGCAGAATGAAAAAATATATAAAAAATTCACATTATCTCTAAAAGTAGGGTTTGTAAAATTAAGCACTAATTTGGGTTGAAAAGTTTCCATTTACAGTTGTTATTCTAACCCATACAAGGCAGTTTTATTCAGCCTCACTAATTCATTCCCCTATGGAGCAAGCTTTGTTCTAACATTGTCATGGTACACTCAGTAGATCTGAAACAGAATGTATTGTTGCATAAGTGTTTAAGATATTACAACGTAAAACAATCTGTGTTTATTTGGTTGATTGTGTTTGTTCCCTTTGTATTCAGTTTGTGTTCCTGTGTTCTTTGTGTGGTGTCCATTTCTGGCCTTTGATGGCCACTATCTTGTATGTTTTAGATGTCTCCTGGGTTTTGACACACCTAGCTTGAAGACGAGCAGGGACAAATTTAAAAACGTGCAGAAAATTGGCCCTCGTACTCATTGCACATTGAGATTTATTGGCTTTCATACCACATGTAGTCCTCTTTGTGATTCTTCTCAAGTTTTTTTTTTTTTGTTTGTTTCTTTACTATAAAATAGTTTTTTTGAGTTCCTTGTGCCAATCTGCATTCTGGGTTCAAACTTGCTAAAAAACGTAACATCGTAGTGTAATGTTTTTTTTTTGTTGTTGTTGTTGTTTCTAAATGATGTTCAGAACCACACCTTCAGTACTTCTTGTCATTATGTTTCTGTCTAAGTTTCTTCTTTCTCCTCTGTTAAATGCATCTTAAGTAGTGTGATCCATTCCTGTTGTTAGAGACAAAAAAATAAAATCAGTAAATGCTGGATTTTTGTTTTGTTTGTGTGTCTTTTTCCATCACTAGTAACACAAGTATAATATGTTGCCTTGATCCAGTCAGAGAAGCAGTCTGTGAGATATAAGACAGATGTCTTTTTCAATATTTTATGTGGAACAAATGCTGCTTAGGTTTGAATGTATACATTTCCTGTTTGCCTTTATAGTTTTTAAGCATGTCATTTGGGAAATGTCCAAAAAATTATCACTACAGAATAGGCAAATTATTATATATAAATCATCACATACAACAGTTCCACCAGTTATGTGTTGTGATTTGAAGTCAGGCACAGTGTATGAGGTTTTGACCGTTTTGAATCATTTGACCATCATTGTTTATATATGTAGTGCTTCTCTGTAACTGTAAACTGTAAAAAAAATGTAAGATGAGTAAAGTGAGTAATATGTTAAATAAAGTACATTTTTGAAAACAGACATGCTGCTTTTGCTGACCAGCAATAGCATACATCATATTCAAATATGATGATATTTAAGGTTTTTATTCTACAATTCATTTTTTCTGTTTTTTATTGTACATTCATCTTGCATCTTGATACTTCTCGTTAGTAAAGACACTGCTGACTGTGCTGCAGTCTTTCTTGGCGAAGAATTATTGCAAGGCAGATTTTAAATCTGACAAAGTCCTGCTTCATCCTGGTTTGTTCTATGATGTCAAACAGCAAGACAACAGTATTATAAGGGTTAACCACGCTGTGCTTTACTAAAACCACCCAGCATATGTTTGCTTCTGTGTCAACATGATGATTTGGCAGGCATCTGTTTTCATACACCAACAAGAAAAAAGTATTTATTTTAGCATTATTCCTGCTAAAAAACAGAAATAAATAATAATTCCTTGAGCATTTCTTTAGCAGAACAATTGTTGCGGTTTGGCATTGCTTGCCAGGTAGAGATGGAATGTAATAAGTGAACAATCTTACAGGGTTTTATTTTAACTTGCATGTTTTATTAGCTTTTTAGCCCAGCCAACATTTTTATTATGACAAAAACCTGTGTGCTTAAATTTTATTTAATCTGATGAGGTGATTGTGGTGTGTATGAATTGCTTATATCTTTATGAAAACTTTAAATGAGCATTTATTTTTTCTTAAAATTTTAAATATTTACTTTTCTTCAGTTCGACCCGGGGA
This sequence comes from Millerichthys robustus, assembly GCA_034783495.1. Taxonomy (NCBI): domain Eukaryota; kingdom Metazoa; phylum Chordata; class Actinopteri; order Cyprinodontiformes; family Rivulidae; genus Millerichthys; species Millerichthys robustus. The sequence goes on from JAVKLF010000100.1 coordinate 6,606,993, forward strand.
AGGTTATGGAGTTGATAAAAACAGCTCTGAATACTGAGTTGTGAGAAAGCAGAGCAAGGCAAAGGTTGGTCCTTGTTTGCCCCATTCTTACTCTCTTTTTTCATATTTACATCAATAACAAGCTTCTAGGACGAAAGCGTTGTCATCCTAGACAAGCCAACATGTTCTTCATTTATTTTCTTATTTGTTGTCTTTAGTTAATAGAAAAAAATGTAACAATAAGCAAAAGTTGACTTCAAGAAAAAGTAGATGATTAATTATTTAAACAACAATGTTTATTCCAATAAGGTTTTGTTCCTTGGTTCATCCTGTGCATTATCCTGGTGGTGCCATACTGCTTCTTCACCCCGTGACTTGTCCTCAGTCCTCTTCAGGGATTGTTTGGTTGACTCAAATGATGTGGGAGGAGTATTTGCTACAAGAATGTTCCTGCAGGAACGCCTGAGTGTTATTCAGATGCTTCAGTGACTGCAGGTACTTATTATGGTTTTTAAATAGGTGATGGACAAATTTTACTAAGATGTTTTTATAAACCACCTGTGCCTTTTTACATCATGTCCTATTTGATCCCAAATAAGAAGGCTGGATTTCTGTATTGCATTAAGTTAAGGTACTTTCAAATAGTAGTTTTGTCCCAAGTGACCAGGCTTAGTGTCTAAGTCACAGATAAAAAATGGGACATTTGGGAACATCAAATTAACTTTTTAAGGCATATTTGCTGGGGTGCTTTAAGTTATTGCTGTCTTTATTAGAATGGGTGAGCTCTGTGCACACCCAGTTTCTCCCAGTGGGAACAGAAGAAATGAAAAAAACTGGGATGCCTGACTATTACTGCTTCCCTTGTTGCTCCAGATAGTTTGGTGAGTGGAAGGATGAGTAAACAAGTTGCACAAAAAGAGTGGAAAATAAAAATTATAATAAAATAGACAACATATCTGTCTTAGAACTGCAACATGTAATGTTTACAAACATAAGTTGTGAACTTTATGTTAATCTCAGTGTTCTAGTACTTTTACACAAAACTTGAATGTACCAAAAATGTCATGAGATGTAAAACCTAAAACACTGAAATAAAACCCAAAGAACAGACTAAAGCCGAACTACAATACTTTGATAAACAAACATACCAAAGGTGCTGAAAAAAGAAGGCAGTCTCAAAATCTCAGGCAAAGATTCGAGAGAGAGAGAGAGAAACAGAACTGAACTTGACAAGGAACTCAAAAATAAAACAACAGACACCTGAGTTAAAACAACTACAAAACACTGGCATTATATCTATCTATCTATCTATCTATCTATCTATCTATCTATCTATCTATCTATCTATCTATCTATCTATCTATCTA
>JAVKLF010000100.1:6705000-6716498 GCA_034783495.1 Millerichthys robustus
AGAAATAATTAATTCTTCCATCATCCTTGGTCAAAATGAAATAAATAAAATCACTTTATATACAGCCAAGCACACTGTCTATCTCACAGAACCAAAACTTGCAGAATGTAATGTAATACGGCATTTTTAAAAAGAAATGTTTCAACATTTACTTTAATCTACTTTTAAATGTCAGTGGTTGTCATTACTGATTTGTCATCACAACAGTCATGTAATCATAGTGGTGACTTTTTCTTTCTAAAGTGGAAAAGGCTGTATATCTGTAATATGACATTCCTAATGTATTTTTTTTTCCCTGGGAACATTTTGTTACATATTCATAAATGCATGCTGAGATCTACCGCAATCGGCTTTTTAGAACTGTCATGTCTAAAAATAAAAATGCAAAAAAACAAAAAGCAAGATAAAAGTAAAACAATTAAAACCTTTGGGGTATAGGGTGAATTTAAAATGTATATTAATGTATTTTAAACTTACAGTTGTAATACTTCAGTCCAATCTGATGTTTAGAATAGGACTACATTATTTTTTTTGAGAACGCATCAAACGTTGTGCAAATAAATCAGTTTAAGCAAATGAAGAAACACCAGTTTCACATCCATGCCATGCAGACATCTGTTACTTTTTATATATATTTTTTGACTTAAGGGAACTGGTGGGGGGATAGAGAATATCAGTACAGTGATACACATATAAACGATGTCAAAGTCAATGCACAAAAAGCACAAGAACAGTAAAAAGGAAGAATAGAGAGGCTTTTCTTTAATCCTTGTGAGGCAAAGCGTCTTAATGCTAACTTCCTCTTATCAGGCATGATGCAGAGACCTTACTATGGCCTCTGCTTCGCTTTGATGTGTTATGTGAGGGAACTCAGACTGCTTTTCCACTTGCATGCACAAATTCTGGCTCACAATCCTTTAGCAGGATACACATAGATCTTTGCTGTGAGGATACGCTCTTCTGAAAGTGGCAGATTTAATGCTTTTCTCTCATTCTGCCCTCATATGCATGACAAAAAGCCATCCCAAATCAGATTCCTATGTGCAGAGAACACTTTTAGCTTTTGTCTATTTATACATCTGTCTCTCTTGCTTATTATATGTGAGAAAATAATTTCTGGCTAATTCTTCAAAAGCCATAGCACAAAGAGAGAAACAGATAAAATTCTAAGTATTCAATTTTATCTTACTTATTGACAAGTTGTCAAGGTGGAATTTTTTGTTTGTGTGTGTAAATCTGCATTAAATGAAAATAGCATTTACGCAGACTGTGTTAGACAGCCTTCGAAGTAATGGGCACCCAACATAACAACCGAGTGCATACTACAGAAAACTTTGTGTTTTGATAAATTTGTTATGCACTTTGATCTGAAAGCATGTCCCCATAGTTTCTCAGAAATATCCAAAGGTCGCATGTTTTTAATTTATTTTTTAGGCTACTAAGAAAAACTAAATATCTCATGTTCGTAGAAAAATAGATTCTGAACACATTTCATTCATCTCAACTGCCTTTAATGTAATTTATTAGGATTACTATGTACTGGTTTACTGAGAATCAACAAAAGAATAAAGGAAATCCTTAAAAAAAAAACAGAAAAGAACAGTTGCTTTCCTGACACTCTAGGCTCATTTCACACAAGCCAAAAGTCTCTTGGGAGTACAGCTAGGAAGAGACTGATGAGTACCCCTAGCTACTGGAGCAGATGTGAAGAGTTTTCTTTCGGTTTTCAGTGCACCTTCTCCACCCTGCTCGAGCACACAGCTGTGCAGAGCAGAGGACTCAGCTTCACCTCAGATGCTGCAGAGAAAATATATGGGGATTTTTGATGAAGCGGCTCTAAATGACACAGGGACATGTGTTGGGGCTTAATCAATCCTAGGTTAGTTGCTCCAGATAAAGTGCATCATGGTGCAAGAACTAAAATACCCAACACTTTCAGGAAACTACACTGATAATTTGTTCCAGCACATTTATTGATGTGTTATACAAAATGCATTCATTAAAGGAAAGTAACTAGAGCAGAGAAAATGGTGACACAAAATCATCTGCTGTCAGCAAAAGCCACAAGATTGTACACATTTTACTTAAATATTTTTTCCCTATGATATTCTACATATAAATTATTTGTCTCATTATTCATGTAAAATGAGAATTCTGACTAATAAACATTATGTTGCACTGTTCCAATGACAAGACTGCATTGATGCCTTTCCATCAAAATTCACCTCATTGAGGAAAACGGGAGGCACTCCTACAATTGCCGCAATCAGCCAAACTGCAATTTTTATCAAAGAAATCGTTACAGCAAGCCATGCCAGACTTTGAATAATTGAACATCAACAAATAGAATTAAATTTGACAATTTTATATTTAAGGAGCTTTTGCAAAGTTAGGAGCAGAAAAAAAACATTTTTTGGAGCACAAACTTTTTGTTTTAGGCAAGATCATAACCTGACCATAACTTTCTGTTGTTGACTTTGAACATGAATAAATGCTTTGTGAGAACCTAAAAAATTATGTACAAATCAAAAACTACGAACATTAACAACAAAACCTGGTGGTTTAACTTGTGAAAAATATTCCCTCAGAAGAGTTACTTGGGAAAAATGAAGCTAATCAAGCATCAGAAATCAAGATTAGGTGTTTAACATATTTTGAAATGTGCACATACATTTGCCTGTGCCCAGGCAGCAGCTGAAAGACTTTTGAAATGGAACATTTATTTAAATTAACACACACCACATTTGCTTACAAAGCCTGCCGTAATATGTTCAACTGATCATGTTACTGAAAGTAGTCCTAACTTTCATTCCAGTAATTAACAAAGTCTTTAACTTATTGTGTTCTTAATCCAGACACAATAGGTATTGAGCCTTTATCAGGAGTCATTTAAAGACACCTTGCAATGCTGTTAAAAGTCTATGAAGAGCCATATAATGTTGCAAATATATAAAAGGAAACTTTGTCACTGAAGTGTTCATTGATTGATTCTTCTTAATGAGAATATAAAAAATCTAGCACACACACTGGATTTGATACAAATGATCAGTTTTCACTGATTTTATATTGTTATTGTGCTTGTTATAAATATTAGACAACTTTGTGTAGGCCGATGTGTTTCTACGATGAACATTTTGGTAAAGCTTATAATTTAGTTAGTTTGTAGACTACTTTAATCCTTGTCCTAGACGACTCATCTGAACTCACGTCAGTCTACTGCGTACAAGTCTTCTGCCGGGGTCTGAGTGCCAAAGAACTCATTTCATTAATTTCAATAAATCTTTCTAATTGCATTATTTTTGTGTGAGTCTTTCCAGATTGAAATGCACATTGGATGTAGTTGTCTTTTTAGTCCTTAAATTCAATGCGGTAAAAAGAAAATCTGTGATAAAAAAAATGTAAGAAAAACAAGATTCTGGTGTTCTGGTATTTGTAAAGTGCAAATTTCAAAACACAAATAGGAGCTCAGGATGAGAGAAAGTGAAATTGTTAAAAAAAAAAAGAAAAAGAAAACAGAGAAACACAGAAAGTTATTGGCAAACAATTTGCAAATAAAATTCCAGGGAGCACACATGAAACACAAATCAACCAAAAACAGACTATGCTTAACCACAAAAGGAAAAAAAAAAAGTATGATGGACTGCTAAGTCAGTAGTTCCCAACCGGGGGCATAATCTTGAAAATATCCATTTACTATTTGTATAAAGAAATCACAAAAACAAGTCCATTTGAAAGCTCTGTAAACTCGGTTCTTCTTTTTTTTCCAACTCATAATTTATTCACTTGATTGTTTTTTTGTTTTGTTTTTCTATTTGGATAAAGACATAAAGGTTGAACAAGTCTTTGGGTGAGGCAGGGAAAAGCGAGGAATGGGGAGTTAGGAGGAGAGGGTGCGGACTCAGCTTGGCTTGGCAGTAAGAAAGGAACTAAATAATGAGAACTGGGACCATGTGTATGCCGAAAAGGGTGATTACTGAGTGAATACGGCTAAGGCCAATGATGAACACGTGTGAATAAGTAACCAAAGGCACAGAGGATTGAGGGAAGTAAGAGACACAGGGCAAAGAAAAGAAGAAGTAAAAAAAAAATTGTCCAGAAGAATCACATAGAAATCCTGATTGGACTCACAGCTAAAAACGTAAATAAATAAAACTCATAAAATTCACCACAAACCTTAATATAATGATGAATTCAAATACTGCAGAGACTGCTAATATCAGAAGTCACTTGGGAATTTCAGTTTATAACAATCCCCCTTTTTTTATAAAGTAGCACGGTTCACAGATTTGGTGGACAGAGAAACAAGTTGGCTTCAACACAGACATTCTGCACTGAGATTTCAGGCGGAAGCACAGGGCAGATGGAGCGAGGAGATAAAGGGTTTTATCACACTACACAGTAAACATGTCAAGCCTGACAACTGAAAAATGAAGTGCAAACGAGTTGCTTTAAATTAAGTAGCAGTGCCTTTTGCTGATCAGCTGTGTTGACTGATTTTTTATTTTTTATTTTTCTTGGGGGTGGGGGGGCAAAGAACAAAAAGAACAACCGTCGTTCTGTGTCTTCAATCAAGCCTTTCTGTGTAAAATGTTGCAGGTTGGGTTTGCTGTAATTTCAGATATAACTACAGTATAAATATTGCAGTGGTAATTACACAAATGTGGTTCATTTGGGTTTTCCCTCAAAAATAAATTCCACTTAGAGGATTTTAAATTTTTAATTTCACTAAACATTTCATCAACAAAACAAAGCAATCTGTCTAGATAGACTATTGGCAAGGACATTATTTGTCATTCCAGCATCCAAAAACCATTCATTTTGTAATATTTTCATCAGTGTGTGAGACACCGTGTTCACTAAAATGCCAAGAAATTCATTGAGCAGATTCAGCAAGCATGAAACACAGGAGAAACAAACAAAAAAAATGTTTTGAAATTATTCATTTTAGGCACATCTTTTTCTTAAATATTATCTGATTTCCATATGTGATATTTTGTTTGTTCAATTTTGTAGGGGAACTCAACAAATAATTCAGGGTTCTGTTAAAGGGTTGTAGGAGGTATCGTAAATCAGAGGCCTGGAGGCCCTACAATATTGAACATGTTATTTAAATGAATATTTCTAGGTAATAACTGTTGCCATGAGAGGCAGATTTTAAGAAAAAAATAAAATGCATGAAAAAAAATCTTTTTAATGACAGTTTTAACCAGAATTAGGATGTTAGCTTAAATAACCCCAAAATTACAAAACAAAACAAAAACAAAATATATTGTAAGGTTAAAAAAAGTTAAATAAAAAAATAGACTGAAACACAAAAGCTATTAGAATGTACTCAAATGCTTTGCAACACACATTTTTTTTACTTTACATATATATTGACACAAATGAGATAATTAACAATTTTTATAGGGTTTATAATGTGATTTTTTTTTTTATTGTTCATGCCACACTTCAAACAGGAGCTAGTTGAGAGCAATAATTAAAATGGGTGGCATTTTAAATGTCTACCAAAGAGTACCATGATTTGGTAAACATGTGCTTGGTGTAGAATACATATCCACAGGCTCAAAGGGACTTAAACACTGAGGCCACAAAAAAAATGGTAATGATTTTTTTTTTTTTTCAATTAAACTTAAAAAAAAACCAAAAGCAAGAGTAGTTGGCCAACTTTCGATTCTTTGCTGCAGACTGCAGTCAGGGGAGAGAACCAGCTCTGATTTGAAGGTGTGTCTCCCTGGGTGCTCACACCTGCAGGTAGTTGCAGTGATTACAGGTGAGGTTCCAACATGAAAAACTAGAATAAAAATACACATCCCCCACAATGAAGAAGTCAGTAGTAGAGTAGTGCTGGGATTATTCTTTGAATGAACAACATTCAGAAGAAACTATTGCCCTCTGCTGAAAGGCAGAGGGCAATAATTACTTAAATGAATTCAGGTACAAGTTAAATATATCCTTTTTACCCCTGTAGAGCTGAGCACAAGTTCTTTAATGTTTTTATCTGCGAGAATCAATTATGGAATTACACCAGGAACACAGAAACGTTAAATGTGATTAATCTCGTGAGATTCCTGTGGAATTACAGTATGTCCTCTAAACAATGCAGAAAGATTAAAAGTGTGTTAGAACAGAATGCATGATTATTTAAGACTTGAACCCTTGGTTTATAGGGTGAGAAGATAACAAATCACTATCTTTTCATGGCATCAAATGGCTTCACAGCTCCAGATAAAGCTGTGAGGAGCATTGGTTAATTGACAGCAGTTTGGCCCACTATTTAGAGCGACACTCCCGTAATGGGCAAGGAAAAGGTCAAAACTGCTGTCACTTCTGCTGTCAAGTTGTCCTTGAGCAAGACACACAACTCACTGGCTGCACAATTATTAAGGTCATTCTGAAATGAACATCAGCTAGAGTGAATGTCTTATTTAGGAATTAAAATATATAAGAATTGCTGTTGGAAACTCAGAAAGCTTTCCTATTTGGACTCAACAAGACCCCATTCAGGAACAAGTTTCTATCATAAAAACCAATATAAACCTAAAAAAATGTCAACGGTTTAAGTAAATGTTTTGTTGGATTTTTTTTACATCCCTTTTGCATCACAGAGATATTTACACTGAACATTTTATAAGTTGGAAGTATTTCAGTCAATGATTGATGATGAGCACACAAAGAATAAGAAACACAAGGGCAAAATCAAACAATGACTGGATGGGGAAATGGTGTAAATGGAGCAGTTAAATACACAAGAACGGGGAGAGAAAATTAATAACTAGGAAGGAGGCTAATTGCAAACTGCAGATAGGTGAGTATAATGAGCTGACTGAGAGGGAGGTGGAAACAAACACAGAAAGCAGGAGACATAAGGACAACAAAGCACACATAAAATTTAGACTATGACACTCAGGAGGCTTCAGAGAACAGTGGAGTAACAAATGCACAGAAAGTGAGAATATTTTAACAGAATATTTCAGCTGTTCGTTCGAGTGACATGCAAGTTGAAACTCATTTTAAAACCCAATGGACCAAAACTACAGAAAACAAACTTCACAGAATCCCTTATGCATTCAAAGTTATACAATAAGTGTGTATAAGCTACCAAACACCTTTTAGTGGACACATATCTTCCAGCTCCTCTACGTATTCCTTCACACCTTGCTAAAGGTCTGCAGGAGCATTCATTGTCCGAATGGAAGCCATGTTTGTTTATAAAGGCCATGAGGTGACAAATGTAAAGGCCTGGCTCCATTTAAACAAAGTCCTGATGGTAGGCCTTACTTTAGTCTAAAATAAAAATCAAGAGTTGCTACCAAGACTAACACGTATATCCTTTACTATACTCTCCCGCACTCTGGGAACCTGAAAGTCACAGCTAATTTTAAACATGCACTATTCTAAATGAATAATTTCCATACATTAACCTTCCACCTCGTGTTGTGTAGAACATTTGCCCTGTTGTCAGAAACAGATTATTCTTTTGTGAGTGAGTGTGCAGGTTTGACAGATGCTATTAATCATACTCTGAAAATAATTTGCCAGGAACTTCATGAGATACATTTGTAAATTCATGAGCTTAAGCATACTAAGTATGCCTAAGCTCATGAAGTTTACTAACATTTCTCCAGCCATCCATGCATTCAATTAGGTGAAATTCGCTGCAAAGGCAGGTAGGCTTTTCAATCATGAAGTGCCTCTCTCACAGCATGCAGGAATCAATGCATAACTGGAAACAACTAAACCGCATCCTAACACACATTGACGGGTTGTTTATGTCTTGTGGAAAGATCTCATTTATATTTTGTAGATAAAGATGCTATCAGTTAAAGAAAAGGCTTATCAAAAATTAAGGAAAATATTATTAGGCTTGTATTCTTTCTCTCTTTTTAACTTTATTGTTCTTATACACAAATCGAAGCATACAGAAGCAATCTTTTAGAAGCTATTATTCTCTTTCGCTGTCTGTATTTCTTTATATAACTCAACTGGGGAAAAATAACAGCAGTTGTGAGGATAACTATTAAAAACATGGAAAAAAAAACGTTGTACCGTTTTTAAACATCTTTAGACTATATTAATGTATTTTTTTTATTTTGTTGTTCTCAGGAGTACAACTGATGTCTCTGATTTACTCTGACTCCAACTCCCTTGACCCTGATTGATCTGAACTAAAAGTTAACTGACTCCCCCCCTGCAGAATTTTTCTGACATTTATTTGGTTGTTTTCTTGCAGAAAAAGATAACTTTAAAGCAGCTCACAAAGTATTAAAATCATTAAAAGAAATCAATCAAGAGAAAGTTACTATTTCTTCTTTCCTATACCAATCAAATTCAATGAAGACGGTTATAAAGTGGATGCAATATGAAACAACTGCAATATTACTGAGAACTGACCATTCCTGCAAAATCGATTAAAAGTTGAGAAACAGGTCAGAAAAAAACCTAACCTTTAAAAATGATTTTGTTTCGTATCTGCTATATATTCTAAGTCATACTGTAATGTGCAGCTGTCTTTGCAGAGGAACTGTCCAAGATTGAATCCATATTTTAGCTCCTATCCTGTCTTGATTTTGGTTGAATAAGTACAGTTGGAAATTGTCAAATGGTAAAAAATAATTACAATTTCAAAGTAAAAAATGAAAAGAAAATACTACAAATGTTGTGTCATGACCCAGATTTGGTTTTTGATCTCAATTTTGATAAACCATAGGTAAACCATTGGTAAACCAATAGGTATATAAACCATACTGACCAAATTCAACACTTTTAAATCTGTTTAGTAAATAGTGTTTAGTAAAAAAAATGAATAAAACAAAAGAAAGAGTTAACAGGGTAAATACTAAGCATTACGAACTCAGCAAATAGAAACAAATCACTTGACAGACTAATATCCACTCATTAAGTCTTCAAGCTAGTGTCAGCAATTATTTCTTCAACAGTCCTCCTGGAAATTAGTGTTCACAGTCTACCGTTTCTAACATGTTCACGTAATACAACTCAAGAAAACATTATTGTTATAGTAATCTTAAAAAGAGATGAGTTTGCAAATTTTAAATCAATACATGAAACCCTCACGTCTCAAAAACTTTACACACTATAATTTTATCTAGAACAACATTTTGTTTTGATAATGTGCATTCTCTGAACAGTGTTGTAATTCATCAAGGTGAGGAGGTTTTTTTTTTACTATGAGTCTGAAGAGCTCTGTTAATTGCTGAGGTTTGTGGAATGAAAGAAGGGGAGCGGAACACAGATTAAAACTGGAGTATAGGGAACAATAATTGTTGGCAGCAACTTTCATTCCATCAAACCTTTGAGGCTAAAGAGAGGGCTGCAGTGATGGAAGGTGGGGGGTGGGGAAATGGAAATAGTTGCATGGAAAAAATATATACAGTATATTACTTTGAGTTGATAGTGAAGGAAGAAAGAAATGGCAGCAAAGCTCAAGAAGGAGGTCAGAGTTGATCACTGGGGAAAAATGGAGCTAAATAAAGATATTGGTGAAAAATGTATTAACCCTAAAAGGGGGTTTAAGATAAAGGATGGATGGATTATTGCAAATTCTCTGTCATCCAAATTATAGTAACTGTTTGAAGAAAGGACCACTGGTCTAAAACAAAGTCTGGCTGTTTTTTTTATTGAACCAAATAAAGATCAAATAAAGATTAAATAAATAAAGATTGAAAGAACTGTTGACATTTCTAAAAGCACTGTGAGGAATTTAATAGTTAACAACAAAATCCTGCCGATAATAAATAACTTCTCCGTTGGTATTGCTATTTCATCAGCACTGATGAAAACTCACACCTTGTAAATTCAAGTTTTGGTAATCTATTACACACCTAACCATTGTTGTGAGAAATGCTTTGAGCTGTTTCTATACAACTGGTAATAAACAACAGAGAAGTGTGGGCTCGAAATCAATCATCTAAATCTGACATTTTGAAAGGAGAACTTCTTAGGGTTCATGACTCAATTTTGACGTGCCTGTAGCTTGAGGAAAAAATTCCATTACACATAGCGGTCGTTGTCTTGGATTTTATTTTACAGTTTCACAAGGAAAGCTGAAACATTTTGGCACCGTTGATTGATAGCAGGTAGTTAGAAGACTCAAATTGCAGTTCTCGCCACAATTATAAAACAAGCCAACTCAGCAGATAGTAATTACTCTGTATTCTGAAGTTAATAGGTATCAGATTTCTTGGCTTAAGCAGAGGTATTAGTCACACAGTTAAAAAATGGATTGAAAAAATAATTCTTCTTTGGTTGAATGATTGTCCAGTAATGAAAAAAAAAGCTACACAAGGTCTTTATATGAAGTCACAAAGTGGAACACAGTCAAAGCAGAAACACCTGAAATGTTTTCAATGCAAAATGTTTTATTGGAAAAACCTAGAACAAGCTGAAATATATCAACTTATTTACAAGTATGAGTCAAGGCTGTTTAGTTGCCAACACGTGATGGGTTGTGAGCATTAAGAAAAAAACGTATGCATATTTTAAATACAACCTCCACCAGACACCAGTGAACTCTCCACAGCACTGATGAATCCGCATGTGCAGAAAATGATGTGACGTCACATTCAGCACACTGTTTACACAAGGAAATATAGATGCTAAATGTTAGCATGTCGATTCTGAAGTTGTTGTGCAATTAGAGCTGAGTAAATAATGATCTGAAATGCTTGTTTCGTTCACTGTTTGCATTTGAACCTTCCTCTGGCCGGCAGCATTTTCATTTTGGAACTGGAGCAACGTGCTGGAAGTATCAATCCAGTAACTTTACCATCGACATAGTCAGACACCAATGTTACTAACAAATGTTTCTGTGGATTCTCAGTCTCCAATTCAGGAAAATAAAAAGGAACAAATATAAAACATCTGGACTTCTGTTCTGTAGCTGAAACTATGTGGATTTATAAGATTTAAATTGCACAAGTTTGGTATCAATATTCTAAATACTTGGACTGATCTGCTCACCCCCACCACACTGACATACAAATCAGATGAAAGGCAACATAAGTGTTCAGACTGAGATAGCTTTGAAAAACATTAGATATGTATCCGATTTAGTATTACATTTTAATAAGGCCTGGGTCAGATCTGAAAAAAACAAATAGATTAGATTTATCATGTTTAGACTGTCATGAAAAACATCCAACATGGATCGCATGGAGGCCAAACATTGAATTTGGACCATATTTTTCTACAGTGTGAACGTAGCCTTAGATTTTCACTTTTTGTATAATGTAGATTTTACCTGATGACCAAATCAACCAGCTGTATGGCCACAGAAGGCAGAGGGGGGCATGCTTTTCTTTCATATTTCATACATGTTTACGCTTCACCAAGATATAATTCAATCCTGGCCTCTGAACAATTTTGTGTTTTGTCTGTTAATTTATCAATAGTAACTAATTACTGTTACGGCCCAAGGCCTTTCCTCTGGGTCTAACACCTATTTCCTAATTGGTGCTGATTGGAAGTGGAGGCAGCTG
>JAVKLF010000100.1:6769515-6788776 GCA_034783495.1 Millerichthys robustus
TGTTATATATATATATATATATATATATATATATATATATATATATATATATAGGTCAGCACTGATGGAAAAACCTAGCACAACGAGCCTTTACTAAAAGAATAGGGGGAAATGTGTGCTTTGTATAGTGATGCGCTTGACTGAGAGGGAATGTGTGAACACATCTCATTGGTCTGCCAATACTCTCAAAATGTTACTAGTGTGAAACAATTCATACCTATTGGGATTTAGATTGGTTAACCATAAAGTGACTATCAGCCCCAAAGAAGCTTACAACTTTGGCAGCTAACAGCAGTGAAGAGAGAGGATTTCTGAGGGGGAAAAGGAGTCAATAAATGTGCTAAATTACTAGTGAGAAATCTAAATAAAGATACTCAAAATCACATAATTTTTACTAACAATGTATAAATACATCAAATGTTAAGAATGGAAATAAGTTAAAAGCTATACATTTTAAATGGTATCAGGCACATTTTTATTTTCTATTTTTTGTCCAGTACTCTGGTGCAGTTTTAGCATCTCCATCTTAAAGCCTAAAGTGAAAGTTCAGCTCTTTTGAAGTGAGGTTCTCTCACACAGTTATAAACAGTTATTACCTAATAAAAAGACTTAAGCTTGGAGAAATAAAGTGTAACTTTGGCCTAATTGCATCATACCTAACAATACTAATGTGTACAATAAGTTGTTACCTATATACTGAAAGTTAAAAATAATCTGCTGCTACTTCTCTTGGGTTGATGCTGTCAGTTTCAGTCATTATGTTTCAATAAGTACAAAGGTGAGTGATACTAAGTTTTCCACCCTATTGGTGTTGGGTTTCCAGCACTATGAGCTGGAGCCAATAAACACAAACCCATGTATTCTGCAGTAATCTGATGCTGAACGGAATATAAGCTGCTTTATTTTTCCTTTTTCTGTCTGAGGACAAAAGTCATATGTTTGTGGATGTTTTGAAGATTTCTGTTTCTCAACTCACTGAAAAAAAGAACAACAAAAGAAAAAAAAAGCCTAAGTACAAAGCAAATATTTTGTTTTTAGCATAATGAGCAGCCATGTCCCCTGGTACTATTTGGTGTGGTATATTCTGTGTTACCCCTGCTGTGCCAATTATTATGTTCTGCCCTTTTAAAGCTGCATTTTGTCTATATTGTTGGGTGCCTCAGCAAAGAGGTACCAGACCTGGATTCCTTGGTCCATTAAGGGATGTGTTACATTTGCACATATCATAACACATTTACTGAATAAACAAAAGCCTTTGAGACAATGAAGCCCATAATCACTCACAAAGGTACACATGTAGGTAAATTAATTCTCACATGCTTGTGTATTTATGGATTTGAAGGAAATTTTAAAAATGTGACTTAGGAGACCTTCATATTTGATCAAAACATCAAACTTAGAAAAATAACATTACTCTCTCTCTCTCTAGTAAGGTCAACAAGCATATTGTATCCATAATCAAAAGTCACTGAATAGAAAAGTGTTTTTTTTATGATTATATTGAAGTACAGAGTTAGAAAAACATTGAAAGCAAACAAAACAATAATTTAAATGGTAGAGAAAAAAACATTTCTTTGGCACTGCACACACCTGCCAATTACATGCTGATTTACTTGACACACAAATATATTCCAGGAAACAAAAGAACCATGGTGATTATTTCCTTGATAAGTATTTACATTCTCACACGCAGGGCCTGCCTTCGCTGTAAATAGGAATTTACTCTTGTAAACAGGATAAATTATATTTTAAAAACTTTTCAGAGCTTGAGAGCATATATTTAAGTCCCTAAAATCACTGCTAAAACTGCCTTGATTGAAGAATATAATTCTCTAAGCCAGTCTGATTTTATTTATTTATTTTGTTTGTTTGATTGGCTTCTGCATCATATGACAGGCAAAAAAAAAACCCAAAGTATATATTCACCATTTCATTCTTTATGCCCATCCACTGTTTTATCTTAAACCTCTGAAGGCTCAAAATAGATTGAAGTAGAGTGTGAAGCCAAATTGGTACAATGGTAAACACTAGTGTCTTACAGTAATAACGTCCTACGGTCAGAATTTGAAAGTTAAAATCATGTTTTGTGAGTTTGCACATCCTGTTTCAATCAACATTATCAAGTGAATTTATTGAATTTTACTGAAACAATTACCAAACTTTGTTACGTGTGAATATATGCTACATGCCCTGCTACACACTTCTGCTTTATATTGCTTAAATGTCATATACCACTACTGTAGTCATTTGACCAAGACTATTTATCTGATATGAACTTTAAAAATGAGGCGCCTTTTCACTGCAACAACAGCAATACACATGGGGGGGAAATGAAATGATAAAATTGAGTCTGCAAGCAACATTTGTATGGAAGGATACACTACTGTCTGCAGAAATGATGTCAATACCAGTATAATTCATTACACTTTTCTACTGAGCGTACTCTCTACTTCAGAGATATTATTGAGAGCTAGTTGTTTACAAGATAAAGTAATAGTTATTGTTTTTGAGGCAGGCTTCTGTGGACATGGTATACACAAATAGCCATTTGACCACATTTACATTACATGTTTTAGAACTTATTTTAGCGAGGTGGCAATCCTCTTTGGTCTTGGATCTTCTTCTTGGACAAGTCAAAGAAACTTTTTTATGTTCGTCAAGCATTTATTGTAGACATTAGACATAGGACTGGAAACCACAAAGGACACTGGTGACTGCCCGCAGGACAATTGTTAGATCCTGTTCTGCCATCTGAACGAATATGACATCTTTCCGAATAAAAATAAACTGGTATAACATTTCAAAAAGACTTGGAGAAAATTGTTTACATTCGGGTGAAAATGGACGTCAGATATCTCCTTTAAGATCAACATGTCAAAATAATTGTTTCCATAAGTTTTGAAAACATAAAAATGGTTTTTTGGGTTGCTGTGAGACACAATAACAACAAAGGCCAGTAAAGGGCTGTCACAGAGAAGAGGGTGAAAGAAAATGCAAAAAACTAAAACGATCTCATCTGTTGGTCAACAACATGTCAATCACTCAGATTTGTTACTTGGGTAAAAAAAAAAGCAAAATGCTATGTTTTTTGTTTTGTTAGACGACCCCAATTTACCTGTATCACCTCGTGTCCCTGCTGACTCAGACAGGCTAAAAAGAGAGTCATGTTTTCAGGCTTTCATTTCGTCCATCAGCACAATTCTATTGCACAGGAACGAGGGGGAGGAGGGAGGGGAGCTCCTGTTTACGGCTACCTCTTCCATCTTGATGTTCCGTCCAACACAGCAGCTTTGGCAGCACTATTGCGAGCACATTAGTGCACAACGCTGAAGAAACTACACGTTATCTTCTTTCTGCTGATAGACACTCTCATAGCACTGAAATGCTTGTCCTTTTTTCTGTTCTTTTTCTTTTTTTTTTACTGGAATCCTACCGTCAAAAAGCTTTTTGTTAGATTATAAAAAATGTACAAAACATTGCACCATTCCTGGGTTGTTAAATTTTAATAGCACTCATTACTCTTAAAAAAAACTACAGCATGAGAGAGGACAGTCAGAGAAAATGTATGTCCTGTTTTAGAAAGGCTGCTTTGTAGCCCTATTTTTGTCAAAATTTAACAAGTTTTTTTTTTTCCCAGGAGATTAAAGAAAAAAAAAAAAACAATTTGGCAAAGCCAGCTACAGTATAAAATGAAACTGTACAAAGTAGAAAAATCTGAGTTTTTGCATTAACATAAAATACAATTATTATGGGAAAATACTTTAAAATGCATTAAAGCAATCATAGTAATTAAAGCTGATCATGTCTTTTATGTATATTGTAGTATATTGCCTATTGTTGGAATAGTGTTCTTGGGAGTAAAAGTCTTGTCTTGGCTGTCTTCTATACATCACTTGTCATTGTTGCCAAATAAAATTTTGGTCTGGTCTGACATGAAACCTTCAGAAGGCATACCCACAATAAGTAAACATAAACCTCTGATAGTGACTGTATGTATTCTGGTCTGGTTGGATTTGATCTTAATGTTAAAATGTTTGCTATCATTTACTTCACAGTCTTTTATTTTAAATGTCATTTTGTGTGTTTTCCTGGTTCACAAACAAACAGAAAAAAGCAAACGACAAAGTTACAAGTACACAAAGTGAGCCTGAAGAGGTGGCTGAACAGATGCTGATACCTCCTATCAGAATTCCTAGCCACGTTTCTCAAGACTATAAGCTCTGCATGGGTAACTTTAGTATCAAGTCCTGATAATCTATGAAATGGGTTCCAGGGTTACAAATGGTTGTTTACAGCAGCTCTGTAAAACGCTGATATTATGGTTGCCTTTTAGTTGAGTGTGTGTTCACCTTCTCTCCATTAAGATTGTGTACAAAGTGTCAAATATTTCAAAGTGCAGCCTTTCAGAAAAAGGCAATCCACTGCTACAGACGACACAAAGCCGCAAATGGAAATGCAGAGAGTGTGTCACTAAAATGTCTTAACAGGGGGCTAGGGTTTGGAGGAGAATACAGAAGGATGGTGCCTTAAGCTCATGTGGTATGCTTTCAAGTATCCGCCTAATGGCTTGTTTTATGAACAGCAGTGATGTATCCTTCTGTATTTGTGTTCTTTTCTAGAGACTGATTAGTTTGGAGAGATTGAGATGATAATCTTGTGAGATACAAATGAGGAGGCTGTGAAAAATCTCATTTGAAAAAGCAAGGAGAAGCGCAGCCTTGTAAACAAAATTCTATTTCACATTGTTAAAAGGTAATTTGTCTTCATCGTGCCCAGTGGAGCCTTCATAAATAAAACAGGAATACACACTGAAGGTGAGCACTCCTTTTATTTTATTTTATTGTTTTTTTTTCACATTTTGTTTTGTTTGCTCCACTGCCTGCATGCAAATTAGACATGGAAAAAAAAGTGTCGATAAGAAGGAACAAAACAAATTAATAGGTAGAGGCAGTGGCTGCAGAACGCATGGATATATATTTTTTTTCTTGCTTTAGAATAATTTTGCATAAATATGTGATAAATGTAAAATGAAAAGGGTTGTAAGTGCACTGTTGGTAATGCAAAGCCTTTTTTTGTTGTTGTTACAGAAAGTGGTTTTAAGGCAAATATTGTCACCAGGAAACACTGAACTGGTTGCCAAAAAGCTTTACAATTATTGTTTTCTTATTTTCATTTTTTAAGACATTTCAAGCCATTTTAAATTAGTTGCAATGACACACTGCTTTAAAGCAAGGATGATAATGGATTATTGTTTTCTATCTGACCGAATCAGTTTGTTTTTCTCAATCTGTCTCCCAACATTTTAAAACAATATATCTGAAATTGGAGTGAATAAGCAGGCCAGGCAGGAAAAATCCTTGATCTGGTCCTTCTGCATACAACACAGACAGATGGTGGTTGTACAGTAAACATATTTATAAACATATCCATGATTCTAAGTGTTTCTATTTTTTTTTATTTACCATGGATTTACAAGTAGGACAAAAAAGAAAATCATGCACTACTTTATTTGGTTAAGTTGAAAAGATGTAAACAAAATAGGAACATGGTTTTATTACCTGTCACCAAAAGGAGAAGGCAAATGATAATAACACTTTAAGAAAATACTATCATTATTATATAATATATTTATATATTTCTTGTAATGCTTTAATGCTGTCTTATAATGCGTTAATCATTGGATGGTTTTCTACAACTGAATAACTTTTGATATTTCTGCAACAGCCAACTCATTTTAAAAGCAACACAAAACGGCTGCAACTCAGTTTAGGAAATACTGCCCTAAAAGTTGGCGTAGGAGCTGAGAGTCATCAGAAAATATTTGATATACCTTTATAAATGATTACTTTTTAGAACCTTAGTCATCTTATCGTTTTTCACACATGTTTTGAGTTGCAAAATTATGTTAAGGTTTTTATATAGTGCAAACATTAATGCAATGAAAACTGACTAAATGTTTGATGGCTTTTGAAGCATTTGGTTATCTATAGCTTTAATATTTTCCAAGTAGTCAAGCTGCAGGTAAATTGTAAAAAATGTCTTGTCTATTCAGTGAATTGGTGTTTCAGGAAATGGCGATTGTGCTGAAAAAGTCTTCTGTATCATGTTGGAACATCACTTTGGGTCGTATGGCACGAGGAAAGCTGTGTTCCATACAGTGGATGCCAGTGATGTAGCTCCTGTCCCGGTTCTGAAGGTTGACCACACCATTTTTGGCTCTAGTTATAGCAGGAGCTCCATCTGTTCCCACAGATGGCACTGATGGCATAGCTCATTGTGTCGCATTTGCCCCCTCCACCTGCTTGGTGCCAACAAACTTTGATTCAATCCTGCCTTTAATGTGACACAAACAGACTTCTCCTCTTTAGACATGTTGTCTAAGCAATAAAAAAGACATAATGTCTCATTATCTGTGGCTTTGTTTCTTTTAATTTTGTAAATTGTATAATAATTTCATGACCTCCTTTTTTGAGACCAATGCAGTTTTTCTTGTCTAAATAGCAAATGTATTTAAAATAGCAAACATTGTAATTGTTTTTTTTTTTTTTATATTCAGCATATCTGAAATATTTACAATTTTAAATAAAGGCATAAATGAAAAATATGAAAAACAATTATTTATTATTTATTTACAATTATTATATGAGATTATTTTAGCTTTTATTTGGTTACAGATTT
This sequence comes from Millerichthys robustus, assembly GCA_034783495.1. NCBI lineage: Eukaryota > Metazoa > Chordata > Actinopteri > Cyprinodontiformes > Rivulidae > Millerichthys > Millerichthys robustus. The sequence goes on from JAVKLF010000100.1 coordinate 6,776,194, forward strand.
GTCCAACCAAGGATATTGCATTTATGTTAATGTCATTTATTTGTCGTAATCATTCTCTACAAAAAAACAAAAAAAACCCAAACAAACAGCAATTTGGTGAAGTCATAAAATAATACATATTATATTTAAAATTCCTGTGAATAAACATCAAAACTTGTGACTGTTTTATCACATTAACTGCATTTATATTAACCTTAAACATTCATATGTAGATGTAAATTCCAAAAGTGTTACACATGTTGTGTTGTTCCTACTGCAGGTAGAAAACAGCACAACAACAATCTATTTTGGTCTTGACTGAGGTTATTCAATTGCCTACAAGTAAAATATGTTTTGTTTATTACCCTATGATTATGATTATTGATTTAATTGAATATCATAAAGTCTCTAGGCCCTTTAAAGGAGCATCTGGGTATATAGTTTGCTGATAAATCCATGAAAACCTTCTTTTATTTGCTGGATTGTGTTTTTTCAAACATAATGTCTGCCATTAAATATGCCATGGAGCATATTGGAGACATTTAAGCAAAACTCATTTGTCAAATTCTACTACAGTTTGTCTTTTAGTGGTGTGTACAAGGACCTCCTTCTCTGGATCAGAGTTTCAAACACCAAACTCAATCTCCATCTGTCACATACCTCTCACAAAACTGGAAGTGTAAAACCAAAGCAGTAGAATTCATTAAACTTTAAATGTATTAAACGGGCAGGCCTTCTCTACTCCTCTCAGCAAATATTGGTTTAAAGCATTTTAGCTTTTTTCCCCCACATGCTGAACCAAAGGGAGCTCCATAATGTAATGTAAACAGGGCCTCTTCAAGGGTCCCTCACACAGCAAACACTACTAGCAACACTGATAAAAGGAAAAAAGTCACGAAAGGTGTGTTTGAACTGACATTAAGAACGCACAGAGTTATTTCAGGAAAAGAGAATATATTCTGCTTCTGAAATTTAGAGGTTAGATTAGACTGTGGGATCAGCCTCTCCGTCATATAGCTGCCACATTGCAGCACAGTCATCTCCAGGTCACGTAAACCTTACCAAATAAATATTAAAATCAATTTCTATTCTGGTGCTCGTTTTTCCATTTTGTGTTTTTAATCTGAGCCTAAACGTGAAATATGAAAAAACGGGGATTTTTTTCATTTTTGGGGCTGTCAAAAAACAACGAAAAACAAAATGACCAGTCCACTTTTAATTATTTGCTTTTGTTTGTCAAATGAAAACAGAAGGAACAACTGATGCACGGATAATTCCATTCATCCATTATCTTTACCTGCTTCTTCCTTTCAGGGTCACAGGGGTCATGGTACCCATATCCAGCAGTCACAGTGCAAGGGGCGGGGTACACTCTGGACAGGTCGCAAATCCATCACAGGGCCACAGAGACAAACAACACAAACAACCATTCACTCTCTCACTCACAGCTAGGGACAATTTAGAGTTACCAATTAGACTAACAATCATGTTTTTGGACTATGGGAGGAAACCATAATGCCCAGAGAAAACCAACACAAGCACAGAGAAAACATGCAAGCTCTACCCAGAAAGGTCCCCAGCTTCAGATTCGAATCGTCAACCTTTCTGCTGGGAGGCAACAGCTATACCAACAAAGCTGGTTGATCATAATCTAAATCCTAAATTAAGGAACACTGAAATGAGAATTCTAATTAATGTTTTCAAAAATCTAGTACTAGGTGGCACTTTTTCGCCCCAGAGTCCAAAAAGGAAGAAAATGCCTTTTTTATTTCTTTCCGACTCTGGTTGTCATTTCCATAAAACACTTTAAGAGTATTCTGCTACTCCCATTTCTCTACAGTTCTCATTACCAAGTGCAGTCACAAAGGGCAACAATTTGGATTTTTCAGAAAGAAAATATGTTGCAAAACTACCACAGCAGCAACTTAAAAAAAAGGAATCTGAGCTGCAGTCTGGCACTAAAACTGAAGCTGCATATTGAGATGGAAAAGGTGTTTTGGGCTTCACAATTGGAGCCATCAACACAACAACAGATTGTTCATTTTTATGTCTGTAAAGGATGAATAGAAACTTGTGAAAAATATGTGAATAGGACAGACATTTTTTTTAAGTATCCAAATCATTCAAAGTTGTTGTTGTTGCTGAGAACCTGAAGTCCAGAGGAAAAGTTCATAGCATGAACATTCAACACTTAACAGTCAGAAAATAATTGTTTTCTTCAAACAGGGAAAGTATAATGAGCACCTTTATCCTTCTGTCTGTGGCTTTGCTGCTAACGTGAAATACTAATCTTAACTATGTGCATTCGTAAAGTAATACTTGATCTTGTACAATAGGTTTAATATTATATAAGGCTGATAGGTAAAAAAAAACAAAACAGGAGAACATGTCAGTTCATGTCATGAGTCAAGGCACCCATCACCAACAACAACCCTCATCTTTTTCTGAAATATGCACCGGTTCATGACACTGAACAAAACAGTTACTCGTCAATTTATTTATTTTTTTCAAATAATATAACAAAACAAAAACAATTCGCTGAAAGTTAAGTTATTTTATCCAATATAGAACAGAAGAAGACTTGGTGCATTCTACATTTCCAAACTAGCTATGCTTCAGGCAGCCTGTTTATTTATTCAGCTGGTTTTATAGTTCAGGAAATTGGGCTGTGATTGGACTGATAGCAGCAACACAACCACACAAAGAACAGTTATCTAAATTCCTACTGGCAGTCTCTCAAATTGTTTGTGACATGATTAGGCAGCTGTATCCACTCACATGTTCAAAAAGTGCTGTTGATGGTGCAATAACAAATTTATTCACAACATTTTTTTAAAGGATTCATTTGTCTCAATTTGTAAAATATTGTGGTTTGAATTGACTTGTGATGATAATAATTTACCTTTTTTATTGTAAAGGTAATTTGTCACTGTGTTATCCACTGGTGGTGGAGGACCCAAATGGTAAAAAACTGACCATGAACGTTGGCAGTTTGGCTGTATCTCACTTGTGGCGCCTGCACTTTACTGATTGGCCCGCAGCATGATTGGACACAGCTGGTTCTACTTCACCTGATGACTCCTGAGCTTTGCAATGCTCCACCACCTCTCAGATCTTTATGGGAACATGACAAAACATATGGTAGAGATTTAAGTTGCTTGGTATTACTAAATTTTCTAAAAGTTACTTACCTGCTTTTCTATGTTTTCTAGTGAATTTACGTTTGTCTTCTTTGAGAGGGCTACCCACTGCTGGAAAAAAAAAAAAAAAACTTCTGCTCTGGAGTTCCTACTCACCTGTGCCTCCTCACCTGCTGCTCTACCTCTCACCTGTGATTACCACCTGGCATACTCAGCTGCTCCCAGTCTGCCTCTGGAAACAACTTGTATCTCCTCAGCTCCATGCCTCAACCCTCCTGGAAAACTGTAAGCTACCTCCTCACCTGTACCTGTAACATCATTACACTTATGACCCTTCCTGACTCAATCCTAGTTTCCTACAGGTCCTGACCCGATTCAATGTAAAGACTCTCTCATGTTTCTCTCTGGTTCCTGAGTCTGTTCCCCTCAGCTGCTGTATTATTGTCTTTGGTTTATGATAGAGGTACATTTTGAACCAAAAGAAGTTAATTGGTTTGAAAAAGGTCTGGGCAGAGGAAAGAAGGAACGGGACTGTTCAAGAGGTCTGTGTGGGTTCTGTCCAATACGCAGGCAGAGCCAAGACAACCCTGAAAAAGGAGAAGTCTGGTAAACTATTGTAACTTGGTCTTACTTTTTTTTTTCATCACAATAGAAATGCATAATACAATCCAGTGTGTACATACCTGGTACTTTCCTAGTATATATCGTATTGTACCATGGTACATACTCGTTCTGTTCCAGTTATACTCGGCTGTTTATGTATTCACTTCATCACTTTTCCCCCTGCAGTAACAATAAGACAGGAATACAATTATTCAAAACCTTAATAGATGCATTATGAATATTCTAAAAGGCAATAAAATCTAAAACAGAAAATTAGCAATACAGATATTGATTACCAAAAGCAACTGTCTCAGAAAGCCAACAGAGTTCTACACACTTTTTTACTACACTAATTCTTTAAAGGAAGATGCCTAAGAGTCTATAATTGACATTTACCTCTGGAAATAATAAAAAGTGATAAGTAATTATAACGAGCCAATGCTGAGTTCTTCTCATTACTTTACATTTACAACACTTATTCAGCCATGTGCCAAACACTCCATCTCATCTTCATTTTACCCCTGGGCAGTAAGTCAGCGTCATTTGTGATGTGATTGAAAAGTATCTTTAAACGCACTAAGCATTAAAATTCACAAAACACAAATGAACTGTTTTTAAACTAGATGTGTTCTGTTTCTGCAACCTTTTGATAGAATTTTCTTTGGCTATTAATGTGTTATTGAATCTTTTTATGGCAGTTATTTCCTGGAAAAAAGGGGGGGCACAATATTTTGTTGTTTCTCTCATCCCTAATGATCAAGTTATTCCTGTTTCAAAATGAGCCAAACAATAAACACTAGATTTATTTTTTTGTTAAAATAACATAAGCAAAACAGTGAAGGAAATAAATGTTGATATCGAAGCATTGTTCATTCTCTCAATATTGGCTGCAAGAGCTGTCCTCAAAATGTCATTAAGACAGCGATATGAAGTAGTGTAATTCTGTTACATCTTATTTCACTTTTATTACAGTACAAATAATCTAACCAAATTCCTTTGGAGGTTGAAAGCTGATGTGAGCTGCTGTATTAAATATTAATATATGTGTGCTATAAAACCATGAAAGGTGAACATATGCAGAATATGTAAAATGGCTAAACTTGAAATTAGACAATATGCAGTAAGTGACAAAAGGGCCAAGTTACCTGTAATGATAAACTTAACATTTATGGAGGTTTAAAGTGAGTTTCAGCATGTTTTATCTTTCATGGAAAACCAGGTAGCTGGTTCAGTTTAAACTTTGGAAAAGACAGAAACGAAAGCTACTAAGTGGTGAGAAAAGTAGTAAATTAGGTCTCTCTACAAACAAAAAAGTAAATGTGAAAGTTTAAATATTGGTACTTAATGCTGTACAGGAAGCTGTACAAGCTCCAAATGTACAGATGTGTTAATCCATATGTAACTTTCTGGCACTGCTCTCTAAAAGCAAAAAAAAAAAAAAAGAATGTTGCTTATTTCTGCTGTAAAATTCACTGTTGTCCTTTTACTCATATTTCCTCCGTGGATTGCAGGGTAGTGAAACGTGCTGCTTCTGCTTGAATTGTGGCAGAGTGCTAGAATCCCATCTTGTCAAACTCTGTATTGGAACATTTCTGTCAAAATCCCAGAGGCAATGAAATAACAAAGTAAGATATCCACCAAAGTTTTCCTCTTTTTCCTGTGGGTGTCCTTGTTTGCTATAAAGAGTTCAATCCATACAGTAACTTATTAACTAGGACCAAAAATGAATTCCCAGTCCCTCGGCACAAGCAGAGTAATGTGTATCCTGTTAAGTGCCAGGAGGACTGTGACCAGTTATACATCGGGGAAACAAAACAGCCACAGGCCAAAAGGATGGTAGCCACATCATTGTGGAGCCACATCGTCAGGCCAGAACTCTGCAGTTTACACTCATCTACAGGCCAGTCGTCATACTTTCAGGGATGAAGATGTCCTCATCCTTAATATGGAGTAAAGTTGGTTTGAGTGAGGAGTAAGGAATGCCATTTTTGTGAAGATAATCCACCCATCCTTAAACAGGGATGGAGGCCTCTGGGTCCAATTGTCTCCCTCTTACAATGCTGTTATTGCGAGTAGGACTCAGCCCTCTTGGAACAATAGGCAACCATCAGAATACGAACAATCGGTCCTTAGGATGATGGTCCACTTTTGCATGTGACAAAATAGTTTTGATTGTCAGCATTAACTTGTTGAACTACAATGCAAAGGTTTTACTTATAAGGCTGAGTTAACCTATAGCTTTTCAGACTGAAAATGTCTCTTGGAGAAGAGACAAAGTGTTTCAACAAAGAACCTGTACAAAGGACTTATTCATTTTTTATCTACCTGTATTAATAAAAAAAAGAGAAAATGTTGAGTAAGTCCTTTGGACAGGTTTTTCTTTGTGGAAAAGTTTTGTCCTTTCTCCAAGAGACTTCTTCAGATTAGTTCCACCTGGATTATTGACATGTATCATGACATGACAGGCAATTGCTCTGCAGCATGGTTAGACATGTTGGGTTGATTCCTTGGCTAATAAAACTATCAGATTTAATTTAAAATTTAAGGCTTAGCATTTCAACATATCACCTGCCGCTAAGATTAAGATCATCCTATTTTAAATCTTGAAAATAATATACGCTATCTCATGGCATACTGCAAGATGTCATGCTCAGAGTCTATGCCCATGCACATTTTTGAGTTTGCTAATATTAATGAACTGTGACAACCTTCTTGATTTGGATATATTTCAGAAGGTAGCCAGCTGTATGTGTTGTTCCAATGATAACTTTCTGAGAGTTTTCTTAAAATTTGTTTAGTGATTCATGATATGTTTTAGTACCAGATAGATATAGAGACAAAACAAACTTTATTTGTTTTTTTTCTACAATCAAATGTCTTAATTGAAAAACTGCTGTAATAATTTGCAACCTGGACTTCAGTGCAGAATTGCATGTTTTGGTAATGTTGACTGTAGCATTTCAGAAAAAGTGTAACATTCATGTTGACCAAAAACAAAGGATACAATTCTTGCCAACCCAAACTGTTTGCCTTTTAAAAACGTTCTACCTCAACAATATAAGTCCAAGCAGAAAACAAAAAATAAGACTGATTTTTCCTCTCATGGACAGAGAAAGCTGAGCACAAGGCAGATTTAAACTGGAGGAGACAACATTTGTATGAGTGGTATTAACTGTGAGAGCAGTGATGCAGTTTTGAGAAGAAGCAAAATGTGTTCTTGTGCACACGTGGCCTATTTGAGTGGGAAAGCAAAGTTTTGAGTGTGAGCCATTCAATATCTGAGGACTAAAAATATAAAACACATTATTCTCTCAAGTGTAAAAAATAAACTCTGTTGATTATTAATAGCAAATATCTTTTGTGTGCTTTTAGTATCAGAAATGATTCTCTTAACCAACTGGTTGACACAAAACCATCTCCAGCAGCACAATCATGCATCTCTCTAACCAAGAGCTCACAATTCATTTGACTTGTCTTGTATTATTCATACACAATCGCACAACATCTGGTCGAATATACATTTTCTGATGATCTTGAGGAAAACCTGCCCAGCCTCATGGTAGCTTGGCATGTCCTTTGAATTCAAATGGAACTGAATTTTAATTTAGCAGGAGGCTTCACACATCATCCAGAAAAAAAAGAGTGAAGAATAAAATCACGATTCAGAAGGTTTCAAATTTTACATTAACTTTAGGAGGAGATGATAAAACAGATGAGGGAGGCCACAGGTGAAGCAGAAAATGTTTGAACTCAAATTAACTTTAAGGTATCGCATGAAAAATTGCCTTAAAATCCCAGTACATGCTGTGTGTTTTTGTGTGCTCGTGGGTTATGTTCATACTGTTAATCAAAAATAAAAAGTAATAAAAAATAAAGAACAGAGACCAAACTACACATAGGTAAGTTGTTTTAGTTGAGTAACATTTCTAAATTGCCTAAATTCCAAATTTGATTTGTGTTGATCCTCTCGAGGTCCCCCCACTTGGTTTTCATGTCTTAACCCCAAGTCTGGAAATCTGTAACTTAGAACATCAGAAATTGAAGGACGTGAACAAAAACATTTTTTTTTCTGTGCAAACTATCAATATAAACGATATTTTACAAATTTCCACAAATTCCATGTTTCATGTCCACATTCTTCCACGTTGCTGCATTTCTTTCATTTCTGGTACATTTTCTAAAACTATCCATGATTTAAATGTAGAAGATGTTTGTGTTGAAGACTACAATTTGATTTATGCATTGCATCTCCCATTAAATCGAATGGTTTAGGTTGAATGAATATGTGTGGGGTGTTGCCTGTGTCAGATGTCTGTTTCAGATCCCAGTAGATTAACTTTGCTCTGTAACATAATACCCTCAGGCTACACATCCCACTTAATGCCTTGTTGTTTTCTTTTTCTTTTCTATTTTTATTTTTTATTTTTTTGCAAAGAAGCTGTCTTTGATATGCTGTTCTTGTAACATTTTCATACAACACGTCAGGAGTTCAGGCCCTTGTGGCCAATCAAGAGTGTTGCAAAAAGACAAGAATAGTCAAATTAGCTCCAAAAAGAAAAGCTCTGCTTTGTAAACTGATTTCCAATGCAATCAGCAGTCAGCCGCTGGTTTACTGCCATTCTGACAAGTGGTTTTAATCTCCATGCAGGTAGTGGTGGGTACAAATAAACCCTCTTTGAGCTTTTTTTGCATCCACTAGGAGCACATATGCGCTGTCAATCACACAAATGCTGTACATTAGATTAGATCTTGCCAGACATCAATCACAGGGGTGGAACTGGCAGCAGCAATAGAATTCTCTCCAGGATTAAGCTGCCTTTAAATTGGCTTCGGTGAACAAGATGAGCTGTGGAGTTGAAACGTAAAGTAAGCCAGGGGATGGAGGCGAAGAGAAGAGAGGAGGGGAAAGCCGTGGATAATGAGCTTTGTGAGGGAGAGGAGAGAGAAAGAAAAAAAAAAGAAAGAAAGCAATGATGCTGTGTTTAACTTGAAGAATCGCGGTCATGGTTGTCTGAATTGAGGAAACTTGGGGAAATAATTTAATTCACCATAAAACTTTAAATCATCTTAATAAATAGCTTTTTCTAAATTAGCTTCTTTTCTGTTATTTGCAAGACTGTAATATGTTGTTTACTTCATCTTAATCTTGCTAAGTTGAATTTGAAAAAGTACTTTTCTCTAGCGATAGATTCGGTTAGGGTGAAAAATCACATGTTTAATAATATATTAAAATAATTGTATCAAATTTTAGGTGAATTAACAGTATGTTAATTCATTAACAGTAGGTTAATTCATGTGCACAGTTTCATTCTGAATTTCTGCTTGATCTAATCTAATTTCTAACATTTGTTAACATCAGAAAATAGAAATACTTTGACAGTCAAAGGCTGTAGTATTTGTTTAAGGAGTATGTAATGTCTGCCATCTTCCATGCAAGAGTTTTAAAATAAGATAATCTTACTATAAGACAGATAAGCACAGTTATAGCCATTTTTTTTTCAAACTTTGTAAATAACTTTATGCACAATTGTGAGATGTATTAGTGCTTGGAGAATGTGTTGAGGATGATTCCTGGCAATAATCACAAAAACAGTTGTTTAGGTTGCTTAGCTGTGTCAGCGATCATGTATGGAGTTGACTCCAAACATTAATTAGTTGCAGATGTATTTTCAATGATTACTTTGTAAAAGGTTCTTTAAAATCTGGTAATCCATGAGATGCTACAAACCAAAAAACACAAACACATTCAAGATAGCTGTTAAGTAGAAACAACATATTATTAGTTCTAATTTGAAAAGTATTTCTTAGTTTTTATTAATTTAATCTCAGTTGTCAAAAATGTGTGCAAGATACATTTACTAACTTTTTATTAGGTAATGTGTTTACTGCACTTAAGAGACTGGAAGTTAATTATTATTATGTGCATGTTGCTAATACTGTATAAAGCAGAAGATTGATTAGTAAAATAGTAAACAAACATAAATAGTCGTCTGCATAAAATGAGCATCATACTTAATAAACCTTATAAAAACACTTTTAATTTGCATTACAGGTAGGCTGAAGTGGATCCGTCTGAAATTTTTTCCTGATTTTGCAACTCAGGCAAAGCAATATTGTTTGTTTATTAGACTAATCATTTTAAGATTGATTTAAACCTAAAAATACATTTAAGCAGAGGTCTCACCACAATATGCTAGAGTTATGTGGATAAAAGACACTGTTAGATGATACAAAATGAAGCTTGGGGCGGCGGGGGGGGGAGGCTTGGGCTTGAAATTTGTGTTGAAAGAGTGTTGTTTTGAGAAACAGATTAGGCAGAATAAATGCTGCCTTGGTTATGAATTGTGTGAATTTGCGAAGACAGACTAAAGTCAAGGACAACTTGACAGAAAGTGACAACTATTCATGACTGAAAATACAGGAATCTCAAATATTAGACTCAAGGTGTCTATTCTTTTCTCTGTTTGTGATTAACTTAAAAGTACATTTTATTCCAGCAGACTGTTTTCAGCTGCCCATCATGAATGGTCATGCAGCATAGTGATGTCATATTTTTTCTCCACAAGTCATGAATGTGTCATGAGCAAATGGTGGTTTCAAAACAGCAGTCATTGTTTAGTATCACCTGCCACTGAGGGTGACGTCATTTCACCCGTGTGTCTGTGTGTATGTACATGTGTTTGTTGTATCAGCAAAATGTCTGATGAACCACTAGACAGATTTGAATAAAACATCCCAATTTAATCATTGAATGTGCATCTACAAGGGAGTAACTTTTGGAATCATCCCCATTCAAAATGACCACCTTACCTTTAGTCACTTATCAAGCGTAAAAATAGCTATGAAAATTAACCTCATTCAAGATAGCTGTTACTGCTAACTGACTTTGGCCCGTACAAATTTTGGTCACATTTACAGAAACTGAGCTAAAGTTGGATGCAGTGGTAGCTGAGAATCCTTAACAACACATAGTCCAAGTGCTAATACATCTCGTGAGATCTTGCACTATTACATGTGATCAAGCATAACATCATTAACATGACTTGACCAAAAGGGCTATAACCCTATCCCTTTCCTACTATAAGATGATTTTAGTTTGATGCCCTGGCATGAACATGTTTTCTATGTGCATGCATTCAAGGAATAGGTGTCTAACTTACCATCAGTGCTTGGAGCTCACAAAAAGCACAGAAGTATCAAACATGGAGTGTGTCTGATTTGATTAATCCAGTGTTCTTCAAACCTCAGGTCATAACTGAAAAAAAAAAAAGATAAATTTGCTCTGGAAATGATTGAGAAGCATGACTGAGAGAAAATACCTGATTATGTACAGTACCTGTGAAATGTGTTTAAAAAATAAATAAATCTATGTAGGCTCTATTATTTGATTATGCACACCTTAAAAATCCTGCAGCCTAACATTGTTGTGATTTTATAGGACACCTTTGAAGGTACTGTGGGTCAGAACAGTGCCTCAGAACACACACATTCACTTTTCCCACCTCCAGCACTGTCATCATAACAGATGCTCCTCCGTAATCCCTTTCTTTTTTTTCCGTAAAGCTGAAAAATAACTGTGGGCATTAGAGACTCACGACAAGGAGCCTCCAGTAGTTTGAAGCCAAAGAACAAAGACAACTACCATTTATCTTCTACGTTGCAGCAACTGGGTACAATGTATTATCCTTCAGATTCAGTAATAATGGTCTGTTTGAAAGAAATATCCTTAAAAATCACTGAAGGGAGACAGATCAGGTTCACCCTGCATTGTCTTTGAAACGCAGTGGCGCATGGTACCGTGCTTTTTCATACCTTTATTTTCATAATTATTTTAAAGTATTCGTCAACTTCAAAGGCAGTGTTGTCAGAAAATGTTGCCTCCCACTCCTGTCGCACACAAATGGAATAATTTAATGGTTAAGTAGACCGGCAGCTGGAAGGAAGTGGCCCAGGCAAGAAAACGACACCCATTAATATGGAACAGAACACTTACACCAGAGGATTGACGCAAAGTTTTCCTGACATGCATTGCCTTTACTATGAAGTTTATATATGTTCTGTTTATGTAAATCACATAAATCCCGGACAGATGCTCGAATGTCTATATTTTGATGCAGGTGGAGTCATTGTAAAATTATTTATTTATTGAAAACAGAGGAATATGTTGTTTAGTACTTAAGAATATTGTGTGATTAACTCAATTTTAGATACACACTTATATTTCATAATAAGTCAGATCTAAAGAAAACATTTTTACAATGCTGACACAGGAGGGACCACTCCACAAAAATTGCTGGAACTCAAGCAACAAAAAACACTATCCTTTCTCAGCTTAAAAATGATTTTAGTTGAAAACGCTAGTATAAAATACTAAATGAGTAATGTTACCAGCTTCATTGGACACCAAAAAGCAAGTGTAACCCCTGTAGATGAATGGTATAGATTAAGACCCTAAACTACAGCAGGGTACCTACCAGAATGTTGGCCCAGAACATACAGGAGTCAGACAGGAGTGAAGGAACTTTGTTGTTGCCAGTGGGCATAGTGGGCCTGAAATATTGCAGGTGATAGGTATTCCTTTAAGGAATGCTAGGCATTTAATAAAGTCGGGTTTTGTTGTTGTTGTTATTGTTTGTTTTCTTTTCTCATAGGCAAAATGTAACCTCACTGTCTGTAATTTGATAAAATGATCCAGTCACCATTATCCTGGTCAGCAGAAAGCATCTTGGATTTGCTGAACCAACCCAGTCTCACTCCCGACTCGTCATATATTGACGCATGGGCAATCCTTCCTCGTCACATATTGACGCGCGGGGTACCCCTTTCGCGTCAATATGTGACGCAAGGCGTTTTACCATGTG
>JAVKLF010000100.1:6799586-6813210 GCA_034783495.1 Millerichthys robustus
TGTGTGTGTGTGTGTGTGTGTGTGTGTGTGTGTGTGTGTGTGTGTGTGTGTGTGTGTGTGTGTGTGTGCGTGCGTGCAGCTGGGAGGGGGAGCTTTAATCTTGTGTCATGCATTTTGAGCTCAGTCTTTTACACTGGCAGAGTTGGGGGGGGGGTGTTACCATATAAATCACACTAAATATATCTTTGTGTGAATGCAAAACAACAATGGCAGCTTTAGTCAAAATGCAAAAGAAGAGGAGCAGCCTTAAAAATTGTATGTTTATAAATCTTGAATTGGGTGAAAGGTACATTCACCAACATATTTCTTTTTGGATTTGAAAGATAATTTCTTGTCCATGACTAGCTAAAGACTCATTTGGATTAATATATAGACACTTCCTTTTTAGTGTTGGTGGTCTCTAACAGAGCTAAAAGAAAGAAAAACTTCTTTTGCATTGAAACCCCATCTGGACATCAAAAATGGTAGAAAACTAGATGACAACCAATTAGCTTAAAAAGTAAAGTGACTGCAAAAGTAGCCCAAAAGACTTCTGTAGGTCACTTTTTTATTGAAGTCTTGATTTAAAATTGTGTTATTACCTGTTGGGAGTAAGGCCTGCCTTTAGTAACACATCTCATGAAGCACTCTACAAATTTGTTTTGAAACAGTCACAACTAATCTGCTTTCTAATAAATGGCTAGAACTCAGTCAACTTTACAGATTGCAGGTTTGAGATCAAGACTTGGGGGAAGTAACAGTGCTAGTTCTGGGGCAGAAAGTAGAAAAGCAACAAGAGGGCTTTGGGAACAAAGCTAAAAGCCGGTGCTGGCAGAGCAGCTGTTTTTTTCATGTTTAAAGTGGACAGAAAAAAATGATTTTACTATGAGGGAGACTTACTCGCTAGGAGATGCCATTCTGTTGTGCTCTTATGCTAAAAGAAACCTGGCTCAATATCAACGTGGCAGATTTCCATCATCTAGTGAATGTATAAATGGGTGTATGAAAGAGCTAAATTTGTCTAAAGGACTTGCAGTGGTCGTCAACATGAATAAAAAGCTTTATAAAAAGTGTTCATTTACAATTTCAGAAATAGAAGGATATATTGTATGAGGACACAGCCTTGCTCTCATTGGGTTGCTTTCAACAGATGCAGGTAGTGACCAGTAGTGTGTGTGCTTCACTCATTCACACTGATGCTGTTAATTGGGGCACCTGCAGGATTAAAAGTAGCTAAAGGGATAGTTCAAATGTTTTGCAGTGGGCTTCTGATGTACATAAGAAAATGGATTACTGATGTCTTTAAATGATGGGATCTGATCCTGCAGCTTTCTCGCTGACAGACGGTGAAAAATGCACCACCATGACACCCCTCTTACAAAACCCATAGAATTTTATGGAAATTTGTATATAAGGAGATATTGGTGGAGGTATAAAAGATTGGAAAATAGCATCTACATGGACCAACTCTGCATTTTATTTTTATTGTTGTTTTAAGATGATAGCCTTCCACCTTGCTACTTGGACTAGCTGTAAGCTTATCAGTTTGATCAAAATCAAACTATTTCTCCAATCTGAGGTCATTCCAAAGCCTGTCTGTGGCAGGTGAGATGATGGCTGTTAAATGTGCAGTATTTCCACAGAACTTAAAAAAAAATCTGAACCATTACTTTCATTATAAAACCATCTTGCTAATGTGAGGAAATGTTGAATTCAGTAAAAACTTGTCAGGAATGCATGTGCTCATTTAGGCAATGCAGTAAAAGGCATTAAAAATTGAAAGTAATAGACTTGGGGCATTCCAAGTAAAACAGGGTTAAATTAAATCCACTTTCAGTCAGTTCCTGCTTTAAGGCACCCAGAGCTGAAATGTACCAGACTTGATTATTGATGTTTGTAGCTTGTGGATGCCAAGAACAGTATGGATGGGAATTTTTGGGGCAACATCCACTGGATTTTGATTTATTCCAAGCATCAGCATATTTCCAATAAGGCACCATCAGTCACTTGACTGACTGATTTAAACACTATTTGAAGCTTCCTTCATGGCCAATACTGATTTAAAACAGATGGCTTTGCGTCTCTTTGGCAGCCACCTTGAAATAAGCTAATGCATGGAAACATTACAAAAGCCTTCTGGGAGTTATGTTGTCCTCACAAGAGCCTATTGATTACTTGTTCAATGACAGCAGCGGATGTACAGTAGATGCCTGGAGGTCATCTAATCTAAGTGATCGGTTCTCTCTTGTTAGAAAAAGAAAAATACAACAAGGAGGTTTGTTTCTTTCTTTTTTAAATGGGAACTGACAGATTACATTAGGTTTGTATCTAAACAAAGTGATCAAACAGGATGCATGGTGCACTAACTGATAAACAACCTGACTGCAAATGATAAAATATTTTTAAAAAATGATTTAAAATACTAAGCATGATTGGGGTTTTTTTTCAGCTGTAGCAAAGCTAAAAGAATAACTTAACAGCGAGAAGAAGTTTGAAAATGCGCCCCTTCTTGCCATAATTATCACTAATTAAGTCATGTGGGTGGGTGGGGGGGATCACTTTGAACATTCTATCTCTTTTTTAACAGAAAAAAAATCTCTACAAGCACTATGCCATTAGGAAATGCACAGATAAAGAAGCTTTAGTAGTCAGCAAGACGACTCACAGAGTCTGCCAGTATCTCCCTGTGGGTGCGGGCTATCTTGTTGTGCTGCAGCCAAAGCAGTGTGATTGAGCGGGGCAGCTCAATGAATGCAGATATATTTACTTAGAGTGTTGCTGTGGGAAACATCAATCCAATACACGTCGTTTCTCCGAACTTGGAAGGCATCATTGATCCACAAAAAAAGTGCTAAATGATTTAGGAGTAAGCATTCCTCCAGCAACACTTACACACCTGCTAAAGGGCAAAGCTTGTGAAAAAAGAACAAACAAAAATAAAAAGAAATGGAAACACGTTCACTGAGAAATATGAGGACACATGTATCAGCTGTGAAACAAAAACTGTGGATAATCACAGCTCCATTAGAAGCTCATAAGAACTTCTCCTTAAATAACCCAGTTGAATGTGCACGGTCATGAATAATGACTAATATTCTTAGGCTAAATACCATAAGAGCTGCAAAATAACACGACATCCATCCATCCATCCATCCATCCATCCATCCATCCATCCATCACTTACTTTTTCCTTTCAGGGTCACAGGGGTCACTGGTGCCCATATCCAGCAGTCACAGTGTGAGGGGCGGGGTACACCCTGGACAGGTCGCAAGTCCATCACAGGTCCACATAGAGACAAACAACACCTAGGGACAATTTAGAGTTGCCAATCAGCCTGACAGTCATGTTTTTGGACTGTGGGAAGAAACTGGAGTACCCGGAGGAAACCCACACAAGCACGGAGCGAACATGCTAACTCTACCCAGAAATATCCCCAGCCGGGATCTGATCCGGCGACGTTCTTGCTGGGAGGCAACAGCTCTATCAACTGAGCCACCGTGGCACAAACAGCAAGACATTCAGTGTGAAAAAGTAAAATAAGAAGTTTTATCTTATTTGTCAGAAATGCTAAATATAATAAAAAAATAAAAAATAATGTGCAGAACAAAGAATTTGACTTCAACTATTATAAAAGGTATTCAGACAGGATGAATTACATAGAAATATAAAATTTTTAGAAAACACAGATAGCAGAAACAGCTAATTATTGCAATTTTAGTGCAGCCTGGCAGGAAAATGTTAATTATCCTGACAGAAAAACTGTGTTATGCAAAATTTAGTTAGTGTTAGAAGGATGTTTTTAATTTTTCATAGATACTAAATGTTGATAACCATTGGATAGAACATCACTTAAAAATGAGCAGATTATCCCTTTATTTATAAAAAAGAGTCAACATAAAGTGTTTAGAATTTCTTAAGATTAGAGTTGTTTAGAGTTGTTCGGTCCTGGCCCTGAGAAAAAAAAAGACAAGGAGAAAAATACATCAATCTCAGACTGTCTAGCAAGACAAAAATAACTTGAAAGAAATCAGAGAAAAAGCAATGTCCTTAATCAAGGATTTTCTTTTCAAATAAATTGAATAAACATACTCCTGTTTAAAAAAAAATTCAGGCTGTGAGAAAATATGGACATTTAAAAAGACAGAGGTAATATACGTGGCACACTAGCAGTCATCTTAATTCAATTTAGCAACGCAAATGTTATATTCTTATTTTAATTCCTTTTCATACTTGAGTGTTTTTAGCCTCTTGTCTTAGTGTCTGAAACATCAACAGATAACAGATGCTGAACTATAACAGATAAAAATAACATGTAAGTTACATGTAGGTTGACATATGTAGAAAACCAGCTGAGCAATTGTGCAGCTTAACTTATTTCTAACCTCTGAGCACCTTGACTTATGGTAAATTAAAGTGTAAGTATTTGTATAGCGCCTCATCAAGAACTCCAAAGCGCTTCACACTACTATCAGTCATCACACACTGATGGTGGTAAGCTACATTGTAGCCACAGCTGCCCTGGGGAAGACTGACAAAAGCAAGGCTGCCATGCACCAGTGCCACCGGGACCCTCTGACCACCACCGGCAGGCAAGATGGAGTGTGTGAAGTGTGTTGCCCAAAGATGCAACAGTTGAGACGAACAGTGCACACTGCACCCCTAGTCATTAATTTTGCATTCATCAACATATCTCAGAAGAAATCAAACAGATCTGTGATTAAGGAAGCTGCAGCGGCATTTTCCATCCATGTACTGATGTTCTGAACCGCTGCACTTCATGGATCCAGCAGGATGGATGAGTTGCTCATCATTTGTATCTTATATAGAACTGCGTGGTATTGGGAAAACTTGCAATGTGCAATAACAGTGCTTAATGCTGCAGTGACAATATGACTTGTGATAAATGGACATACTTAGGTATGCAGTGTTGATGTTGTTCTGCTCTGGATTCAGAGCAAAAAACAAACAACACCTAATACACCGTTTCAGTAAGCTCGCCCAGTTCTTTGCGTTCCACCCGCATCTAATTTTCTGACATCTCATTGGCCAAATACATTGGAGCTCCATTTCATTGGTCAAATACTTCAAGCTTTCGTGTGATTGACAAAACGCATGACGTCAAACATTTGAGTCAACCATTTATTGCCGTTTATTAACTTTTTGGCAAAGTTATCATGATGACGA
This sequence comes from Millerichthys robustus, assembly GCA_034783495.1. Classification (NCBI taxonomy): domain Eukaryota; kingdom Metazoa; phylum Chordata; class Actinopteri; order Cyprinodontiformes; family Rivulidae; genus Millerichthys; species Millerichthys robustus. Next base: position 6,804,751 of record JAVKLF010000100.1, read on the forward strand.
TACATTTCGGATATATAGTGCAGCCCTAATCCCGTCATACAGCTGAACAGGCTGTAAATTATAAACATGTTCAGTAAGGTTGTCAGATACATGTTGAATATGTCAATATACTGTAATGTCCATCAGCATACAAAGAGCTTTAGCCAGAGCCAATTCCACACTCTCAGGACCTTTATTAATGTCACAGCAGAAATGAGAGTTTGGGTTAAAAAGCTTTCAGTTGATTTTTTTTACTTCACCTTCAGCATGCCGATGTACATTCTCTATAACATTTTGTATGGCAGGGCCTTATCAGCATTTCTAGAAGTTATCCACTGAACAAAACTCAAGAATGAACCAATGGGATCTGTGAGAATTCACCATAGATTTCCAGTGAAATAGACCAATTTTAGCTGCTTCTTCCTCATTGTGTAATCCCTTAATGATTTCACAATTTTGAAATGAGGGAGTGTGTGGGGGCCATACCATCTGTTGCAGGAATCTTTGTTCCTCTTGTGTTGGAAGAGTTGTTATGATTCTGGCTGTATTATCAGAGTGGTTGTCATGCTGCAGCATAAATTTGGGACCAATTAGACGCCTCCCTAATGGCTTTCCTTGGTGGATTATAATCCAAACATCTGAAGAGTATGAAACTTTTAATAGCCTTCATGAAGTATTCCATTAAGAGATATATCAGCAAATTCTTTAAATTAATGTGAGCCCACCATAACATTTTGACAAGGTTAATTTGATTTGAAACGTGTTGTGGTTTCAAAAATGAACATTTTATGCAATTGTCAAAGTCATGCCAATTTTGATTGTATAAGAAGGTATGAAAAATAAAAGTATAGCATTCCTTGAAGGAATGCATGTCACCCACTGCCTTTCATGGCATAGTTTTAAACTAAGATCTTCCTGTGATAAGGGTTATGGAGTTATTTACGTCAAACCTTGTAAACAATGTTATGCGTAACCTCAGATATTGCAAGCTCTTGTAAAATCTAATTTCAGTCTAAACTTTATCTAAAGATTTGTAAAACTGACTGAGTTATAGTATTTATTAGTTATAGTAATTACGTAGTATAAGTATAATATAGCCTAGTGTTTTCTAAAATTAGTTGGTTGCAGTGGCCATCTTTAATTAGGTTGACTCAAAAAAGTAATCAGCTATAAATATATATATATATATGTTTACATTACAAGTTTTATTAAAATCCATTCAGTAGTACATGGAATATTTTGCTAACAGACAGCTAGAGTTGATTCTAATAATAAAAACTAAATTTTAACAATTTCGTGTGACCAGTTAGTTCTCAAAGTATAAAGTAGGGTGTGGGCCTCAGCTATGAATACTCTACTATGAAATTTTGTTCAATATTTGTAAAACTGACTTTTTGTAAGGTTTCTCAGCTTTCAAAGCTATATTGAATTGAGTTAGCTTCTAAAGTTAATCAGTTGTAGAGGAAAATACATTACGGTACTTTCTTTTTGAAAGTTTCATTAATCCCTGTTCAGTGGTTCATGAAATATTTTACTAACAGACACAGGAAAAACATTATCACCCATCTTCACATTTTGAAGCAATCAATAAAAATATCCCATGAATCACTCTAATGCATACACCAATTGTTGTTCGCACTCAAATATTAACCAACAAGATGATCAAGTATCTGTACATTCAGACCTCTTCTGTCTCCGTCATATCCTCTCCTGACTGCTGCTGAGAACAGGTTTCCTGTTAAATTAGTTTAGCTAATTATCCTCCAAGCATCTATAAACCTTTAAAACCATAGAATACCTCACAGATTTCAAATGTTCCAGCATCTTCAGAGGATGGCACTCACAACGAGCTTCAATAATTCATGAATAACCTAAATGAGTAAACTGTAATCTTGCCAAGAGGCTCTCATTCTTTAATGTGAACAAGACGACAAGATGTCTTCCAAACACCCGATGCTTCCCCTTTCAGTCCCAGCAAGCCACATTACTTTCTCTCAGCGAAGTTGTTATGCAAGTGTGCAGCTCATGCACTCGCTCATTCACAATTCATGCTCACTGCTTGTACACCCACATACCCGACTCTCTCCTTGAGCTTCCTCCTATTTTTCTCCCCAGCTCCACCCCGTCCCTTCCCCCCCAAAACTATAATTTTAAGTCACACATCATGAAAATATGTCTTCATCGCTCCATTTTGCACTCTGCTGATGCCTCCTGGTACGTGTGAAGCTCCACGTCGCTTCCAGAGCAGGCTGTTATTCATCTCGCTGAGGACATTTTGCATGCTTTGTACAGCATTTCTTCTTGTAGCCAGAGCAGAAAAAAAAGGAAGCTAGAAATGCTACAAGCTGTTCTAATTTATATTCCTCATATTTGGATAGCTAAGGAGTGAACAGTAGTGATAAGAACAGACTTTAGCATTGCTACATGAGGGAGTCTATTGTTGCAACCAAGTTGCGCCACCAAGGAGTGGAGAGGAGATATTATTGCACCCATAAAAAATATGGCAAATTAACTTTTAATTAAATTGAATAAAATACATTCATAATATTTACATTCAGTCTACTTTTGATTATATTTTGAACTGTAAAGATTTTGATATTCAACGTTTTCTGTTGAAGATTATTATCTGGTATTTATGATTTTTGGACACAGTTTTTTGGTGAACCTCTGCCTATCTTTGATTGAATAAATTGATTAATTGCAACATTTTCCTCTAGCAGTTTCTTATACATACCACTTACATTTACAGACTTTTGTTGCCCTTGTTCCAACATTTTTGAGGTCTGTTCCAATCATCAAATTCAAAGTTACCTTTTTTTTTTTCTTGAAAATAAAAAAAAAATTGTATTGTGTTTGGTTTTAATCTTTAATTTTACATAACATTTAAGCTTCACTGAGCTGTGTAGTATCTTTGCTATTCTCAGTAGGCAATAACAACTGTAAAGTTAAAAAAAATAATAAAAATAAAAGTAGACCTAAATTAGAAGATGTTTCTGTAACTCTCACATTACACTTTTTTAAGTGTCTTTTTTCGGACTAGAGCATAAGAAAACACCAGAAATTCTGTTATGGCTTTTAGTTGGAGTGTGCAATTTCAGGATTATCAATGGCCCACATCTTGCCACACTTTTGAAAATGTTCTGTACAGCCCTGCGTTATAGAGCTGATTATTTGTGGTGGCAGCAGTTATCCAATTAATGTACTGCTCCCTTGTAACATTGGGACTGTGTTCACATTGTCTCAGGCTCCTGCAAAGTGTTGTGCAGAACACAGCAGGTACAATTTGAATGCCATTATCTAGATGTGGGCGCCAAGCATGGCAGGAGCGATAGTTAATAATGTCCCCACCCAACATTAGTGTTTCAGTCACTGGCAGTAAACAAACTGCCGGTAGAAAATGTGGGAAAACCACAGCACAGTTAGAAGCAAATTAAAACACAGTGTGAGTGGTGGCCGCTTGTTTTAATTAGCACATTTTGTACATCTTGCCTGAGAACAATGCTCACTTTTTTTTCGGTTGTGTAAATAAACCATTTCTAAAGTGGAATAATGTTGAATAATTTAACACCTGGTGAGGCATGCTGGGTCAAAACTGTTGTTATATATAGCAGAATTGTCTCTTTTTTTCTTTTTTTTTCCTTTTTCTGAGAGACAACCCCCCTCCCATTTTTTTTATTTATTTTTATAAAAAAAATTTTGGAGATACTATTTAAAAAAACGACAGGGAAAAGAAAGTTTGGAGACCAAGAGCCATACCTCTGAGAATAGGAGTCGTCTTTTGATGTCAGAGTATAAATGTGTGAAGATAATAATCCACTCTGGGACCTGGGAGAAGCTATGCATTTTTTTCCTTCAGTGCCATTATGATAATATGGGTGCCAGGTGATGGGCAGAGCAGGAGGTGAAAAAAACATGTTGTTTATGTCCTGTGGTTCTGCCGCACACTGAAAAAATAACAAAAGTAGTGATTTATCTCTCCATGAATGTGAAACGATTTCTGCTGAGGCACATTCCTGACAAGTAAATATTAAACATGATGAATATGGTGAATTACCATGATTATTTCACAGTCAAAATTATATGATAATAAATCAAAGTTGCTCATCTGCAAAGCGCCTCCATCCTGCTTTTGCACAACATGTAGGTATATAATTCACACTGATAACAAGGCCACGTGTTTGGTAATCATAAGCATCTCTTGTACTTGAATAAAACAAAATGATTTTCTCCTTGACATTACATCTACCAAGATGTCTGGAGGCGTAAAGCTGACCAAATAAATGTGAATTAAAAATTAGACTAAAACCAACAACCACAATCAAGCCAAATATAACAAAAATCTAAGTGTCGCCATTCAATACTGTGACATATTTACCAGTATTTTGTCAGCATAATTAAATACTGATATTGTGCATTTTGATTTAGCAATAGCAAAAAAAACCTTTCAATTTTTTTGTGTGCAGGCTGTTGATGGTTCAGAGTTTGCAACACAACACACTTAAGATTAATTGCATAGCCACATTTTGCTACTATCTTTTGATTGTGAAACTGCAATCTGAACAAAAGTATGTGCTTTTAGATTGTATTGTGGAACTAGGATGGTATATAGTAAGAAAAAAGAAAACACTGTGGTCCCAGACAGGATGCTCACCCTCTGTCTTTGAGATGTAAGTCTTGTAGTTGATTTATGGTAGTACTTTCACCTTCTTATCACTGTGTAAGGTTTTTACAGACTTAACAGAATGTAAATAAGTATAGAAGCGCTGCAGCAATGGGAAAATAGCAACACACGTGGCAACAATGAACTGACAAATGTGCTAAAGAAACCCAGGAATATACACAGAGGGAAATGACTGAGACGAGGAAAAAGGTGTGCTGATAACAAATGTAGAACAGTTGTGACAGAGAAGGAGTAAGGCAAGACCACTACAAAATTGGGCCACACAAAAATGCAGTTTTTCCAAAATGACCTTTAATCTACCATGAAAATACACTGAAACAGAAAACAGGACATGGATCAGGAGCATCTAGATTGCACTGTGGGTGTTCAATGTAAACACCTAACAAAGATTTGTATTTCTTTCTTTATTGGGACATTGCATTACCTTCTAAACATTTCTATAGATTAACCCCAACCTAAAATCAATCTGCACCCATCTAATACCAAATCCTTATCTAAAAAATGATGTTCCACCATATCAGATCACCATAAGAACATCTGGTCTTGACGAGATATGTCGTTGTACCAAAAAAGTAACAAAACCCAAGTATCACACTCACATGCAGTTAAATCGAAAACCATTTGTTGCTTCTCGCTCTTCTGTTCAGTCCTCACATATTCATTTACCATGTTCAGCAGTGTCCCAAGAGCCACAAAGGTCCTATTGACTGATCCCCGAGCTGCGACCTTTAAGTCATCCCTGCAGCACTAATTAATGCGATACATTCAGGGACCGGACCAACATGTTCCACAGGCAGGAAGCCCTCGGCTCAGCCTCCTCGCAGACAAATACATCTGATCTCCTAAAAAAACCAGGACATGCTAAAGCCCTGTGTACATATTCCAACAGCAAATGTATGAATGCAATACTCCCTGAGCAAAGAGCTTTGAGAAGAGGTTGAACTGATAATAAAGATTTGAATAAATGTCAGGAAGAACCTGCACTATATCTTGGGGACATAATATCTCTGGGAACACTCGGCAGAGAAATTCATGAGACAAATATTTGCACCGAAAGATAAAAGTAGAGAGCCGGGGATTTGAGTCCCACACCTCGCTGAGCACTGCTGGTTTGGTATTCATTTCCCAGCAGGACGGAGGCAGAATTTAGCAGACACATAGATTATTAATCTGAGAATCTAGCGCAAGCACTTACAGCCTTATAGCTCAACAACAGAGCAGAATGTAAAACTGAGTAGCTGCTTGGTGACTGATGAAGAGTGAGCCATGTTTATGAGGCAAGGGCGACATCCTTAAATATGACAACACATCTACTTTGAGAGTTTGTGTTTTGTTTTTTATTATTATTATGTTTGTTTTTTTCTTCTAACTGCAATCGATAAACATGGAGAGGCTCGGAAGACGAGCAGCTCTATCTCCTCTTTCAGGCTTGAAGAGGTCAGGGATGCTTTTGGAATTAATACATTTTGCGGGCCCAAGTTCATTTCTTTGTCTTGCTCCCCACCTTTCTCTCTCTCTCTCTCTCTCTCTCTTTTAATCTGCAGCGTAGAATTGGCAGAAAAAACAACATTCACCCAATTCCATTTTTGATGTGATCTGGGGATTCTTAAGTGACTCTGAGTGATAGACTTAAAACATGGATGAATAACTGATGGCTGGAAAATAGCTGAAAATGAAATGAAAAGCCCAGAGTCTGTCTAGCTCTTTTTTTTTCTCTCGCTCTCTCTTTTTTCTCTCTCTCACACACATCAACTCTCTCTTGTTGTCTTCTATGCTTCTAATGCAGCAAACCATTCTCGGCGAGTTACCATAGAGACGATTATTGCAGTTTGGGAGTGAAAATTTTGGCCCACCACCTTGGGGACTGCACCAACATGGCAGATATGCATAGCAAAGGAAAATGATAAACAAACGAGTTCGAGAGAGACCGAGAGAAGACTTGTTATTTTTCTTCCTCTTCTTTAAGGGTCAGAACAATGAGTGTACCCTCTACATGAACCAAAACTTTTATTAATATTCAGTTTGCTTTTCAATCCCAGAGGTGGAGGACTTTTATGCTCCTTCCCTCCAGCATTCGTGTTTATTTATTTTATAACAAGCTCTATCAAATAGAAGTAAACAGATAGGGGTCAGGCCTCGAAAGGCTTGTCACCAATTTCATCCAGGTGCCCTTGGGTGAGACACTTAACCTTGGCTGCTCCTCTGGAGCTGCCGAGTGGTCAACAGCTGACGACCGGGGCTGTTCCGAGCGCCTCCCAGGCGTGAATGTCTGCAACTGTACTATGAATGTTAAGTAGCATAGATGCAAAGAACAACCATGCTTGGTTCACTTTCCCCAAGACAAATAAAAACGCACACAAAAGAAAATTAAATAAAAATTTTAAAAAATATACGAGAATAAATATGTTCCAGAGGTGTTTTACTTTTAGGACAATAGGCTACATGATAAGCCAAAGGTTAAAAGACACACAAAAAAATCTGAATATCATCTCATGAGCGTTGAATTGAAAAAAAAAATCTTTCTATTTAAATTATTCTGTTTGTGAATCTTTTACATTTTTGTGTGGAAAGATTATACATATCCTACCAGTTATATGGAGTGTGTTCATTTCATTTTGTTTTTTTGAAAGATAAGCAGCACATAATAGTTCTCTGGAAATAAATGAGGGAAAAAAACATTTGTCCCTAGTTCTCAACCAAAACAGCCAACTTCCCACATCATGGACATCTGAGTATGCCCTGGAGTGACTGGTACCAGAAGACCAGTACAGAACCCACTGGACCCTGTGTTGTATTAGTTTCAGCCTTTTGGGAACAATTAAATGTCTTTGTTTGTATTATTTCATCTATACCTAACCTGTTTTCTTTTTTTCAGGAAGCAGCAGGTTGTCCAGCTGAATCATCCCAAGAATAATGTCTCAGTATCTTATAGCGCGTAAGTTACAGTTTGCTCACCTGCTTTGAAAAGAAAATGTTGCATTAAACTCAAAGATAACTTATCACAATGCTGGATTTGACAGCAACTTCTCTTATTTTTCTTTTTTCCAGGCAGTGTGAAAGCAGAAACGAAGCCAGGGGATTTAATTCAGACAGCTACGCTTGAAACAATAAATAAGAAAAGAATAAAAATGGATATTAGAATGAAGCCATCATTCAATCACTCTGACTTCTGTGCTGGGGAAGGAACTGCAAAGAGACAAGGGCTTAAAAAACCGGTGAGAGCAGTTGTCTCACACAGTCAATATTGTTTCAGTTTATGCTGTATTTATGATCCAGCCTTGTGGTGTATATTTTTTAGTATTGGAGACTTTGCCGTTTCATATCCTACACTCTAATACCAATGAAACCTTTTTGACTGATATAAAAGTGTCATATTGGGATGCTAATGTCATAACAATATGACACTTTTACATTCAGATAGAATAGGAATAATCATTTACATGCTGATTCACATGTCAGCACATTTCAAACTGCATAACAACCGGTGCATACAAGGCTGTGTATCCGTGGTCGATATGATGAATATCTCAATTCACTGCCAATAATCTAATATTTTAAAAACACACAACTAGCCAAATCCAGTATATCATGATGCAGCGGTATTCAATGTGTGTTTTGATTCAGCACAATGATGTTTAGTAATACAAACTGGCAAAGCAAAGTAATGATCATATATCATTAAAATGAATTTGATTATCTGCTACTTATTTAAAAAAGACTAATAAGTAGACCTTGAATTAACAAACAATAGTGAAACCTGATGCAAAGTTGAAAAAATGTCAGTAACTCAGCAGGGAGCA
>JAVKLF010000100.1:6831589-6850473 GCA_034783495.1 Millerichthys robustus
TGTGTGTGTGTGTGTGTGTGTGCGTGCGTGCGTGCGTGCGTGCGTGCGTGCGTGCGTGTGTGTGTGTGTGTGTGTGTTGGAGGGGCTCACCTTGAACATTGTACTTCCCAACTGCGCAGGAGACATGCTGACTACAACTCCAGCTGACTGCAGAGCTGCAATCTTCTCTTTGGCTCCACCTTTCCCACCAGCAATAATGGCTCCAGCATGACCCATCCTGCGACCAGGAGGAGCTGTTAACCCCGCGATGAAGGACACCACGGGCTTCGTGTTAGCGCCCTGAACGACAAAAATATATGGAATAATGTGCATAAATTTGAGTGAAATTGCACAGAAAAATATAGATGGGATAAACGGGAAGGTGTGATTTGAGTCTGTTCCAAAAAACAATATGGTGAGAACAAAAGAGGAAGGCTGGGGGGCTGCACAAAAATCCGAAGAAGTAGGGTTTTTTTGCGCCTGCATTTTATTCAATCATTCAACACTAAGCACCTAGCGCCCTCCCACTAGAGAATTCAATACTACCAGGCAAGTCTAACCAGCCATCTCTGTCTAAGGCTGCATTATTAAAACAAAGGGTCAATCAAGCCATTTAATTGCATGGGCGGGTGTGTGACCAGATAGGGGCTCGGGCTCCTGCCATTTCATATCATCTCATTTCTGAAATGGTAATTAGTCATGCAGCCAGTGATTAGCTCTGTGCTTGTCTATGCTGCCTGCTTATTGATGGATGTTGCATTTAGCAGTTAAGATCATCTCCAAGGTGAGGAGAGCTAATATTTCATCTTCAGCAATAACATCCTAACCAGCAAGAAGGACGAAGGCGATGCGAGTGCGTACGCACGGTAGCTAATATTTCATACTTGGGAATAACAACATAATTGCGGAAGACGGTTCTGTGTGTGCGTGTGTGTGCAGGGTGAGAGTGCACGGGCTGCAGCTCATCTGGCAGACAGCGTTCAGAGAGCGAATGTGGCATGTTTAACAGCCAAATCAACACAGTGAGGTCCTTCAAAGACACACACACACTTCTACTGTTTCAGCACCAAGTTTAAAGACGACACTGGCAGTAACAAGATGGCAGCCCCTAATATAGACTTCAGATGACTTTTTCTTTTCTTCTTTTTTATAATTGAAACCAGCAGGAAATATATCAGCCAGAAAAACGTCAAGGATCAAAAAGCACCCCTAACGAGAGCGTTAGAACTTTCAGAGTTGAGGAGGAAAATGAGGGGAGAGAGTACGAGAATCTGATTTTTAAGTGCTCTGATCCATCTGTTCTGTACATTGGAAAAGAATTGTGAGCACAAAACAAATTAGCAGAAAAGGGGCCATTCAAAAATCAAAGCACATTCTGAATACACAAACCACCCTCGTGTGAATCAAGCCTTAAATCTACCTTGAGCAAAACAGGTTTAATTACTCTATTAATTCCTGCCTCTCTTGGCACAAAGTAACAATGCATGGAGGGAGGGGATTCATCTAGCTATTCACTTTACCTGTTCTTTTATTTTTTTATTGTTCACTGTTAGCAGTCCAGATTTATTACCCTAATTATGGGACTGAGGGGAGAGTTTCACTGTGTCTGAGTGCTAACCTGACAGGAGGAGTGCTTTGGTTTTGTAATTCAAACTAGTGTTCCAAAGTGAGGAATCAAATTCACAAGTTTCAAAAGTCAAACTCTAATTAATATAGGTTACTGTCCTTGAAACAAAAAGCAGCTATGCTTGCTTCAGACTGCAACTTTGCTTTATTTTCTGTTATTTTCACAGGATTACAATTTGTTTGGGCAAAGTTAACAAAGAGAGGCTCATTTCAGTTTTTTTAATTTGAAAACTCCACTGAGCTCAAAATCTAATTTGCAAGAGGGACCTGGAAACATAAATATGCATAACTATGACATTGATGTTCCTTTAAGTTTATAACAGACATAACTTCAAGACAGTTAACAGTTTTCAGACCATTATGAAAGTTTAAATCTGACCACAACATGGAGTCGAAAAGTATTAGACTGAATACATTCTCTAAGTGATCAGTCGATGTTCAGTAAACTATCTTAGAATTTCCAGTTTAATAGTACATGAAGCAAAAGTATTTTTTTGTTTAAAAAGTCACATTTTTCCCACTCCTTGCTGAAATGTGGTTAGGACCAAAACTAAAACATATTAACACTTGTTTGCATCTCATTTTGCATTACCGGTAATTAAATCCATCACTCACATCCACCTTATTAGGTACAGAAAACCTCACTGGGTGCCCCTCCAGTCAGATAATATCTGAAAAAAGGTTTATTGGTGAGAAGTTAATTTTTATTTCTAATTTAAACCTTTAGTAGCTTGGAACTCGCATCTTATTGATAGTGTGCTTAAGAACTTACAACAGTGGCTATTAAGCCTATAATATAATAATAAGCCTATCATGTCTTTGTTGATACAAATCAGCTGCATTAATCTTCAACCGTTTTAAAGAACATTTTTAGTAGCCTTTTTTATGCAACTTATTTGATTTTCAGATGCTTCCACAGCAGTTCAAAAATGGACATGATCAGACCCATTTCCAAATCACTAAAGCAATCAGATTTGGGGTTTTTTTGCCCTTCATTTATTTTAATATGTCAATAGGCAGTCGGATTATTCACCAACGCTGACACACAGCAGTGGAGATGGCTATGCCTACGTGAGATGAGCAGCTTCTGTGACTTGAATTTAAAAGTATTCAAAAGACAAAAAGTCAAAATTGCTTCCAAGTGAAAACAATGCGTTTCGATATCTTTGTACTCTTCTTGATGATTAAAAATCAGGTCTAAGAGTGGTATTTTATGAACAATTTTCTACACAGCTGACTTTCAAAGGGAAATCTGCGGCTTACTCCCACACTTTGCTGGGCTTTTTCATGCTTGTGTTTCATTTGAACTGTCCCTCACTGTCAACACTCGGGGTGTCAGGGTGGTGAGAGGAGGGGAGGTGTTTGTACTTTATTTGTTCTGAGAGAGAAGTTATTCTCTTGAGACGCCAGCGGGAGATTTGCATGCATTAGAGCAGCCGAGGGCAAATCAAATCCATTTCCCAACTCAGGAGAGCCGCACGCACACATGCACTAAGAAGAATTAGCATGGTAAAAGTAATCCGCAAGACAGGAAACATTGAGTTCAGACCTGGTGAACTTATAAATGTCAATGAGAAGTTCACCGTTTTTTGTCGCACCCCCCTGCTCCTTATCACACGTGGGCATCAGAAAAGATTCTGCTGATTTCTCAGAAGTGACCTGTGAGTCGCACCTTCATCCCATCTGTCACCTTTGTTCTCAATCACACAAATCATGCAGATAAATGTAAGAGAAAGCCCGAGGCTGTAATCAAAGAAACCCAACATGCTCACAGCTCTGCCATGTTCACGGCGTGTGAAGGTGTTTCTGAGTTCCCGGGAGCTGACAGGTTTGAAAGATGTCAACTTTTAATGTGCTAACTCAAAAAATCATGCAGTTTTCATGCAAACTATTACGTGCGCAGTCACAAAATGATGGAGGAAGGAGAAATAAAAGGTTGACAGGATGTGATTCGCTTACAGAGTTGTGTTCTTTCAGATACTCAGCCGCATTCTCCTCAGCATTCCCTCCGATCTCTCCGATAAGGATGATGCCTTCTGTCTTGGGATCCTTCAGGAACACCTCCAGACAGTCTATAAAGTTTGTGCCATTAAATGGATCACCACCAATGCCTTACGGGAAAAAAAAAACAAACAAACACATGGTTAAGCATAATTGCACTGGATATTTTATATAAATATCAATCTTTCTGGCCATTGGGATAATAAAGTGAATTTTATTTGGTACGAAAGATTTGGGACTTTTGCTCCCTTTTTACAAACGTCTGAGAGATTAAATAGAAACTATGATGGTTTGAATAAAATAAAAACATTACTTCAGAACCATGCTTCCCAAAAGCCATTAAAGCTTAGCAGCACATGCTCCATCGTGTGTGTCTCTTGTTTGGATCTTTGTAAGGTAACACACACAACAACAAGACGAAGGAAGCAGTGAAACCAGCATCAGTCTGCGTCACTTTTCCACAAACCAAGCTTAACTGGACTGAGGTTTACTGAAACACTGCTCTAAACATTTTCTATTTTTATTCTTTACTTTTGCCTGCAACTTTTATCTTTGCTTTGTTCTTTAAAGGTGCATTTCTATTTACATTCAAGAAGAGTATCTTAGAAAGTGCAAGGGCAAACTTTTACAGAACACTACATTAGGGACACAACGCCAAAACATATATAAACAAAATCCATGGCAATGCCAAGAAAATAAATTATAAAATAATAATCAAGACGACTCTTATCCCCAGTAATGCAGATGAGAGGGATATTAAATTTTTCACTGACTCTGATTTTCAGCCCAGAGGACATTCAAAGATGGTCTAAGTATCTAGCAGACCCACCAATAAACCCTCTTAATGAACTTTACAATATTTAATACAGTTGCAGCACTGGCTTTACGAAGTCTGACTGGAGGATACTCTATAATTAAAATGCTTAAATTATGACGATACCATGCTGTAATTCATTTAATTAATATGTACAAGCAGATCACTAATAAGGATTTTCCAGTGGCAGACAAAATGTTCCAAAACATTTTCTGAAAATTCTCTTTTATTCTCACTGTCTTGGCATGAAATAATAAAGTTGTGTCTAATTTTGTCATTAAAAAATGCATAAATATAAGAGCTATTACTATTGAAGTTTCCTGTACATGTAGCTGAATTTTGAAGTAAAATCATAAACTCTACTGTGTATTATGGAAAGTCTTTATTATACAGTGGCATGTGTTATTAAGTATTTTTTAAAAAAAAACTAATTTACAAACTAGACAAGAAAAACTAAAAGAAAGGACCATGAAAACAAATAAATGGGTGATGAAAATGTCCATATTTAAACATGGAAATTGCAGAACTTTTCCCATCTTTTAAAACATTAAAATACATTTTGTTAAGGTCTTTTTTGCAGTAAAACTAAATCAGCTGCAGTAAAACCTATGCAGTGTTTTTAGTCAAAGTGAACCCCACCTCCTGTCTACAATCTGCTGAACAGCTGATGACAGCGTTGATGTCAGAAGGTGGAACTCTCAGCTGCTACTTAAACACCATCAGCTCTGCTCTGCCCTCACCTTTGCATCTTTCTCTTTTTGGAGGACAATTCAAGTTTAATCTCCAGTGTGGTCCACTGACCCTGTGCTCTGGTTCAAATTAAAGCAGATGAAAAGGAGCTTTGTTTGTGTCACTTTAGCATACAGAAAAAAAGTTCTGTAAATTCTCAGTCCCTAACCATAATCCAGTTTATGTCAAACAATGACTGCCAGTGACAATGAGTTGCTTTTTATTAATATCATAGAAAAATAGACACCTTAAGTCTGTGAAAAATGACATCTACAGAACATATATCTGGTGTGTGTGTCCAAGTGTTTTACTGGTACTGTAGACACTTTCTTCCATCTGGAGTAAATTTTAAAGACTTAAGTGAAGTGTCATATTAGGTCTTGTAACATTCATGGTAAGACTTAAATAATATATATATATGTGATGTAGAGTGAGCGGTAATAAATGACAACATGTCTTCAATCCAAATGAAGCACTGACTAATTTAACATTCTCCTTAAGGCTTCTCTCAGCAGCTCATCAAGTCTTACCGTAAAATTAAGTTCAAGCTAAAAGGCCTTAATGGTCTCTGAATTTAAAACTAAAGGCTGTGAGAATGTTGCATCTAAATTTTAACACATGGTCTACATGTCATTGGTAACTCACCTACACAGAGCGACTGGCCCAGGCCTACTTGTGTGGTTTGGTGCACTGCTTCATATGTCAGGGTTCCCGATCTGGAAACAATGCCTGCAGGATAGTTTTCAAAACATTTTAGAACGTCCACAAGCACATTACTACAACTATTTAAATCAAGGTTGATAAAATGACTAAAATAATAATCAGTATAATAACAGAGCTCTGGAACAGATGTTCTACACTTTGGAAATGAAGGCAGTCGATTTTTTAATGAAACAGACACCCTTTAAAGGTTCACCGGCCAGGTCAACAGCAACACATGCTGCTCATCAAGTTGTTAACAGCAGCAGCTCCTCCATTGGGTTTAGGAAATAAGCAAAAGAAAACTTTATTTAGTAGGGGTGTCTTTTCCATTAAAATGCTGCTATGAGAGAATATGATTATAGGCAAAGACTTTTAAACCCATCCAACCCTGTGACTTATCTGATTGAAATAGCACTGCGACATAAAAATGTCATTTTTCTCGACCTACAAAAAAAGGAAATGCTACTAAGAAAGCCACGGGACTATTAACAATTAACTTAACACTGACATGGGAGGAACTAAAGCTGCTGTTGAGCTGCTGTTAAGTGTCATCAAGCCGTGCACCGCGACAGACACATTTTAATGGGGCACTTCTGTCAGCACAGGTACCAAACAAGAAAAAATCCTTCTTAAATGCCTGGCATCACAGGTACAGACATGGTGAACTGGCAACTAGTTACAACGGGGAAAAAAAACAAAACATATTTTCTCCAAGGATGTTAGAGCAGAAGCAGCATCAGACGGAGCATACAGATCTATAAAAACTGTCAGTTTTGTTGGACAAGAAGACTGTCCTAAAGATTGACCAGTGGATTAAATTTTAGTTACCAAACAAGCATTCAGCTTCCATCTTTTTAACTTATTTAATGTTTGGTCTTTAAATTATATAATATAAAAAAACAATGTTTACAAAGCCTAACAGGTGATTATTTTTGTACAAATGTCATAGAAACATTGGAGATTCTCACCAATTCTTCCTTTTTTGTGAATGTGCCCAGGCATAATGCCAATCTTGCATTCTCCAGGCTGCAAAAAGACATTTTTTGGGAATAAAATAAATTTCCATGGCATAAAAAAGTAGTAACAAAATATTCAAACTTAAGCCTTATTTTTCTCCTCTAATTACAACGTTTCTCTCCACAAACTGACTAAAATTTTTCAGCTTTGAAAACGACTTATTCCCCCAAAAGCAGAAATAAAAATAGTTCTTTTGGTCCATTTTCCATTATTTAAACTTTTAATACGCTACAAAACGAAATTAATTCAAAATCAAAAATGACTCTTCTGTAAAGTCTTAAACTTGCTGTCTTGCATCTTAAGATATGCGATACTTTCACATTCATGAAAAGTCATTTTTTACTTTCAGCTCTCTGATGCATGGCTGTGCATTAGTGTGTGGGCTTACGTTGATGACTCCTGGGCAGTTGGGACCGATGAGGCGGGTGGCGCCCTGGCGCAGGAGCTTGTGTTTGACTCTCACCATGTCCTGCTGAGGGATGCCCTCGGTGATGCACACCACCAGAGGTATCTCTGCGTCTATGGCCTCGATGATGGCTGCTGCCGCAAATGGTGGCGGCACATAAATCACAGTGGCATCTGCCCCCGTGCCCTCCTTCGCCTGAAATGAGAAACAAAGGTTTTCACTGTGCATAT
Organism: Millerichthys robustus; assembly: GCA_034783495.1. Lineage (NCBI taxonomy): Eukaryota > Metazoa > Chordata > Actinopteri > Cyprinodontiformes > Rivulidae > Millerichthys > Millerichthys robustus. The sequence goes on from JAVKLF010000100.1 coordinate 6,839,094, forward strand.
AAAATTAAAATCCTCAAGTTATAAAACAGTGCCACCTAATGTTACTTAAAAATATTAAGGTTTACAGGATGTTCACTGCCAATTGTGTCCAACTACTTTTTACTCCTTTAAAATTGTTATGTTAAAACATAAAGCATGTTATCCACTTGCCACTTACATTTTGGCAGCAGACAAGACAAAAATGTAAGCCATACACACCTCCTTGACTGAATTGAAGACTGGCAGGCCGAGGTGCATTTTCCCACCCTTGCCAGGAGAAACACCTCCAACTAACTGGGAGCCATAATCGAGAGCCTGCTGACTGTGAAATGTTCCCTATAAAAGGAGGAGAAAACAGGAATCAGTGTGTATGTGCGAGTAATGAGGTAGGACACATATACTTCTGACACTTCAACACTGAGAGATCACTGCAAATACGGTTCAGTGGAAATAAACTTCCATCCTGGATTAATCACCTGGGTTTAGCAGTAAAGGCTGGATTTTAAATTAGGATGAAGGTGCCAGAAAACGTTTCCAGCGAGAAGAAATTGAAATGTCCTTCACAAATAAATAATGGTGCAATATTACTTTAATTTCCTTGCAGCACTTTTGGGCATTCCTTAGTGACGCTGACTGTAAAATATCTTCCAAGCGAGAGACTTTCGCAAGGATATTTCACACACTGTCACTTCCACGTACACCTCAGAAGAAAACTCACTGCTATATTTTGCTCCAGATGGGTAATTTTATTGGTAACATGCTGGAAATTATTTATTTAAATTTGCAGAAGCACAATTTAGTTAAATGTCACTACTCTCTTGTTTAAAAAATATCATCTCAGAACCTATTTGAAATAAAAATAAACTCTAAAAAACAACATCCACCTTAAGGGGATAAGAATTATAAATTCTAAGTAAATTTCTGCAGCTACAAAAGATAGCATTTATAGGTGAAGATGAAACTATGGAGATAGCTACATGTGCTAATATATGATCTTGTGTAAAGTAGCTAACAAGCCTATTACGAGGAATTAGAATTTATGTATCAGCATTTTTCACCTCCACTTGTAATAAACTCCTTCGCCCTGCTAAGTTTGCTGTTTTTACCTCTCATTATTACCACAAATGTTGGGACAATCATTTTGAAAAATGTCTGTCTTATCAAGCCAGGAGGACACGGCTGTGTGCACTCAATAGCACTTGTTTCATTCCTCATCTTCTTTTCATTACCCCGAGTGTTCACTGGAACCATATTTAACAACTTTCTATATAAAGCTGAAGAAACAAATGTGCAAAAGGACAAAGGTGGAGGATGAAGCTGGGAAATCCATGTTTCTGGCTTATTGAACACGCTACAAGACGTTTATCTTCCCTGCCTGGTTTGAGCAGACACCTGAGCTTTTTCATGCTTGAAATAATGTACCAAATAATAAATCAAAAAATAAACAAGCTACCAATAGTGGCTAATGATTTTTGGCTATTAATTGAATGACTGAAGTTTGTCAATGGAAAAAACTGAAGCCAAGGTTTAGATAATTATTTTTCAAATACCGCCTCAAATTAAAGCAGAAACTTTCTACTTTAACTTTTGATGTTCATAATTCACAACACATGTTATTATTTATACTACTAATAATATTTAACTAATTACAAACAACAGCTCCAACCTATACTTCAATTTAATAAACTAGATAATTTTGGTTCAGACTTTTAAAATTTGACTTTAAGTTTAGCTAAAACTTCCTCTAGTCATGTTGTTCTACTGACAGCAGAGGGAACAAGCCAGTTAGTCTTGCCTAAAGTGACTTTTATAATCTTTTGTGGCTGGATAGATATAAGATATAATTAATACTGTATCTGCTGCAGATAGGTCTTTCAAAAACTTCAGTTTGTAATGCAAAATTACACAAAGTCTTAGTCCTGCATGGACTAACCTTTAGCTCCTTTAGTCAGAAATAAGATACTTCTACAGGCTGCGATCAATCAAAAACTTTAATACAACAGGTAAGATGAGTCATCTCCACAGCCCCACTTTAGAAGAGCTGAACATTCCCTGTAACAATGGGCCATCCATGATTTCTGACTTTATCAGCTTCTCTTAACTGAGGCTGTAAGGATAGATGGAGTTGCATAAATGTATGAGAGTTGCAGCAAACTAGAAACTTTCAAAGATAAAACCATTAAGAAGTAAATTAGCATAATCTAGATTAACTGAAACATGCAGGCCTGGTATGGGAAAGAATGACCAGCCTGAAAATGCTCCACCCAAACTCTGGTTCTCTTGGTCATAAAGAAAGAGTCACACACAAAAAAACAGAAGATTTTTGAAGAAGTAAGGAAAAACTGAGATTGCACAACAGGATTACACTGAGCCAAAGTGGTGTAAAGAAAGATAACCGCTGAGTTGCCAGAACAAACCTGCTTCCCTGTGAAACCTTGGCAGATGACCTTTGTGTTCTTACTGATGTAGATGTTCTGTCTTGTTCCTGTATAACAATGCCTGACTCCACTGTGCTGCACTGAAGGGTTGAAGAAGAGGAGAAGCAACACAAGCAATCAGTTGTAAGATAAACACAGCCTGATTTCAATCATCCAAATCGTACATGTTCAAAACTTGGAAACCATGTTTGTGTTGTGTATAAATTGAAAATAAACTCCTGTAAAAGAATATCTCAAAAAGGTCAAAATGTAATAAAATACAGTGTCTCTCAACATTCCAAATACACCAGGTGCCATTCGTTTCACAGTCAAAAGCAATAAAACATTTACACTCTTCTTTGAGGACATTGGTGACTGTCAGCTCAGCTGTGCTGTAGTGTTTTGGCAGCAATTTTTTGCACTGTTGCCGAGCAACACTATCTGCTTTCCCCAGACTTGACCACTACCTTTTACAGAAAATGTGACCAAAAACACTCCTGTGATTTGAAAAGCGTACTATGAACAGATTTAAATGGTTGCTTAAGCTCCAGAGTCTTTCTGATGTCAGAAGCTGTGGAAAATAAACAAAGATACATGTTGCCACATTTCCTGCCAACAAAAACATTTACTCAAGTTCACTTCAAAATCCCCTTAAGTTTGGATTTTGTTTTCTGCAGATATAAAATGTATTTCCTACATCCCAAGTTTAGACATATTAAGTCTAAGGGGGCGCGACACGGTGGCTCAGTTAGTAGAGCTGTTGCCTCCCAGCAAAAAGGTCGCCTGATCGAATCCCGGACGGGGACATTTCTGGGTAGAATTTGCATGTTCTCTCCGTGCTTGTGTGGGTTTCCTCCCACAGAAAACATGACTGTTAGGCTAATTGGTAACTCTAATTTGCCCCCAGGTATGCCTGTGATGGACTTGCAACCTGTCCAGGGTGTACCCCGTCCCTCGCATTGTGACTGCTGGATATGGACACCAGTGACCCCCCCTGACACTGAAAGGAAGAAGCGGGTTAAGATAATGGATGGATGGAAGTCTAAGGGGTAAAAGCTACTGATGGGCTACTGATGCAGCAACAACTGAGACAGTAAGACTAATTCCATTAACTTCCTGCAGACATGATAACAAAAAGCCCAAGGTTTTAACTATTAATTTTTGAGGCTAAGACAAAAACTAAAAGTTTTATTAAATCCAACACAAAATTGACTTTAGTGGTTCTTGATTGAGCCATTTGTCAATCAATAGAAATTAAATGAACACAGAGACGTAGAATCTATTAACCCTCCCGCTGCCCTGGGGTTAAAATGACCCCTACCCTCTCAGTTTTAAGACTGAGGACTGGTGGGTCATGTGACCTAAGGGCAGCAGTAGGGTTAAACATACCAGCTAATTAATTGGGAAAAACATTTTCAGCTTTTGAAATGCCAACTTTATCTCTGGGAATGTGAGGTGGCTTTTGTTTTTTTACTGCATCCTGACATGTTAAAAAACTAATGTACAAAACAATATAAAAACAAGGAAAGAGGAAATAAATAAGTAAGGAGGGAAAAATTGAGGGAAGAAGGGATGGAAGGAAATAAAGAAATAAATATCTAGCTACTGCATAAAACATCTCATTCAGATGTTGCAGGTAAAACACAACAAAACACTGATCTCTCTTGTGACTTGTAACAAATATATTAACAGCTGCAACCACACAGATTTCTTTTGCATAACAAAAATATATAAATAGTTTAGATGAAGTTATAAAGCAAGAAAAATTCACTGTAGAGAAAATGTGTTTGATAAAAACAGTATTTTAACTGCACGTCAACTTTGCTTTATGAAAATTTGTATATGATAGTGTTTGTCCTGAATTACAGACAAGAAAAGCATCAGGACCAAGACTGTTTATTATATTGATGTACTAGAGATATTCTGACACCACAAATAATTGAGTTTGTTCTGACCAGCATTTGTTTTACCAAATATATGTAGACCCATAAATCATGTAACAAAGAAATAACAAAATAAACTGGTAACATATAAAGTGAAATGAGGAAAGAAGACAGGTAAATAACCTTAACTACAGACTTGGAGCTGAAAATACTTAAATCTCTTGACAAAACAACAAGGTTTAGTGGCAGAAAACAGCACCTGCTGCATCTCTCAACTGAACTTTGCTCTTCAGTCTCCCACATATAGCTGAATATTATCTCTGTACAAAGTTCGATCCCTTCATCTGACAAAGATCTTTTTTTTTTTTTTTAAATTGCTGTTTCGAAATGAAGCGCAATCAAACTGCAATCCATGCATGATCACTAGCTTTAGGTTAAAAAAGTTTAAATTTACAGCTATCAGAACCCAGACTGCATGACAAGCTCCTTTACATTTTAAAAATTAATGAGCTACACTGACAGAGTAATTATCTTACACTTATTATTAAACTGCCTAATTTTTCAGTGAAAACAGCCTGGAAGAGGTGAACTTGAGTTTTTGTGGAACCTTCGTTAAAAGTTAGCTAGGTAATTAGTGGCTAACAGTCAGTGGGATGTACCAGTGTTTCTATACAGCTCCTGCTAGTATGCTAATGTGTGACAGCCAGGAGTTTTGCTGCTCAGTGCAAGGTTGTCTGATTAAAGCAACTAATCGTCATCAACACAGAGCCAAAGATCATCTATCGCTGCAGCTACACGTAAATATTTGATTATTTATAATTTAAATTGTAGTGAGTTAAATACTTACAAAGCAGCCTGGCAAATAACCTGCTGTGGGACATTTTCGGTCATTCACCAATGACACCAAAGGCTGAGGACCTTACACTTAAAGTTTAGCTGACTTTGGATATACCTGTAAAATAAACACTTTTAAATTAACGTCGAACAGAGTCGTTCTTTTAGAAAAAACAACGACTTTCATTTTTGTGTAAACGTCATAATTGTGGAATATTTTAATGTAAGCACAACATATCAGCCAGGCCACGGCATTTTGTTTTGTTTTGTTTTGTTTTTATTTTTCTAAGGCGTTACAAATGGCGTCCTCAACAGAAATGCACTCTGGTTATTGAAGTTTGTCACAAACTATATGAACGAACCCCCAAAGAACACCAGAGGGCGCCATAATCTCATGAATAAGGTTAGTGGGAGTTCAGTAAAAAAAAAAAAAAAATAGCCTAACACAGACACGATATACATTTATCTCCAGAAGCATGATGAATAAAACACAATTTGAAAAATAATGAATGTCCATTTTTCTTCTAGTTGTTCTAGATCTGCGGCAACCACTTACGCATATTTCACAGGATAAATTCCAGGGTATTATAAAATTAACAAGATAGATTGCAGCAAATAAATAAATAAATTACTTGTTGCACACACAATTGCCTATAATTAAGAATATAAAATCATTCACAGTTAACAGAACAGTTAGTCAATTGCTATACTACAGTCATTGGAGATAATGATTGAATAATTTTAGAATATATCTTTCTCATTTCATATTGACTTTTCACGCTGTACGCTAATTACCCCAGCTCAGGCCTGTGAGTGACAAAAAGATAAAACCTTGTATAAGGTTTTCAGAACCGATAATTTTTAAAAACACTTTTCAACAACAAATACTGCGCTGGCAAACAAGTGGTCATCAAGCCAATCATTCATAAAGGTATAACCATTATATCGCTGGAGATAAGTCATGATAAATGTACTTCTATGCCTGCATGCAAGGTGTCCCAAATGCATGTCAAATGTTATAGCTATTTGAACAGCAAACATACTGTAGGAGTTGGTCTGGCTCTGGGGTAAAACATAGCCTATAAGTAGAGGAGTTGAAGCAGGTTCCATAACTAGTTATAATAGTTCCTTATCGCCTATCCTAATTTGTTATAGTAACAGTTAATGAGTTGCTTTTGCTTTTTGTTTCCAAATAATTATATTGTTTTTCATCAGATATGTGTTACATAATCATATCGCTGCCCTTTTTTAACAACTCTTGTCAAGAGCCCTGAATTCGAGTTGTCCAATCAGGAGCCACCAACTCCTCCTACTCTGATTGGTCGCCGCTGCTGTCACATGTCATTCTTACGCAGATTCAAAGAGTCATTTACGCTTAGCTTCGCCTGGTCCTCGCGTTTTACGGGAGGGTTTTACGTACCGGCGCCGAGCTGCGGACAGTAAAGAGCGCAGCGTCATTAACGAACCACAGGAACTATCCAAGTCATACACCAAAACGTCCCCTGCCCTACTGAGCAAGTTAAGATGGTTTTTGAAACTATCTCGAAGATAATTAAAGTCCAGCTTCCAGCCTACCTCAAGAGGCTGCCACTTCCGGAGACCATCGGCGGATTCACAAGGTTAACAGGTAATTTACAACAGATGTGTACAAATGACTTGTATGAGTTCTCTACTTGCTAGCACAGATAACCGACTTTACTTTTAGCTAGCACTAAAGTAAAACATTTACTGAAGACATTTCATAGGCATTTTCAGTAACTGAAACCTAAATGTGCGCATGGAGAGACATCTTAAACCTAAATGTATACCACAGGTTTATACTTTGTTTCGGGGTTAAGCAGCTAAAAACATGGAGAACACATTTTAGATTACCCATTTTAATAGGAAATGCTGAAATGTGCTATACAAATTAAATTTGATTGATTGATTGATGTACATTTGCTTGTTGGGAAAATGCATGCAAAAAATATTTTAGCAAGTTAATATCTAAAGGAGCTGAAAAAGCTGCAAAACTCTGGAAATATAACGCAGTTTGCATACCAACACACCCTACTGTTGTCCAAATTCTGTAGGCCAAACATAGCTTCATCTCTTTTTACCACATTGTGTTGTAATTCATCTGAAAACTTGTTCACATGAGTTTTACTTTTGGGTTGAACGGTACCTGTTTACACAATTATGGACTGCTGCTGATGTTGTTCTGCTGTCTTATGAAATTCAAATGACCCATATAAAATAAAATGACAATAATTAATAGCAAAACACCAAAATAAAGGCCAAGCATTGTGTGAAAGAATGAATATAGTCTGCCACCTTTCATACAAAGTTGTAAATTTTAGTCATCTTATTATGCCAGAGTTGTAGCAATTTGGTAAAATTTTAGAAGCGCCATTCTGTACGATCTAATGCAGTTTTATGGGAAGTGGAGGGTCATTCATACAACTTTAAATTTTACCTTAATATCTGTTAAATTGACCGTGTTATAGCCATCTTTGTGTTTGTTAAGGTTGTTTAGCCATAGCAGCTTAAATGGGTTGTCTCCAAAACTTAATCAGTTGCAGATGTACATGCAAAATGATTATTTACTGAGAGTTGCATTCAAATCAGTCCTGTGGTTCATAAGATATTTTGTAACGCTGCAGACAAACACAAAGACACAGCCTTTTGCTTTAGGTGTAGGTGACTATTTGTTTTCAGAATCACAGTAGAGCCACTGTTGTAGCATGTGTCCAGATAACTCTAAGGTGAGACACATCTGTTTACAGTTGTGGTTAATCCTCACTTTTCCCCTCACCTTGAATAAGGAACTCCTCAGTGCTAAAGTAATAGTACCGTAATACACCTCTGGCCAGTACCTTTTAAGATTACAGCAATCCATTTTGGTCTTGCTCAGACTAACTGTCAATTTAGTTAAAATTGAGTTTTATATTTTCAAACTAGGTGTTGCCTAAATAGTTATATTAATGAAAAATATCCTTTTCACAGAACCCCATATCAAATAATCACTTAAAAGTGAATTTGTTTCTCTCATACACATTGTGTCTGATAAAGTGACCCAGTGTGATAAAGATTGGTTTAAAGTCTTTATTTCATTTGTATGTTGTGACTGTATTTTAGTTGTTTGCTCATGAGTGTTTCCTATCCGTAGTTTCTGAGTGGTTGCGGTTGCTACCTCTACTTGGTATCCTGGCCTTGCTGGGCTATCTGACCATTCGCCCATTTCTGCCTAAGAAGAAGAAACAGAAAGACAGTCTGATTAACTTGAAGATCCAGAAGGAGAACCCTAAAGTGGTCAATGAAATAGACATAGAGGATCTGAACAGCGCAAATGTGTGTTACTGTCGCTGCTGGCGTTCCAAAACTGTAAGTTGATTTGTTGATTTTCAAACCTCAATCATTGTGTGAATCACACTTGGACTGACATGTGGGGGAGGTTATTAGGTCTATGTGACTTTTTAAATAAAATTGTTCACACTAACTGCTAAAAATAGACTTTTTATTATAAAGTTCTTTCATTTGTGTATTTTATAAAAAGCTTGGTGATCATATAACAAAGTTGTTTTGTGTTTTCAGTTTCCTGTTTGTGACAAGTCACACTTAAAGCACAATGAACTAACTGGAGACAACGTGGGACCACTCATACTTAAAAAGAAGATACTTTAATTGACCATAATAGCTTATACCCAAGTCTTTTCTTGATGTCATATTTCTCAATATTAATAATTATAATAAAACTACTGAGTGTTTATTAGCAATGTTGTTTTGAATTTTAGAGTTGAGAGAATTTCCTTTTTTATGGCCAATTTTTTTCACTCACTGCTGTTAACATAATAGCCTTATGAGTATCAAAAATCTGTTTTGTCCCAGTGTCTGTCATCAAATACAAATCAAAGAGGGACCAATTTCAGAAGACAAGTTGAGAAGTAAATTTAATGACTATTTAATAACTAAAATGATCTCAACTCATAGGTACAGGAATTCTTTTCCCAATCAAATGGAACTTCCAGTTGAGTAGTCCAACCTGTGCTTAACATTTTGTCTTTTACACTTTTTTTCTGAAACACTCTTAACAGGCATCATTGTTTTTGTTAATCTTGTTTTATGTGCAAAAGCCAATCTGTGTGCCAAATTTGAACAAACACAAACTTTAGGGATATGAGATACTCTGTATCTGAAATGTATGTGTTTGGGTCTACTTATTCTGTTGTTTTTAAACATTTCAAACCACTGCATCGTTGACTAATGCCCTCCTATATGCAGGTTTAAGAACTTGTGTTGAAATATTGTATAGCTTTATATGGCTGTTTATAGCTTACTTTTGTGAAAGAACTTACTTTAGAACTCAATATCTCAGTTTTCTTTATCATGTCTACATTTTTCAAATGTTTATGGATGTTTTGAATATGAATATATATTTTTTTTTTCCTAGACTTTAGTTTGACTATACGTACTAAATGTAAATAAAGTCATGTTTAAGTTACTTTTGCAAACAGAACTTCAGTTTCTTTTAACTGTTATGTTTTGGGAACTCGTGCAACTGAGCTAAAGTAAATTTGATAATGATTTATACTTAAAACTAGTTTATTATTATGTCCTAGTTGTTTTCATCATAACACTTAGATCAAGAGTTTGTTGGAATAATAGAATTGGCTGCAGGCAGCTACATTTAACCTTGTGCTGCTTCTACAAAAAAAAATCAAACATTTTCCAAGTCTACATTGGCATGATGGCCTTGATCAGATCTAATGACACTGCAGGATTCTGTTGTGGAGATTTTTCAGTCTAACATACACATTTATATTACACTAAATACAGTAGAAATAGGTTGTGCTATTACTTAAAATGTGGGCAAAGAAAGGAAACCTAGTCCACCTGTCTTGAGCTTCCCCAAGTACACAACCATTTTGGTATTCTTGAACTGTAACAAGGACCATAGTATTAAAATAAATATTTATATAGTTGTGTTTTGGAACAAGATGTCAAAACTAGTACAATTCAATAAATACGTCATTTTAAAAGAAACTAAACTTTACCCACACAAAATAAGAGAATAATTAACATTAACAGGATGTTTGGGTTTGGGCCACTTGTTGAACTTTTGGGAACACTGATTTTCTTGTGTATTTTATTTAAATAAATTAAAATTTAAACTTATGGTGGATTTTATTTTCTTTGTCACTAATTAGTCCTAAGTAGATTTAGAGAATAAAGGAAGCCAGTAAAATCAGAAACTAAACAGACAGTAAATGTAGTTAAAACTTCATTCAAGAATGTAATTCAGACCATCCATCCATTATCGATCACTTGTTCCAGAGTGAGGGTAAAGAGCTGGTCCAGTGTTCCGTGGCCAGGACGGAACCCACATTGTTCCTTCTGAATCCGAGGTTCAACCATCAATTGAACTAGCTTATCCAGCACTCCTGAATAGAACTTACTGAGGAGGCTAAGGAGAGTGATGTCCCTAGATTTGGAACACACCCTCTGGTCCCCCTTTTTGAAGACGGGAACCACCACACCAGTCTGGCAATCCAGGAGCACTGCCCCTGATGTCTCTGTGATGTTGCAATGGCGTGTCAACCAAGATAGCTACATACAAATCAGAGCTTTTAAGGAAATCTGGGTGGATCCCGTCCACCCACAGAGCCCTGCCGCCGTGGAGCTTTTTTGCTACCTCAGTGACCTCAGCCCCAGTTATGGACAAACCAACCTCAAAGTCCTGGGACTCAGCTTCTTCCATGGAAGATGTGTTGGTAGGATTGAGAAGGTCCAAGAAGTATTTCTTCCAACTTCCGACAACATCACTGGTTAAGGTCAACAGCATCCCACCTTCATTGAACACAATATTAGTGAAGTGCTGTTTTCACCACCTGAACCGCCAGATGGTTTGCCAGAATCTCTTCGAAGCTAATCGTTAGTCTTTATCCAAGGTTTCACTGAACTCTTCTCACATTGAAGGCTGCAGTCTGCTTGGCCTGTCAATACTCCTCATCTGCCTCTGGAGTTCTACAAGCCAACAAAGCCCAACAGGACTCCTTAAGCTTGACAGCCTCCAAAACCTGGCGTGTCCACCACCTAGTTCGAGGATGGCCACGCACGGAGCTCACGCTGTGCATCAGGGTGAGCCCAACTACATACAGGTAAAAGCCAGTAAATTAGAATATTTTGAAAAACTTGATTTATTTCAGTAATCACATTCAAAAGGTGTAACTTGTACATTATATTTATTCATTGCACACAGACTGATGCATTCAAATGTTTATTTCATTT
>JAVKLF010000100.1:6882056-6902788 GCA_034783495.1 Millerichthys robustus
TAACACACAGCAACATGTGATAATGGATTGTACACCTTGTCCCAGAAATGCCTTGAGAGCCAATAGACACAACACAACTTGTTAAAATTGTGGATTTGAATAGGTCAGAGCAATTCAAAAAAGGCCCTGGGATGAAACATCCTAATTAACATGACTTTAAGTGGACTTAATTGTAATTTGCTGTGATAGGATCCCCTTCAGTCATAACAGACTGCACTCACACAAGCACCTGAAGAGTTTTCAGTGTAACAATAACATAATAAATCAGGTTACTGCAAGGAGAAAGGTTAAGAGGCATAATCAAATGTGATTTTTCATCAGGGGGTAGGCATTCAAAAAAATCGAAGCGCTCACTTTTAAAACTAAGCTAACAAAGGACAAAGACAATGAATTGGTTGACTGTAAGTTTAACAAAAAATGTACTTTAGTAGTGTCTACTTTTTACAAAGTCATTCCCAGATTAAAATGACTAAATGTAAAAAATATATCAAATTGTACAAAAAAATAAGAAATATCAAATTACAAAAATAAAATAGGTCAAAAGAGGAGCGTTTACCTGACACAGATCAGAAAAAGTCAAAAGTCAAAAGATCTACAGCCATATGTCAATTATGAGTTTTAAAGTTCTGTTTTTGTCTCACCCTAACTCTCGTTTACAAGTTTGCATATCAATTTGGAGTAATAGCAAAGTATTTTGATTAAATGCTGACTTAAGTTTTTCCAAGATAAAATATTACCATCAATCATTTATTGTATTTAAAAAGGTTTTTAAGTTTAAAGCTGTTTGCTGATAATTTGTCACAAAACATTGTAGATAAATTATATAAAAATGATGTCAAAAGAAATTTGACTGTCTTCAATAAAATAATAATTCATCTCATTAGTGCTGAGTTGCTGAGCTATTCACTTTAGAGATTTACATTATATATTTGCTTTGGTGTCAGCAGTTTCATTTTATTCACATCATTCAGCATTCTGACGATTCAGTACACATGATTCAAAAACAGTAAACTTGTGAGTTTTACAGTTTGTGATCGTCTTCGTGGAAAGATGGAGCTCTGGTTTAAGGCTTAAAGGAGCTAAAAGATTGATGGGTGCTTTTAATGACCTGCAGGAAAAGAAGTGGTTTCAGGTCCTGCTTCATTATTCAGAGCTGAAATGACTTTGAGCATCCCCCTGTGGCTTTTTATGGTTCATTTCTACATTCCCAGAAAATGGTAATACAACATGGAAGGCTCAAAGGCACGGATTTCTGTATTTAAGAGTACAATGAGATAAAAAATTAAGATTTAAATCAAGCAGCAAATATAGCAAAGTTAGTTCAAAGTTAAGCTTATAGTGTAATTTGGAAGGGTAAGTATTTAAAAAGAAGCAAATTATAAGGCCTTTGAAAAACATCTGTTTTGTTGCTCAACAAGTTCAGTCTAAAATGGTGTGTTTAATGTAAAATAAATAATTGCATAATATACAGCAGTTTTTAAATTTGACCATGTTTTATTACTTAACTTAAAGACTCCAAATGCCTCTTGAAAAGAAATGTACTTCTGTATGAATTACTTTGTGTCTGCATATTGAAAAGCCATTTATTTAAACAGTATCAAGACTATAAAATCACAAACAATACTGTATGTAACTATAAAATATGCTCCTGAAAAAATGGCATCTATTATAAAAGATTTCATTCTTTTTATGTGTTCCTTGCTCAGTTGTATAAAACACAACTCTTTGTAATAAAATCAGCGGGTTCAGACTGCCAGGACTGAAATAAAACAATCATTAAATCTATGCATACTTTGAAGATTTCTTCTTGATATGTGGCCCCCATGAGACCTACTTTCATCCACAAAATTTCTAAATTCTCTCCGCTTGGTGAAGACCTTCACTTTCCCGTCTCATCTCTGTGGTGCTGACTGACAGCTGGTCCTGATGACACTGAATGAATAAACGATGGAGTAGGGCTTACATTCTGCTCACAGTCTGCAGGACCTCTGGCTTCCCAGCCCCCCTCCCTCATTCATACCCAGCTCATGGATTGGATTTAAAACCTTGCTTTTCTGTCCTCCAATACTTTAAATAACCACGAAAACCTTGGTGTGTCATTCAGCCCTAACACCTCACCACCCACATTTTCTTTTCATCTTCCCCTCTTGGAGCCATGTCACGCCATCCGCCCTCCTTCTGACCTCCACCTGCTATGTCAAGCTCAATGAGCACCTTGAGCTCTGCTAATAATGAAGAAAAAAAAAGAATGAGAGAATAACTCGGCTTCGTCTGGGGAAGCAAAACCGATATTAATACTGTTATAAAAGGTCAAGTGTGTCTGGCTCGCAATGATGTGAACATAAAAAGAGAGAAACTGGGGTTCAGAATGACACGCCACTTAATAGAAGCAACTGGAATAATTATCACCCGTCGCCAAGAATGGGTTTGAAAATATTTAGTGACTTGTTACAAAAGACACAAGCTCAACAAAAATTGATTTTAACAAACCACTTATGCAGCAGAAACCATTCATTAGTTGAGTTTACTTGCTCCGTAGTGTTACTGCGACCATTTAATGACTGCTTGTGGTAGTTTTGCAACCAACAACCTTTGGGATTAATAATTTTTAATAAACCTTGCACAATAATCTGTTTTCCACAAAATGTCAGAAAAAAAACCCATCAAACTTGTTCCTGTTCTGTGCACCATGCTGCTCTTACTTTGCAATAATTTATAAACATAGTGCCCCAAGTCATCATCCTTGTCACACACACAGAAGGGATGTCCTTTGGTGTTATTTTCCAGTATTTTTTTTGTTTGTTTTGTTTTTTTGCACAAATGCATGCCTCATATAAATACTTTCTCAAACAAATTTTCTGTCTTAGACAGAAAGAAAAATGTTCAGACAGTTGGATCTCCTGCATGGGAGCTCCTCAAACTAGCTTCCCCAAGGCTTAAAGTAATGGATTTTACTGTACAAATAGTTCTGAATTTTAAATAAATGTATGTTATGAGTCTTGGGAACTGGTGTTGTTTCATTTATAACTGCTAGAGAAGATTTTTTTTTAAAGTTTATGCTGTACAAGTAGTTTTTCTCTGTCATCCAATTTTTGTGGTTTTGTTAGGAGTGAAGCAACAACACAATGCATAAATCTGTAATTTGTTGAAGACGCTGAAGTTAAACCAAACAGAACAGCACAAAAAGGACCACAACTATAGCTAGAAATTTAAACAGTGAAATAACAGCTAAAAGCTAAAATTAAAAACATAGTGTCTAAAAGTTAATCTAGCAAAACAGTAGCTACAAACTATAATGAGCAAAGCCATAACTTTCCCCTTTGTTTGCCTCCTCCTGCAGGGTTAGGACATGCAAACTATAAGCTCAGTTGGACTCAGGATTACCAGACTGCTGCACTGATCTGCAAAATACTACACCTATTAGCAAAATTGTAGCTTAAAACTTACATTTGCATAAATGTAACTAGAAGGTATAATAGCAGAACTATTGCTAAACTTAGCAGACAGTAGCTAAAAGCTAAAAGGAGCACAACACAGCAAAATCAGAGCTGCTATGATAGACTATAAATCTGATGTTTTTGAAGCAACTGACGAGATCTTTTGAGAAAAAGATTTATAAACAAAGTTAAATATTTAGAAAAGTAAAAAAACAAATACAAATACTAAAAGTAATAGTACATTAATCCCAATCAAATCAAACATATTTATATGACTAATTGAAGTAGCTCAAATTATGATTGCAAAAACATACAGAAGAATCTATAAAGGAAAAGACAGTGTGAAAGCTGAATTAGCATATTCAGCCATAAATGGGTAATGATTCTACTTTTGAACCTGGTTTATAAAAGGTTTTGCCGCAGAGACTAAACTTTTCACATTAATGTCTGAATAAAATATAAGAGTAGATTTGCACCAGCGGTGCAGGGTAAACTTTTTAGACCATTTTACCAGCCTTTTTATAATGCCCTGCCAACATAATTTCCAGCTCCGATTATAAAGGGAACATGCCAAACAGACTGTCACTGCTTGTATAATAAAAATAAATACAACGTGTCTGATTACCAGGGCTGACAAGATTTACTATGAACCATCAAATTTAACATCCTAAGGTCATTTGGATTTCATATTAAAGAAGAAACATTGGAAAAATGATTTGTTTCAGGACATTTATTAAGAACACCAGCGAACACTGACACTGTGAGACTTCAGTGGGAATCCCTACCTAATACAGCTTGCTACTAAGAAAAACAGCATCACTTAAAATAAATACACGACCAGTTGAAGGTTTTCTCCAAACACAACTTTGGCTTAACTCTGCAGGTCTGCATATTGAAGTGTCTGTTGTTTGGTGTAATATTTTTAATTTGTAAGGTTATAATATGTTAATGGCAGACTGCTGTTAGCAGAATACGACACACTGGAGCTGATGTAAAAACTATGTTAGCTAGAGAGCATTTTTCACTTGTAATAAAAAAAGGCAATTATCAAATGTGTTTTATATACCACGAAAAAACTTGTAATTCTCAAATGTTTACAAATTAGCCCACCACCTTGCATGCTAAAGTTTTAATTAAAGACTGTGTGATCTGTTAGCACTTACAGCACAGAATAGGGACAGCTCTAAGCTACTACCACACCAAGTTTCAGTTCAACATCTGTAAAATTGACCGAGTTGCAGCTATTTTGTGATTGCTAAGGCAGGCTCGCTATGGTACTGTAAGAAATACATGTTCATCTTTGCACAGGTAGCAATTCACCAGAGACAGATTAAGACTGAACATTTATTTACACAATTGCAAATTTCTGAGGCCCGTACGGGACCACAGCAGCTCTTGTCTTGTCTGGTAGCTGCGGTACCCCCCACCCCCCACCCCATATAGTCTACCTCCAGTCGAACCACGCCTCCAGGGGTTGAGCCAGGAAGCAAACACGTCGATATAATAAAGTTACACCATTCCTTAGAAAAACAGATTAATTTGGGCAACAAAGGTTGCAAAGATATTGTCATATAAATAAATACATTAAACAATTAAATTATCTTCAGTACTTTTTAGGTGACATTATTTGTATTTGCTGAAAAACCTGGAAAAAAAACAAAATGACACAGGTGATTATTTTAGGAAGGTGTACACATAGGAGTAAAAACACAAACCATATTTGGCCAACTGAAAAACAAGGCATAGTGCAAAAGTTGCAAATGAAAACACACTGGATTGACAAAGACAACTGCAATGATCTCTGACAAATAAGTTTTGGCACCCATCAATTTGGAAAAGATTATATGGCCATTTGCAAATAATGTTGGGGTCCAACATTCTGCAGAGAAAAATATTATTTACAGGATAGAAAGAAAGAAAAAAATCACCAATCGTCTCAAGTTTCCAGAAATTTCAGCAATTTCACAAAAGTTACAAAAGCCCCAGGAGGTTTATGTCAGAGTCTGAAGACCTGAATTAGCATCTTAAGTGTAAATATTTGTGACAGTAAACTGGGGAAAAAGTTTAAAGGATTGCCAGGAGGAAAGATCTCATTGTAAAAAGCTTAGATTGCACTTGAATCCATCCATTATCTGTTACCCGCTTCTTCCTTTCAGGGTCACTGGTGCCCATATGCAGCAGTCACAGTGCGAGGGGCGGGGTACACCCTAGGCAGGTTGCAAGTCCTTCACAGGGCAGGTAAAAACATGAAGGACAGTGCTGACAGTCTGTCACAAATCCTCCTCTCTGATGCAGTAGAGAGTAATTTCTCACTAACAAGTTCACTGATTTCTTAATGAACAAGAAAAGTTGCATTGTAAAGGTTGACAGACTTGACATTAGCATGGCGTATTGAGAGGAGTGCAGCATCTACCGCCTGCTGTTCTGTCAGCTAATTTTACCCAGTTTTATGGATATTTACATAATTCTGTCTAAAAAGTTATACTTTAGTTGTTTTCAAAAAGTTCATTGTATGTGAATAGCTATGGATAAAAGTTTGAAGATTTCCTCCCTGATTCTAAAACCTGTGTACAATAAAATGGACATACCCTTACAGATGTCCATCAGCTGGACTGTATTTCAGCCTCAAGTTCAACATTTTGATTCTACAACAGGTAAGATAGTAAGTGTAACATTTCCACAGAACATCCACTTCCAAACATCTCTGTTATCCCTTTAAATCTTTAAAAGCCAAAAGAACAGATTGGGACCCAGTCTGTGTGGAGCTCAGAATATCTCGCAATACTTTTGATTATACTGCTTAGGTCCTTTTCACAGAAATAGTCAAAGAGAAGTGTGAGTAAACCAGTGATTTGTTAATTTTGGTCAGTTCTGGACATCTTGGTCACTTTTTAGGGCTTTTCAAAATGGACACATGTGAGTGATAATGTAGTTTTTAGAGCCACATTGTTTATACCTGTGATATGATTCCTGTATAAATTTCACTAAAACCTGATTTGTTCAAATAAATGTTATTTGAAACTACCTGCGTCAAACCTTCATTTAAACAAATGCGGGAATAAACCAGAGATAAGATTAGAGACTGAATTTCATGCAAGACTACACACACAAATGTATCTGTTCTCACAACCCTCCCATGGTGATTAATTTGCCTGGCAAATAAATTATGTGGTTAGTTGTGCATGATGCTAATAGTTGAAATGTCAGAGAGGAATAAGCAGGGGATTCATTTCTACAGATTTTCCAAACAAAACCACATATGCGTTGTTAGATTTTTGTGTTTTGGGACATTACAACTTTTGTGTCATGTATGATATAAAAATATCAACCATGTCGCTAATAGATATCCCCAGTCACTGGCTTCCAGTCTACTTACAAATTCAATTAAATATTTTTAAAAATCTCTTAATGGTTCTGCCCCTTCTTATGTTTTTGAACTGCACCCAGTTAAACCACCTCATTGTCTAGGGTCAACAGACCAGATGCTTTAAGGGTTTTAAGGACACAATTGGAGCTGAGGGGCGACAGAACAGTTTCCCTCTGCATGTTAGACAAACTCCCTCACCCAAAATATAATTTAAAACCATACTTGTACTCTCTGGCCTTATGCTATATTATGGTTTGGTGTGGTGTGGTATGGATTCAAACATTTCCTAGCTATGTCTCTAAAAAAGTTTTACTGTAGTAAGTTTACTAGTTATTGCTCTAAGGCCATAAAGCTACATTGCAGCAACTTAACCCTAAAAATTCTAAAAATTTCCTTTTATCTGGAAACCAACTGTTTAAATTGTCAATGACCAATTATTAATTGGTTTAAATATTATTTAGATTAATTATAGTGGCCATTCTGAATTAGATTGATTCCAAAATGATTCACTTATGGATGTTCATCCAAAACATACTTGAATTTTTCAATAAAAATTGTCCAGTGGGTTATAAAATATTTTGTTGTCAGAAACTAAACTTTCAGGAAAGTTTCCTTTGCTTTTTGGTGGTGGATGATAATGAAATGGGTTCTGACACAGCTATCAGTTCACACACATGTAATCAGACCTAGTTTGATCTATTACACATGCAAATAAAACTGCAGCTGATTCTGCAGAGAGATTATGGCCATTTAACAAAGCAAAATGGGAGCAGCACAAAATGGCAGGTCTTGGAGACCAAGGTGTAATTAAAGTATCATGTATTCTGTTTTTCTTGTCAATCTCAGCTTACTTAAATAGTTCAAATCTTTTGAAGCAGTTGTCTGTGAAAACATTATGAACAATTAGAATCTTATCTGCTGTACATAGAAAAAAATGACTTTTGGCCAATGGCTTTTTAATTTCTAATTTTACAACAGGAAACAATTAATCCTGCAGCATTCATGCAAGCATTCACACTTAGTATCCTCCACTGAGAGCTTCATATCCATCAGACATCTGTCCTCGACGTTTCAAGAAAACCCCAGCTGTCAAGAATAAAACTAATTTAGGCTGTGGTCACGTGAGATGGATTTGGAGGTTATCTTGTCCCTGCTACTGGAACACCAGAGTGGAACAGAGCCATTATTTATTCCATAAATTACATCTGTGTTTGACAAGTCAGAATGTCTAATAACACTCCCTGCAGTGCTTATCCTCACAGTTTTGTTTGATATAGAAAACTGTAAACATCTAAAGCAAAACCCACCAACATCGATTTATCAAGTTAACCTTTTCAGTTGTCATCGTTGAAGACAGACAGTTCTAGACCAGGCTGCTCAAACATTAATCATGAAACCATGTGTAGGCTGGACCAGTTTGCAGCCGCGTACCTGTTTTGAGAACCTCACAATCCTGCTGTTCTCTGCTTTTGCTTGGCTGAGCTTTGTTCGACCAGCTTTTTGGTCTCAGTAGGACCTGAAACGCCAATTTGTCAGAGCCTTTTTTAGGTTTGTTCTAAAAGTTTTTTCATAGCAGACTTTTTGACTTTATTAGCTAAGATAGGCACAGCTGTGAACTGTAGTAAGGCTTTGCAGTGTGGCAATGAAATAACATGACTAACTCAAGAAGTTCTGAGTTGTAAGCATCTAAAATTCAACTGCATTACTGTATCTACACTAATGTTGTCCCACTGAGATGCTTCAAAGTGTGAAAAAAGGCCAGGACTGAAACCTTTGGCTAGTCTGATTATTGGAGCCCCAACCACTGGTGTTGCTCATCATAGTATTTTCATCAATTTTTATCAGCTCTGATTGAGCTAAAGATTTTAATATGCAAATTTGACAGTTGGCTGCATCAATCTAAACTAGATGGTTTGGAAAGACTGAAACATTTGTGACAGTAGTTGATGCCACATTGTTTACTAAGACTAACTACAAAACTATGGATAGATTTTCTAAACATTTTCATTATTAATACCAAAATGTTGCAGATGACAAGTAGGAAATACCCATTGAGTGGCAGTCGATGGCAATGACAACACATCAAAACACAAAGGAAGAACATTCTAAGCTTTGTTACAAATTGTCACGACACAGTCTTGAGTTCTGTTAACTTTACAGCCAGGAACAAAACAGATTTATCCTCTATGAAAGCAACTCCAGTTTCAAAAATTTCATAGTCCACAAACAATGTTTTGTGTGCAGTTATTTACATCAAATTGTGGTTATTTGCAAGTAGCAACAGCAGTGAGTTGTAACGCTTCACTTTTGGCTAAAAGTATTATATGTCAGTCAAAATGTTTTGTACTTGGAAATTGATGGTGATGAAGGATCTGCAGCACAGCAACTTTGCATTGGTTATAAAAAAGTTTATTTGTTGTGTAATGTGAATTTACTCTGCATCAGTTGTGGTCCATGACTCTTTTGGCTCCACAAAGCTCATTTTGTTTCTGAAAGCTCACGTTATTTAAAATCTTTATTGCTGGTGAGGTGGGGTGTAGACAGCTTTTGTTAATGGAATCATTATTTTCAAAGATTTTAAACATAAATGTTAAACTCCCAAAGAAGAAGAACTACAGTGTTCCTTCAGTTTTACATTTTGACTTATACTTTGATTACTTAATCTGCATTATTTTTGATTCATGCAGATTAATATAATCTGTCCGATTGTGAGACTAATTTGTATTCACTGAAGATACAAGCGTATGGCAGTAATTGTTGTTTCAGCACATTTTGTTTCTCTTGAATAACGGGCACGTACAGAAAATTCTAATTTGATATTAAGAGGTTCAGGATAATGTTTTACATCACCCAACAGTTGTATATAAAAAACTACTATTATTCTGTTGATTTGTCTCAGAACCGCTGTTTTTTAAGTGACTGTGACAGATATGTAAAGTAGAGTAAATGGAGAGTGAGGGCTGCAATTCTAAACGAGCGAGTGGTAGTTTTCCACAGGAAATGTCGAATAACAAGTTGCCAGCACCAAAAAAAAAATAAATAAATAAATCAACAAAAAATATATAAAAAATTGAAGGATTACTTCCAATGATAGCAGCAGCACTGTTCAGTGTTTAGTTAACGTGAAAAATCAGTGACTACAACAATGAAAGTGCTTTCCACTAAGAAGAAGAAGCAAACAGTTTGAACTACCGCACATCAAGTGTTTATTCTGGCAGCAGCAGCACTCAGAAAATTAACAGCTCATCTCTGTGTTGGGTAAGAGGCTGTTCTAAAAATCCCTGACCATGGACTGATGCAGACCAGTGCTCCAACAGTGGACACAGAATACTGTGGAACAATGTCCTTATTTAGTGGTCCAGATCAGTGCTTCTTCAAGATGAAAAGACAAAAAAAAAGCTGTGTCACAAGCTCAATTTTATATATTTATATGTCATTCAAAAGGTTCTCCATACACATGGTAAATAGAGAAAGGATAATAAAGGTAAAACACAATGCACATAGAACGAAAACAATATGCAAAGAAAGTTTAAGATTTTGTGGCAGTTGCTTAATAAAAACACATGTATCGTAATTTTATTGAATACCTCAAAGTAATTTGAGCTTAAAGACATACTATCTGTCAAAATCTGCATTTTACAATGCTTTTATTTGATTTTATTTGTATCAATATATTATCTATGATAACAATAACCACTAACACTTAATTCACTACCAAATGTCTACAGTATCATTTATAATAAATGAGAGAAATCAGAAGAGTAATGTTCTGTTGCCAACCATTAGAAGTTTGTTGTTTACACTCAATCATTTGCACTTCAAATAGTTTCACAACAAATATTAACATGGTAAAATAATCCCTGGATGTAAAAAGAGTCAGAGGGAGAACAATGGAGTCAGAAATACATGGGTGAAAATGAAAAGGTGAAGTTCATCTTCTAAAAGTAACTGTGATAAAAGCTGTAAGGATGAGAGTCCATAAAGGTAGAGAAATTGGGGTGGGGGGGAGATCAGACAGCGGAGAATGTTAAAAAAAAAATCTTAATGCTAAGGCCGTATGAAAGTTCTAAGATATTTTGAATTCTGTCTGGAGAGTTACTGTAACTGATCATCAAGTTTTGTTGTAAAAGCAGGGGAGGTCAACATTTTAATCTTGTGATTTATTTTAAATTTTGAGTTGTGTCTTCAGCAAATTTCTTTGCTAATGCTAATATATCTTTCACCACCTTTCACTCTTTGTGAGTTACATAAAGACTGAACTTAAAATGTTTTGTGACAGTTCTGCTGAAGCTGTTTGTTCTAATGTTAAACCATTACCATTAGGACTTTTTAAACAATTCTGTGCATCAGTACAGAGAGGACAGGTAAGTGGCATTTAAAGTGATAGTTAAGATCTTCTGGAGTGGGGCTGTGTGGAAAAATGATCCAACAGTAACAACATAACTGATGGAGATAGCTCTTAAAATGACTTCAGTTTAAAGAAACAGAGCTGAATTCTGGTCAGACTGATGCACTAGTGGAGCAGAGCCAAAATAAAAGTAAATTGCTGCCGTCGTAAAACAACTCCAGACTCAGTAATTTCCTAACATTTCATGCAATAAGTGTTTTAGAAACCTTTTCACCGCTGCCAATTTCAGACTTCACAATTATTCTGGACGAAAAATTTGAAAATGCCAGACAGAAGTGCTCCAAGCTGTGCTGAGCATGCTACAACTAACTGCTGCTGCTACCACTTGCATTTGCAAATAATCAGAAACTAACAAAATGTCAATAAAGGCAAAGACATTTTTGAGTTGTTATTGAGACAAAAAAAATATCTGCTTTAGTTTTGGCCCTGCAAGCAAGTTGTTCACAAATCAATCAAACCTTTTTCTCCAAACTGAAGTTTTTCAAAGAGCAGGTAGGATATTAATTGTCCATAACCTTTCCACAAAACCTCACTTCATAAAATTTGAACTAGCATATAATGAATCACATAGTATGGCTCACATTGATTTAACTCAAATTCTAGAGTTTTAAAATTCAGACAATTAGAAAAATGATTTGCATATCTTGTGTAAAACCTTTGGGGCCATTTTTAAAAGACTAAAACTGGTTTGTCAGCTTAGTGGCAGAAGTGAGTGTAAATCAGATGAGAAATTAATGCTGTTTATTGCGTGTTTGTGTAGCATTAGCTTTAAAAAAAATCACAAAAGAGAGTTCCAATGTATTTATTTATTCATGAGAAACATCTCTGGTGTAATTCTGAAATGCAGAAGTTCTAACAGCAAGGAACATGACTGCAGTTTGCGTCCATGGAGCTTTTAGTTCTGGTCATTATTTTAAACAGTACAAATAAATTGAGATATTGAAATTCTGTCAATTATTACAGTTGTTTGCACTGTTTTTCACACAAGTGACACCAACAACAAAACACCGGACTGATATTGCAACAAGCCACAGCTAGGTTTTATCATACATTTATCAATACATGTAAACATGATACAAGAAAAAAGAGCATTGCACCAAAGCTATTAAAAGCAGATACACTAATACTGACTGATGCAGAGCAATACAAAACTGTTTAGACCTATTATAATAAACATGATATAGATTTAGAAAGTTACTTAGCTTCTTTATTAAACTGCAAGAATCCCCCAAACCAAGCCATCATAACACTGTCATTTGTTATTTTCTGCTTTAAAAGATAAGACGGTTATTTTCAACCTGAGTTTTTTTTTGTTTTTTTTTCATTTTGTTTTATTTTATTATGAGGTTTGAAAAACGCAGTGCAAAGATTAAGTCACAAAGCTGTGTAGCAATCTAATAACAGTGTTTTATTGAATAAAAATAATGGGAAGGAGATGGGTCTCAGGCTGTGAACAACCGGTCATCGTCTAAAAGCACAACAAATATAATATATAGAGTCACCATTCAACAGTGAGAGGCACACATTGTACTGTTCAAACAAACATGTATATACAGACACAGGAGAAAATGGCTATTTAAAAAAAAATGTTTCACTTCTTCCATCACAACAGCTGAGAGAGGCAGAACATTTCAATGCTTTTCTTCACATTCATAAATTATGACTTTCACAACGTCTCCAAACATTCAAACAATCCAATTGATTCTGTTGCCATCTTCCTAAATAAGCATTGGATGACTGACTGCAAACAAACGAGTGCTAGAGAACGATCAGTTCATTAAAAGGAGAAAAAAATTCACATTGATTCAATACTGACGTAAGGTTATAAAAGAAAAATGTGTTGTTTTATTGTTTTCTGTTTGCCTGTTTTTTTCTTTTACTGAGTTGTGTGCTAGATTTCCAAGTTAATAACATTTAAAAAAATACAATGAAACATTTTAGTTTTGGAAAAACAAAGAGTGATTGTGTGATTGGAGAACTGGAGCAACAGTGCTAAAACTATACAGAAAGTTGTAAATAAATTAATCAGTTCTTAATGAATGAGCTTCACTCTGTCTTTTTTCCTGTAGGGTTGGTTGTGATGGTAGTGTGTGTGTGTGTGGGTTGAACGTGTGTGTGTGTGCTAGGGGGGTTGTTAATTGCCAATTTAGGCATCAGAAATTGGCTGTAATTACCAGGTGTAAAACTGCCAAACATTATGACAAGTTTAATCTAAAGATCACCTGTGCCAATTTTGGTAATTATTTGAAATACAAGGGCCTCTTAAAAAACATTTATTAGTTTGGTTAAAATCTCATAAGGCTGTCCCTTAAACTAAGTTTTCTCAGTCTAGATTCTCTAATAATATAATCATGTGCACACAAAAAATGACAAATGACAAACGTTGCTTCGGATCGTGCATGTTCTTTGGGGTCCAACGGGGGGTGCTGCACTACCCGAATAAAAATGAATAATAATGATAACTATGCCTGGGAGATAATTATGCCAAAATAATGGAAAATTAGAAGCAAAATAGTGCCATATGGGATTGCTAAATTTAAAAGCTGAGGCAGATAGAAAAAAAAACATAAAAAATATTTTTAAAATGTCTTTCATCTATGTTTTCTTTAATTTACCTTATTCAAAATAAGACATGTTGGTGGAAACTGAAAATTTTGTACAATACACACAAATAAATATATAAAATGTTTTCTACTAATAGTAACGTTATTCTATATTTTATACATTATTAATCCAGTAGGATACATTTCTTCACTTGGCTGATGTTTGCAGGAGAACACAGAGAAACATCTTTAAAACGACAAAAAAACCCAAAGGGCTAACTGACTCTCTGACAATTTGCTGCACAAAGGCATTGACAAAAAATGGTCAGCACTTTAATGTGCAACTTCTTTTCTTTTCCTGCAAGATTAAAAAAAAGAAGGTAAACAGGTTTGTTGATGTTCTTTCACAGAGATTATGCTGCAGTCTGACCAGCTGTAACTAAACCCTGGTTTTTGCCTTTGGCTTGTTGCCAGCCAGCCTGACATATTCCATATAATACTTACATAACCGAAAACCAAGTTTGGATCCGCTCACCAGGCCAAACAGAGTTCAATCAGTAGTTTTTCCATTGATGACTCTTGTTCATGGCCATAGGGTAAATAGATGCAGTCCATCCCCTGTACCACACACAGCTCAATGCTTTTATCAGACTGCGTAATCAGAATTATGTATTTTTGATTAACTTTTTTTATTTGGGTTTCACTATGCCTTCAGAATGCTACATAGCTCTAATAGAAATGTTGTTATTTATAAACCAAGCTAAATGTTTGTTTGAAAAGAGAAGGCAGGTAATGTTGGTTTGTGCATCCTCATAATTAGAAGTAACCACTTTAAAATTATGTTTAAGCTAAACAATTAATATGCGGACTGTGTGCATGTACAGTGCTTTGTGCAAGTTCATAACACCCTAAGAGAATTCCTCCACCTCAGCCTTTGGTGCCACTCCGTTTTGGAGTTTTGCACCGCTGTCGTTGTTGACCTCAGAGTGGCGAGAGGTGATGTAGCTCCTCTTCCTGGAAGACAAGGAGTGCTTTCTCCCTCCAGCGCTGCCGTTGCCCTCAGCAGGGTCATAAACTACAACCATTGTGGTATCCATTCGCGTCAGAGTGTACATGCTGCTCTGGCGTGTCGGGTGCAGCCTTGTAGAGCGTAGTTCCAGCTCGTCATAGTTGGACACCTTGATGAATGGGCACCAGCGGAACACCCTCTTGAAGCCGGCTCGAAATCTGGCGCCGCAGCAAGAGAAAGATAGAAATTGCAGAGGAGGAATATGTTTGGGAAACAAAGAGGTAGGTCTCAGTTGAGTTTCAAACACAGGATTGATAAAAAGTAACTCTGTTTTGATTTGTTTCACTTTAAAGGATCTTGAAAGTCTCTACATTTAAAAGGTGCCTTTTTTCTGCAGTGCAAAGCCGTGTACAAGCCAAAGAAACGTGTTGAAAATGGTTGGAATTTCTCTTTAGGTGTTCCTGAAACCTTCTAATTTAAATAATCCACACCTAAATGTCAAGTGGTGATTATCTGCTGCAACATCTCTGGTCAATAAAGCAGATATTTTAAACCTCAGCATCACTTTAGAGCACACTTTTTAAAGTACTAAAATATTTGTTAGTATTATTTTGGAAAAGAAAATTGTATTGAAACATATTGATCCCTTCATTTTAACCTTGTTTATTTTTCCCCAACATATGGAGTTAAAATGAGGAGGCACGGCAATTAATCAAAGCAGAGTGACTACAACACCTCATCTTAATACAATACTTTTTTTCTTGGCATGCAGCTACACCACCAGCATACAGAATGTCTTCACAGCATCAGGCTCACCGCCAAGAAAACAGCAGCGGACTCCACAGCAATTACAAGTGGCTCACAGAAGACAAGAAAGAATCTTAGGTATTCACCTGGACTCCCCAGCTCCACAGATACAAATCTGATAGGATCATCATCATTTATGGAAAACCAGACTTTATCACGCAGACCCTGTAAAATGTATCACTCACTAGACTTTCCAAGACACAGCCTTTGTCTTTCCTGCTGAGTGGTCAAAGTTGGCCAAGCATTCTTGATATTATAGCTGATCAGTGTTGTAGGATATTTTATAATTGACTAACCAAATTGCAAATACACATTTATATTTGACACACTTTATTTTTTTATACTTTTTTGTTTCTGTGGGGAAATTTTAATCTTTATATTGTTGTGGTCGATTGCAGTGCTTTACTTTAAACAGTTAGTAATCACCAAGTCTCCATTTGACTTAACACACACCTCTCACTAAAACATACAAAAGAGCCATAATGTTGTCTGAGAATCAAGTCACCTGATAGAAGAGGGAACTTCCTTTTTTTTTTACCAAGATATCATTTCCAGGGGCGTGACTTGACTCTGATACAAACACACTGTGACCCGTAGCTTGTGGTCATTTTGCTGGAGCTCTGAGTGAAAATGTCCACAGAGCTGTGATGTGATAAACTATACATGTTCACAAATAAATATTCAAATCTGAGAACTGATTCAACTTCCTATGTAGTCTGGGATTTCAATCACTATGGTTTAAAAGCATTAGGGACACCACACAGATATGTGCCCTCCTACCTTTGCTTGTAAACTTTTATAAAGCTTGTTGGTACCCACCTGCTGTTGAGGCAGCAGTAGATGATGGGATTGTACATGGTGGAGCTCATGGCCAGCCACAGCACTGACAGGTAAACCTGCTGAATGTACTTCCACTTCACCAGACGCTTGTTGAGACCAGTAACGATGAAGTAGACGTGGTACGGCAGCCAGCAGAGGGCAAAGGTCACCACCACGATGATCATCATCTTTACAACCTGCCATACAAAATACACACCATGTAAGAGATAGAAGCATTGCATTTTGTTTTGGGGGTTTTTTGCCAAAAAGGTTACTGAGGGTACTACATCAGTATAAAACAAGGAGTGCTGCATCAACATCCCCTTCACATGATGATAATCCTGCTTTAATGTACAAACTGAAACATCCCAGATCAATAAACCCATAAAAGAAACTTCTTTAAACACAATCAATGTCTCCTTTTAAGCCCTGGAAAAAAAGCCAACAACCTAATTTTCATAGAAATGTGCTCCTCTCTGAGCTGAGTAGTAGCACTTTTTTATGATCAGGTGCAGTGTGTAAACAGTGAGAACATTTTTTTTTCTTGCATGAAAATCTTAGATGGTTTCTTATATTATTTAGAATCTGTATATCAGTACATTAAACAGTTGCCTAAATCTCCATCCCATGTAATTAGTGAGCTACTATAGCCTGTAGCAGTCATTCTGCAGAGATACACGCACAGGGATGACCAGAGACAAAACAGACATTAGCGAGTCCCTCCTGAAATCTAAACAGCAGCTCTGGCACACCGTGTTTTGATCTAGTGTTTTACAAAAGTTTACAGCTCAGCATAAATCATGCTGACAACTGCATTATGTTACCGCTAAACAGCAGGAAAGCTGTATTTATTCTTGTGGACAGAAGAGGTTTCTGATACAGTTTGAGGTGATGTGAGGAGCCAAACAAAAAAATTTAGTTTAGAGTTTAGTTGATTTTACCTCTAAATCATTTGAAGTGTCCTGCTCTCAAAGAATCATCCAACAGTATTATACTTTTATTTAGTCATGAAATTGAAGGATAAACCGATGAACCTGGTGTTTATTTTACAGTTTTACAGTCAGAACAATTTATGCCAAAGCTACTTTATAAAGCCTTACAACGCTGTCTGTTTCACATTGCACAAGTGCTTAGTGGCAGCTCTAACTTTGATTTAATGTAAAAGCTGAAATAAAAAAAACAATAACATTTTATTCATTAAAAAATATCATTTGTTTTAGATTTGACTCATTCACTTAACAGCATTTATGTATTTATACCTATATTTTTTTCACAAATAAAATTATACATAGAGAGAGATACAGTATATATCTAATTATTTTTACACATCATACACATCTCACACATACACAAACACAGAAATATATATATATATATATATTATTTTATTGTTTGAAGGTAATACACATTTATAAGCTTTAGAGAGAGTTTTTAAAATCTTTCCTCAAAAATCAAAAACCATAAGCTCCCAGTGGGACATAAATTCTGAGTACTCAACGGACTGCTAGAGGGGAAAATCAAAACCCTCATTTAGCCTCAAAAGAATCTTCAAAAGGAGTCTGTGTGAATACATTTCAAAGTAGGAGGGCATCCAAAACAGCCCACTGGGAGTTGATTCTGCTGCAGAATACTGCACATTTAAACAACTACCAAATTGTATGATTTGGGAAAAAGATTTAGGAAATTGTCTGTCACTACCATCATGCCATAAAGAGAAAAAAAAGTATCATCTAAGGTGCCAACTATCAGGGCAGGATCGGCCTTAGGAGCAGGCAGACACAAGTGAGTAAAATATTACATATTTTATTTAAATATAGAAAAGGTGTGGTGGCAACAAAAGAACTACAGGAAAACCTCAGACGACTAAACCCCACAAATGGAGAACACGCAGAGAGGACGAGCATTGAACGGACAGGGAGGAAGTGAAAATGGACCAGTTAAGTACAACACAGAGAGAGAGAGGTAAACGAATAACACCTGGTGGAAGAGGCTGGTTCGATACTGTGGGCAGGTCAGAATAATGAGCAGAGAGAGTGAACTGAGGGAGAGGTGAGAGAGAAACACAGAAAGCCAAAAACATGAGGAAAAACGCACAGAAAAACATTAAAGCACACAGACCCTGACACCAACAATGTATATTTTTTCTAAACAACACTGAAAACACAAAGAAAAGTGGTTTATATTATTAAAATCAACTCAGACTCAAGATTCTGTGTAAACAGCTGTCCTAAAATTATAAAAACTGTCTGACTTCAGAACAGATTAAACATGGTAATAAACTTGAAGAGAGACCTGAGGTTCTGTTTGCACCGTCCGTCTCTTGACTGTCAGAACATCTTTTTGAGTTAAACTGTGTATTATGTGTATATATTTTTATTATTTTTATGTGTTTTATTTATTGTATATATGTGACTTTTTGCACGGGAGCTGCAATTGAAATTTCGTTGAATCCTGTTCAATGACAATAAATGCTATCTATCTATCTATCTATCTATCTATCTATCTATCTATCTATCTATCTATCTATCTATCTATCTATCTATCTATCTATTAATTTATTAGCCCAGTTTTAAATTATTAGGTTAGCATCTACCATTCTCTTAAATTTATTGTTTAAAAATATTTTCTACAACCTTTTATTACAATATGTTTGAACATATTCTGCTGTGTTTAAAAAAAAACAGTGAATGATTTTTAGATTGCAAACAGTACCTCCTGAAAATGTATATAAGATATTTTGCTGATACTAAATACAAACAAACACACTCAAGCACATGTACGCAGGAATTGGCAAAAGCATTATTACATGTTGGTTCTGGTAAAAGTCATTTTGATGAGTAAAATATGAAATCTGAGGTAATGGATCACAACTTCTCTTAAAAGATTGAACATTTAACAATGTAATGCAGAGTTTGTTGGGTGAAAATTATATTTTACTTCATGAAATAAAACTGTGATGGACTTGCGACCTGTCCAGGGTGTACCCCGCCCCTCGCACAGTGACTGTTGGATATCGGCACCAGTGACTCCCGTGACCCTGAAAGGATGAAGCATGTACGGGTGGATGGACGAAGGAAGAGATGGATTCACAAAATAATAGCACCATTAAACCAAACATTTCTGCAGTTTTCTGAGAGTTTAAAAGAGTTAAGAGACATAAAAACCACACTGAAAGTTCTATTTTCCCAAGTCACTTGCAAACATTAATTAAAAACCTTGCAGCTTTACCAGCACATAAAGGCAGCTCTGTATCAACTCGGATTTTCAGACAGCTCTAACTCATATCTCTAAATATTCTGTCCCAAGTATGTCTCGAGTAGTCATCCATGGGTTTTTCAAGTCAACCAGGTCATCTGCCTGCTGGCCGTTTCAAAATATCAAGTGTCAGAAACCAAACTGGAGAAGCTCTGTTTTGTCTGAATGTTCCTGTGAACTGGAACGGCCTTCCTGACTTAAATTGGGCTCTGTCAAATCTTTATGAGACAAAATCTTTTCACTGGCCCTGAGATAAGTCAGTAACATGCTGTGTTTGTTTATGGAAAACTCACATTTTTGGTTTTGGATCAGCTTGACCAATTAAATATTTAGAAGGATATGAAAGGATATGAAATCCTTGATTACTCACAAACAGACACAAATTTGGACCATGACCTGTGAAATAAGATGCCATTTATGTTCTTGTCAAATAAATTTTGCATACAATATCTAACTGTTGCTAGAGTTTTAATTCTTTGTAGCAGCTGCATGTTTATTTTTTATTTTTTTGGATTTTCAGGGACATAAAATTTGTAAAAAATTGCAAAAAAATGAAAACAAAATCATCAATCTAGAATAAAATAAATTTGTTACAGGATAAGCAGCCTAAACCAATTACATGTGTATTTATGGAGAATTTTTAAAATTTATCATTTAATTTCTACAGAGCTTGCATCTTATTTTTCTAAATCTTCTTATATCATTGCTGACAAAATAGTAGTTTTGCAGTGGACTGTGTGGTGAATGCACTGACAGCACTGACAGGAGAAAGGTTGAAGGAAGAACCCATTTTCCGTTTGTGCAGAAATACTTGGAGTTCTTGTATTTTTTATTAATTTTTTGGAAAGACCCTAAATCTTCAACAAAATGGAACCCGTATCTCAGGGTTTTTATTTTTACAGCTTGTCAGTTTGTTTCCTGTTGTTTTCTGTTGTAATTTATTACTGACTCAGAGTAGATCTAAATGGACTTTAGACATAGGGATAGGGATGTTATCAAGTTGGGATGGCGTGTAAGCCTCCAACATTTTCTTTCTGAGTTCTAAGATCAGAACAGAAATAAAGATATTGTGAAAATAACCAAAGAA
>JAVKLF010000100.1:6924192-6938326 GCA_034783495.1 Millerichthys robustus
TTAGCCACGACTGAATTAAAATTCGACTTATATATCAAAATTTAGGATTACGGACCTGAAATAATATTTCATGACTATTAAATTGTCTTATGGTAAAAGTGCCAAAATTAATGGTGAATAATACTTAGTTTTCTGAAAGAGTTTTTTTTCTTCTTCTTTTTTTGCGGGTATTCATGTTTCATTTTCTATCTTATGTTTCCTGAACCCACCTGTCCACAGCTATCGCAGTCATCGAGTAGATGCTCGCGAACACAGATGTGACCGGGAAGAAGTTGTGGAATTTGCAGTATGCTTCGCCGAAGTACCACTCCCCGTGCGTCGCGTAGATAAAGTTAATCAAAGTGTTAAACGCCGCCATGGACGCGTCCGAGAAAGCCAAGTTGAGCAGAAAGTAGTTGGTCACCGTGCGCATCCGCTTGTGGGCCAGAATGATCCAGATGACGATGAGGTTCCCGAACACGGCCACCGTCAGCACGGAGCTGTAGGCGACCGACCAGAGGGCGACGCGCCACGGCGGCTGCACGAACTTGTTGGTGTAGTTCGACGTGAAGTTGGAGCCGTTGTTCTGCGGAGCCTCCATTCTCCTCTGCTCGGCTCCAGTAACCTCCCCAAAGTGAAGTGAAGCTTGGTGCTTTGGTCTACCTGCTGCTGCTGAAGCGCAAAGCTGGAGAGGCAGGAGAGAGTTTGCGCACCGGCGCCATTGCGCACGAGTTCAACGCTCCTAAAACGCACTCATCCTCCTCTTCTTGACTTGAATATATTTTTCCAAATGGTGAGCTTAACACAGGTCTGCTGGAACTGCTGGACCCTGTGAGTGAAACGCTTCCAATATGTGCACGAAGCAAGTGCCGCTCTCCCTGCGCCTGTTGAATGTGAGAGTGAGCGCACATCCTCCTCCTCCTCCGGCAGCATCAACAGGCAGAGTGACGCACAGAGGCTGCCAACAGTGGCAGAGATTGATCGCTACTTGTGGGGCTTCTGTTGTAAACTTCATAAAAAAATAAATAAAAATCTACGCTCTCTGCCCACCCCCCACCATCTCGCTCTCTCTCTCTGCGGTGCTCCGAGCATCTGGATGTTTCCTGATCTGAGCTAACAGGATATTAAAATGTTGCAGGCAGAGTGTATTTCTGCAACACGTCTTTCTGAACCATTGGCTGCACTTTATATAATCACTTTAGCGCCATGTTTTAATGGGTTTACTGATAGGCTATCAGTTGGTTAATGACTGCTTATGGATCAGTATTAAAGATCTTTTGAAGTGTGCTGTGTGAAAAGGTTACGAAACATTTGTGTCTGTTGTTAATAGGACTTTATAGCTACATTACAAATAGGAGAAATAGAATTTGACTCTGTTTGGACTGACAAGCTAATGGCTAGTCTGAAGGAAGCCAAAACTCTCTATTATCATAAACACCAAGGATGTCAAAGGAGAGGAAACAGACACAAATACAATGAGTAAAAGGGTATATTTGATATACAATATAAACAATTGATGCTGGGAGTATCTTAATAGAAAGAAAGAAGATCAATGTTTGTCCAGGTGAGCAAAATGATAGAAGAGAGTTTGTTTTACAGGTCTGAGGAGATCCAGCCGCATGGGGTGGTAAATTAAATCCAGGAGGAGTTGGAGGACAGGTGAGTGTTTTGCAGATGAGGACAGAGTGGGAGGAAGGTGAGGTGAGCAGGCAGATAGGTAAAGCGTTCCAAGGTCTGATGAGCACAAGAAGGGGAAGGCTGCTTCCAGGAGACATTGGTGGTTCTGAGGACACAGGTAAGTAAAAATCAGATGCTGGGCCAAGAGCTTTACCAAGAGTATGCAATGTTCCACCATCAACCAGATCATCTGAGCAAACCCATGGATCTCAACAGGAGGAGCTGCTGCCAATTACCACTGCTGGCCAATCAATAAAATGAGGTAAGGGAAGTATTGAAATCATACATCTATAATTTTCAGGTCATTTGGCAACCACATCAGCTAGCTATAGCACCTATGGTGCATTTCTTGTATATCAAAATAATTATGTTGGAATGTTCATGTAAATTTAATTATCAAACATTTACAATAACTTGTATGAAACTTTGATTTATTTTTTGAGTTGACAACAGAATCCCAGTTTTTTTTTTATTTTCCACTCAGATTAGCCCTTTGCTCATCAATTTGGTCAATGTTAAATTATTTTTCTCCAAACTGATGTTACTCAAAGAACTATCTTCAACTGGTGAGAAATTAATTACAATATTTTCATAGAACATAAAACACCTGGACTTTCTGTTCCCTTATTCCAGCCTTAAATCTTCTGCACAGCTCAGCAGAAGAAGCTGCATCAGCCGACTGGTAAAATAGATGTGAGTCTCCTTTCCTGTCACACCAACATTCGCAGCTATCTGGCTGAAGTCGCCTCCAGACACCCAACTGTTCACATTAGATAAACCTCCTTCATCTGCTCGTGTCGCCTTCAGAGCCAGGACTTCCATATGAGTTCTAAACATTTCTGATCAAATCCAATCAAGCAGGTCCACACTCCACAAACCGCAACTTTTAATGCAGTTTTAAGTTCGCTCTAAAGAGACTGCAGTGAATACAGAATCAGAGGAATGTGTATGGGTAAATTTCTCTTTACTCTTCATGATCTGTATGTTAAGTAATGACCTGCTTAGACTCCTTAGATGTTTTTGTAGCATATGTGGCTAGTTATAGAGAAGGCTTTGTTACATTTTCTATAGGGTTTGCAGAGATTAAAATGAATACATAGCTTTATTTAATAGCCTGATAGAGTCTTAGGGTGTTACTAGTATGCTAAATTAAACACTATAATCTTTTTTTGCTCTGTTTAAACGATACTCTCTAATTCCTTTCACAGTGAGTGGCTAATTGAGTTAAATTAATTAAAAGGTTTGTGTGCTGCAGGAACAAGACCCAGAAAGTCTATATAAAAACAAACACCAAATTGTGCCAAGAAACAGAAACTAATAAGGATGAGCTTAAAAGACATTCTATAACCCTTTGTTAAACAAACAAATATTTTCTTTTGCTCTGGGATTCCAGTTTATTAAGCTTAATTGAAATTCCTATCAGGTAACTTTTGGTTTTGACTTTTTGTTCAGAGGAAATGCAAATTAGGTCAGTATTTTATGATAAACCAGTGTGTGCTGAATTGATATAGAGTGTATATTCAGCAATTTAGATGAAATGCATTTGCAGCTACTGCAGATATGTGAGCTTGTTTACATTATGTGAAAGGTTAGTTTTCTGTTGTTGCTTTGAAGCATGAAAAATTCATAGCTCCATCAAAAAAAAAAACAGCCCTGAATTTTCCTTTGACTGGCTTAAAATACAATGACAAAGAACCACTACAATACACAGGACGAGAAACATATAACTCATCGGTAAGAAAACAAGTTTTTCAGTAATGAAACTGTTCGGGGCTCTTAACCAACACAAGAATTATTATTTATTAATGAACAGCTATGGACGTGCAGCTGAAAGAGTTTTTACAAACTCATGCAGGAAAGCAGAAAGAAACAAAAAGCAATTACAATATGGGATTCAGGTCGTTGTATTTATTGATCCCAACCTTTGAAGTGTTTGATAGTTTAGTGACTCTGCAGCCCAACACTGCTGAATATCTGATTTGTGCAGCACTGTCAGAAAACTAATGAAAAGTTTTATTTTCTCGCAATTTTGAATGTAATTGTCATTCTGAGCAGTGCAAAATTATATTTGGGTTGTTTGACAAATACTGATGAAAACGAAAGGCCTAACATCTGCCAAAGAAATGCAAATGCCAGCATTAAATACAGCAGCCATAATGCATTTTTTTTTAGTTAGGCCTGACAAATAGACTGGAAGAAAGATTAGGTTGGCATGAAACAAATGTTCCTGAATCTACCTATCATTATAAAAATAAGTTCTTCAAGGTAAAAAATAATTCACAATGAGCATGTTGCACTTATTTTGACAAAAAGAGAGATTAGTGAGCATAAATATTCTGTCAGACAGAAAGACAAAAAATAAAATAAATAATTTTTTTGTCCTTGATGGAAAACTTTGATCCTTTTAAGTCTAACTTTATAATAAGATGGTGTGGCATTGCTGTCACTTCCTGCTCGTGTGTGTTGTATGGAAAAGATACATTTGCCGTGAGCTAATTACGTTCCCTGACTTTAAATGTTGTTTTCTATGCATCTCTTGTTGCACATTTGTTGTGAAAAGAGCACAGCCGAAACGACACCTCATCAGCATCACTGTTGTCAGCTGTTGTATCTGCGCGGTGTTAAAACCCGGGTCAGCGCTCGAGGCTATTCGCTTTAATTAATTCAAAATGTGACGAGAGACAGCAATTTATCTGCTAATGAATGAGCATCACACCTCAATTGTTTCCTGATTAGTTCAAACCTCAGACATTAATCTCTTGAAAGGGATGTTTCATGGAGGAATGCTCTGTGCAAGCTTTATTTTCTTGCTGATAGTGCTTAAATGTGTGTGCAAAGTGAGTGTGACAATTGACTAACAGCAGACTGCAACTCAGGGATCAATTTATTGCTTACAGACCACATGTCTGCACAGCTGAAACATTTCAATCCAAATTCTGTGAGAAATAAGCAAATAGCTTTCTGCACAGAAATCCCCTCCTGTTTGGCCCTAATGTGAAAAACCAAACAAATCAGGAGTTCACTGGATTCATATTTCACATCTGTTGGGGCAGAAAAGATAGAGGAACCAAGCAAAACACAGCTTGATTTCTTTTAATTCTAAAGCTGATCAGAAAAAAACAAGGATACAAAGTCTTGGCTGGAAGGTTGTAACAATTGGAAGTTGTTTTATTTGTGATTGATTGTTAGTTTGTTGGTGAAATGACAATGGTAAATGGCTTGTAAGTCAACACTTTTGTTTGCATTTTACTTATTGATTCAATATTTTTGTTCTTTATGCCAACACACATGTGTGATGTTTACACATAATTTACACTATTCTAATCCATCCATCTATCCACCTGTGCTACATCCATCCATCCAGCATCCATCCATGTTAAGTGGTAACTCTAAATTGTCTCTAGACGTGAGTGAGAGGGAATGGTTGTCTCATTTGTTTCTGTGTCCCTCTGATGGACTGATCTCTCTACGGTGTACCCCACCTCTCACACAATGTACTCTATGACCCCTGATATGGCCCCAGGTAAGGTAAGGTTGTCTTGGTGTTGTGTCCATGATGCTGTAACGTGTAGCTGAAATACTTGGGAAGACTTCATTCTCATGGCTTGAGCCATTAATTTTAGCTTTGTTAGTGTGGATTCTGTATTATGTTTTATTTAGTATTTTTTTTTTATTTTAGACTTTATTTAGTCTGTTTACTTATCAGAAGAGAAGCTTTTGCAGTTTTTCAGTTCCTTTTTGAAGAAAACTCTAACCTTTGTTATGTTTGTTGGTGATTGCACTCATCCTTTTGTCAAAACTTTCTTTCGGATCTTGTCATTTATACTGTGTTTGTCACAAACCACCCTTCACAACAAACTGTGTAAAGAAAATTAATGAATGCATGATAATAAAAAGGCCATCTTTCATGCGGTTTCAAATTCCAGACATAGCAGTTTGTTTTACAACACTGCATCACTTGGAAAGCTATCAGCTGAAATTGTTAGAAAAGTGTCAGCAATGTCAAATAAGGTGCTTGGACAGCTGATTGACCAATCTTTCAATTATTTCTTGATACAACAATCACAAGTGGGAAAAATTATATGTTGTGAAAGAACAATGAAAGTCCTCAGCTTTAAATTTATTTAATGAGAAACCACGCCAGATCTCACTTTTCCACCTTATTCTTGGAACCAATGCAGTCATCACACCTGAACTCATCCATTATGCTGTTCGATCTCCACTGAATTGGAAACAAAATGTAGGTTTAAGAGTTTGGTAAACACTCATTATTTCTATATGTGATGCAACTGCAAATCTCCTGAGATTTTATTTTTATTTTTAAGTTTTCTATGCACAGTATACAAAGCAATAGATCTGTCTTAATTTTCTGTCTAATCATCACATTTTTATTTAAAGATCAAATTATTTAAATATTACAATAAGGTTATTGACAGACAGGTAAGAGTCAAAGAAACCATCTTTAAAATTACTTTATGTAACTGCTACACGATTAAATCTTAATTAACTTTCACCAAAAGGATAACAGAACACCATCCATCTATTTAGGTATTTAGCTATTTGCTGCAAACAAATCTAGTGCACTGTTCATTTCAGTAGAAGGGGAAAGTTTTAATTGAAAAATAATGTTTTTTGAGTCTGCAATCTGAACATAACTGTGCTTTAGCAGCAACTCATATGATCATAATCAAACACCTGTATCACTAAACAATGAACAAGAAATTTTCATCAAATACAGACTTACACAGACATAAACCTCCCCAAGTACAACTAGACATTTTTATCTCAACAACATATCTGCTGTACTAATGGTCTCAATGTGTAATAACAGCTGTCAAAGGCGACACAAATGAAGTAATAAATGTTCAAATTAACTCAAAGACTCCAAAATGATGGATTGCTCTGTGGAAGCCACACTGAAGGTTGCACAGGTTCAGACAGACAACCATCAAAGCAATATAAAAAAAATAATAGCTGCTTTCAGAACTTTGACATAAAAAACACAATTCTAACAATTTCCTGCTTTTCTTTTAATGAAAAACATTTTTCTGAATATGTTTTTAACTGTAACATTCTCACAGATCCTGCTGGAGTGTCTCTTGAATAATTTACACAAAAGATATTGTTCCTCTCACAGTATGTGCCACTTGTAAGGACAGTAGGTCACTGCTAACTTTTTTTTGGTCTTATTCAGTGTTTTGTATCAGCTACGACAAAAGGGTTTCCGTTCTAATTTTTTTACAGGCTTTATTTGAGATTGATGTACCAGAGTTTGCGAACACAACCTTGTCCTGATGCCATGTAGTCACCACTTCTGAGACAACAACACAAAGAAGGATCGATAGTCACTTTCTTGGCTCCTTTCACACTGTGATTTAGAGGTGTGAGTAAGTGTGTGGCATTAAAATTGCTTTCCTCAGATGTCTCAGCTTTGATGCCAAACTGGTAAGAGGAGAAAACAGCAAATGGTTTGCATTTAAATATAAAGTGTGCACACAAGTGTAGAAGATTTATGTGCTTTTGATGTGAAAATGAACCTTTTTATCATCTCTAAGCATAATCACATTAATTATGCTCAGTGATGTAGGACCACATGCTTTATGCATGCAGAACAACACCTACCTGTCATCCACACAGTCACGCTTAAACATGGAATACAAGCTTCTGTCACACATCTGTCTTTTTTATGTCAGTTAATATCATCCAGCTATTTCCTTTAGCTGCTCTTCCTTTCCAGGTCATGGAAGCTGTGCCTATTTCCAGCAGTAACTGTGTGAAGAGGAAATTGGAACAACCAAAGAAAGCCTGTATGTGCACAGGTTGAACATGCACCTAGAAAGTCTCCAGTTTAATCCTACTGCTTTCTCTCCATGAGGACACAGCTCTGATCACTGCACTGCCATGTTGCCCTCAATCATATCAGATTGTTTGCTTCAGTAGAGTCATTTGTACAGTGTTGATTTATTAGAGAAAAAATATAGATTTATTTTAAATTAATACAGAAACGTTATCTGGAAGAAGTGTAAAAGTGTAAGACAAACAGAAAATGAAGTGAGATAGACAGAAATGGGTAAGAAAATATGTGTTTGAGCAAAAAACATTTATTTCAAAGTAAAATACAGTTGTCATGTTATAAAGTTTTTGTTATTAACGTGATCATTGTTGAACATGAGGTGACTGAAGCTCTGACGATACAGCTGCCATCTTTCAATTTGAATAATAAGTGCTTGTTTTCCAGCCCTGCAGAGAACCGAAATGTCCTCGATAAAGATACTGTAATGGTTAAGGATGTTTACCAGCATTATACATTGTAATCACATAAATAACAATAAATGACATTTGTCACAATAGCATTAGTTTTTGAGAGAGGTTCAAAGGATTTTTCTGTTTGGGTAATTTTTATCTTAACAATCGTTATCATTGAGTCTTTTTTAAAGTAAGTTTTGTCCGAATCGTAAAATCTTTTATAGAAGCTACTTGGTGGAAAAAAATGTGCCGTTTTAAACCATATTCTTTTTTCTTCTCCTCTTCTTCATCATCAGGTGTCACTTTATCAGCTTTTACTTTATGTTCCTCTCCTTTTTTTAATCTTTTTCAGTCACGTCCTCCATTTCTTCTTTCTTTTCCTCACCATCCTCTTCAGCCGACACACCTTCTTTTTTCACTTCTTATTCCTCCTCGTCTTCATCTTCGACCTCCTCTCCACTCAGGCGCTCCAATTCGGTGATTCGCTGTTTCAGAGCTTTGCCAGAGCTTTTGTAATTTCCCAAAACCTTCTTAAGTTTAATCTGCATCAGCTCCATTGTGGTGTATAACTTATTGACCTTCTCCTCCAGCTCTTTAACCTCAGGTTTGATGTTGGCAGGATCCAAATCTATTAAACCATCTTTCATAAGGATTTGACGTCCCTTTTCCTCCAGCATGGCTTTGGCATCTGGATACTCAGTCAAGGATTCCATTAAATCATCTTTAGACAAGCAGAAGAGGTCAGCGTACCCAATGCTGCGAATGTTGGCTGTCCGCCTGTTGCCTGCTTTGCTGCCTTTAATATTAAGGATGCTGATTTCACCAAAATAGCTACCACTTCCTAACACAACAAACTGCGTGACACCATCATCAGCAACAACAGCAAGTTTGCCGTCTTTTATGATGTACATCTCTCGGCCGATGTCGCCCTTCCTGCAGATGTAATCACCGGGGCTGAACACCTGCGGTTGGAGTTTGAGTACGAGCTGGATCAGAAGACCTGCCTCACAGTCCGCAAAGATACGGACTTTTTTCAGGGTGTCCATGTGGACCTGAATGGCTATTTCTGCTTTCAGCTTGTCTGGGAGATACCTCAGTACCTCTCTCTCATTCTGCGCTTTACCGTTATTCCACAGATAGTCAAACCACTTGATGACTCGCAGTTCAAGTTCCTTGCTGACCTTTCGAACCTATAAAGGAAGATAAATCACAGCATTATTAGAATAAGTGGATGCCCAATTACTGTGCCACTCAATGTACAAGCATTGAATGGATACTAACCTGCATGTACTGCTTGATGTTGTCAATGCGGGCCTGGAACTGGGCCTGGGCAGCATTCATATTGGAAATCATGGTGGCAATGTTTCCTACAATGGTGGCAAAGATCAGTACTCCAACTAAGAAGTCTACGACATGGAAGAGAAATTCTGAGTCAAGAGCTGGTGGTGGGGTTTCTCCGATGGTGGTCAGAGTCAGTGTGGACCAGTAGAGACTAAAAGCATACTTCCTCATTGGCTGCCCAAATTCTGGCTCCTCGGGATTGTCCAGAGCTGGATAAACCCACTCATCAGCACCAAAACCAATAGCTTTAGAGAAAGAAAAGTACAGGCAGGCGTTCCAGTGGATGATAATGAGGATGTACATGATTAGGTTTGCAATGCGAAAAATGTTTGGGTAGTTGGTTTTAGTCTCTGTCCTGGTAAAGAACTCCATCATTCGCCCAATTCTCAGCAGCTTGTTGATGCGGATCTCTGGATAGTCGAGGCCGAGAACAAAATAAAAAACATCTGTTGGCAGCATGGAGAGAACGTCAAGATGAAACTGGCGGCTGTTGACGTAGTTATCACGAAGCAACTTCTCGTCTTTCACCAACAGACCTTGTTCAAGATAACCTGCAATAAAATCAGTTACAATGTTTATTGAAATATTTACCATAATAGAGACAAAGATGTACTACGATACTACGAATCCTAACACCGCTATTCATCACTGAACGATCAAGCAACTTTTGCTGT
The DNA here is from genome assembly GCA_034783495.1 of Millerichthys robustus. Lineage (NCBI taxonomy): Eukaryota > Metazoa > Chordata > Actinopteri > Cyprinodontiformes > Rivulidae > Millerichthys > Millerichthys robustus. The sequence goes on from JAVKLF010000100.1 coordinate 6,934,110, forward strand.
CAGAACACTGATCTCATTAGTTGAAAAAAACTTTTTCGTAATCACACATCACCTTTATTTACAGTTTGTTGGTTTTGGCTGCGTTCATGATGATTTACTTTCATTTTTTTGCCAGAAAAATAGAAGCTAATCAATAGTTTTTGGAATGTTTTACCCACTGAATGGTATTAAATATATGTTTTCATGAAAAAAAAAAATGATTACACACAATTTAATTTCAATATAAAATAAAAAAAATAATACTTCACTAATGACTTTATTCATGTAAATTTAGAAATACAATTATTGTATCAATTGTTTCTACCTGTTCTGGTCCTGAAGAACATATCAGCCAAGTAGATGAGATCTGAGTTAAAGTCCAAAATAATCCAGTAGATTATGTAGTCATGCTGCAGCTCCTCAAAGCAAGCCCTGTTCCCATAAAATAAATTAAAATGAAAATGTGTGTGAAACCAGTTTTTTTCCATCACTGCTGTGCTAGAGTTCATGTTTGGGTTCATGTTTTCATGGTTCTCAGATTGTGGTGCCCCAAATTAGTGGAGCAGCTTCATTGTAAGGGAGAAGGAGTATTTTTATTTGATTTTAAATTTAGGGTCTACATAATTACAAGCAATTTGGTTGCAACTTAGACTTATTATTGTGACAAACCAGAGAAATCAGGTTAAATTGCTAGATAGTGTTCTGAGTTTTTCCGCTCTTTACTGGTAAAATGGCATTTGACCTGGTTAGAAGTGATAACTAGCAGAAGTAAGTGTGTGCAAACATAAAATAAATTAAATAATTTAGTAAAATTTGAGATTAACTACTCTGAATCCTTTAATTCAACACACTGTTTATTATTAATCTGATTTAATTTTAATTCTATGGATTTAGCATTCAAAATGTTAAAAAAAAAGTTTTTTTGTCTCTACAGCACTGAGCAACCACAGTAAAGCAGTAACATTACATGATCGTAGTTTTTTGAAAATCACCTGGCTATGATCATTGTCCAGTTGTACATGACAGGTAAAGTGATGATGAAAAGCCAGTTGTAATACAAATTACCAGCTGGATTGATAACAAATATTTCTTTGGGCCTGTAAAACAAGACAGAAGCAAAGAGGAATTAGATCACCTGAACATAACAAGTATTTGTAAAAAAATTCAACAAATAATTTACTTTTCTTTGTCCTTATCCTTCTCTTTATCTTTCTCCTTTTCTTTCTCTTTTTCTGTCTCTTTTTCTTTCTCCTTTTCTCTCTCTTTTGTTTCTTTTTCTTCCTTTGCATTTTTTTTTCTGTTTCGTGCAAAAACACAAAAAAGTGAGGACAAGACATTTTCATTTTAACATTTGCCTAAAGCGTCTGATGTGAAACAATTACACATTCTTCCTCTTCTTCTCTTTTTTCTTTTTTCTCTTTTTTTCCCTGAAAAAGACACAAAAATACAAATTTATTTGGTAAATACAACCGACTTAGGGGAAAAGTTAGAGCCTCACATTGTTCTTTGTGCCTTTAAATCATACTTACTCTTCGTTGTTATTGCTGTTATTCATATTGGCCAAAGAGTTTGATTGAGGTGCCCTTCAGGAAAAACCACAGTGTGTCACACATCAAGGCAGTGAAGTGACAAGGCTTTTCTCATGAGTAATTTGGAGATTATAAATTTAAATCAGAACTATGCATGTCTTTGAAGTTTGGCTTACAGGTCATCCTCACTTTCCTCCTCACTGTTTGTCGTTAGTTCAGCTGCTGTGTGAGCTGCCACAACGAGGCAGGGGAGGTCGGAAGACATAGTCATGTAGGAGGTTTAATCTGGTAAATAAAAGCACAGATAAACAACAATTATTGAAAAAGTGCAATATTTCCTTTGATCTGTTAACACTTGAACCTGTTGCAAACAACTATTAACCACGCCAAATTTTAGCTCACTATCATCACAAATAGCTGATTTAAAGCTATTTTTCTGTTTTCAAAATTAATTTGATTGTGCCAGCTATTTTGACTTGAGTGGTCTCCAAATCTAATCAGTAGTAGGTATACATCTAATAATTTCCATCTGAAAGTTTCATTACCATCCATGCTCTGGTTCGTGACATTGTTTTTCAAAGCTACACAGACTCACACACACACGAGCAAAGTCATTATTTCCCACACTGACAGGTAATAATAAACTAAGATATTGGAGCTTTGTCAGTAGTAAATAATACCTAAAGCTTAGTGAATAGTTAGGTTTTTCAAACCTCGTCCCTGTATTTAGCAGACAGACTCCTCAGAGCTGCTTCCTCTCACTTCAAAAACTAACTCTTGCCAAACAAAAATGAGCAAAATATAAAACAGGAATGCATTTGTTACAATTCTAACAGGTTGCAAAAAACTTTTTAAAAAATCAGAAAACAACTTTCTGTGCGAGGCACAGAACAAAACATAACATGAATGCAAAAAAAAAATAAAAAATCCTCAGCTGCATGGAGAGCCTTTACTTCTCAGTTCATCATCACCTGCACATATTTGACCTTCTTTTATGGTAATCAGGAAACCATCCTTCCATGCAAGATAAGTACAAAACTAATCAATAGCATCCTTTGTTTTGCACAGAACCTCCAAATTAATGAATTTTGGAAAAAAGTAATGCCGATTGATCAGATTTATAGAAAAGGTTTTGATGACAGTTAGAAAAATGGGAATTTAAAAATAACATAAAAATGTCTACTAGAAGTCTGGATCAATTCTGATTTAATTTTGTAGCCAAAGACGGAATGAGACTGAAATTAAATTAACTTAAATCAATTTAGATAAATAGAATTTTCCACAAAAATCCACCATGAATTCTGAGTGCTGAATGACTGCTGAAATTTGTTAAAAATACTGAAACTAAGCTAAGAAAGTTTGTTTGTGCTAACAAAGGCAAAACACTGAGCACTAAGCTAAAAGTAGCATAAAGGTAGCAATGTACCAAAAAGCTAAAAGCATCAAAAGTTCAACTAAAAGCAGTAAAAGCTTTGCTATGGCCTAAAAATAGCAAAAGGCTAAAGAAAAATTAAAAGTAATGTAACAAGATTCATACAGGGCAGCCTTAAATATTATAGTAGACAAATTTAAAAAAAAACAACAAATGTAGATTTTTACACTCCAAATCATAAAAACACAAAGTGTTGTTGATCAAATGATAAAGAAATTAAATCATCACATATTTTTTCACTTTTGTCAGAAATCAGATAGATGTAAAACAGCAGTGTGGTTTGTTTAAACAGGATTTTCTGTTGATGAAAATAAATCACAGATAAATTTTGTGACTGTGCATTTCTTTGTGTTTATCTCTTTCTTTGAAGATTTGGAGAGAGGAAAACACAAAAAAAATCATATCACAGCAAAATGTGTTCTCCCAAATGAATGCAGCTCAGTGCTTCATTTCGTAAGGTCCCATCTGTATCTATAAATAATAACTAAATCAGAAAAGAAAATTTGCATGTTTATTACTTTGTTTCCATTCAGTCACTCACAATATTCACAAATGTTCATCCATGTCGTACCTTCTGTGATTCTAACTTTGCATGGTAAATAACTTTAAACAACTGATGTGCAAGTTTGTGCGAAATAACAACTCATGAAAGAAGAACCAGAGGTAAATATTAATATTTAAAATCATGCAGTCTAAATTTACAACCTGTAGTGAAATGTAAAAAAATGATCTGGTTCAGTATGTCTTACCTTTTTATTCCTTAATGTATTGAGAAGTCCATTTTCCTTTAGTCTGTGTGAAGTCAGTCACAAAACAAAACGTTTAATTTATATATATATAAAGAAATCTACATCTATATCTATATCTACATCTATATTTCTATATAAATATAAAAAGAACAACGTGTAAGAAACCAACAACTGTAAGGAATGATTCTAACTAACAATGTCGTTGAGTCTCAGTGACTGCAGATTTGTGGATTAGAGTTGGCACAGAAAAGGCGAGACAAAGTCACTCACCCTCCTTTATTGTTTACTTCTGCAGGAGGTGAAAAATAAAATGTTAAGACTTAGTTCAACTAATAAGGGTGAGTGATGACGCCAAAACATATTTCTCTGTTGAGTTTTCCATTTTTTTAATCTGCAAGTATCTGTCATTTGCTTGACCTTTTGTGGCACAGCGTAGGATTTACTCTGCTTGCACACACACACACACGCACGCACACACACACACACACACACACACACACACACACACACACACACACACACACACAC
>JAVKLF010000100.1:6938426-6956252 GCA_034783495.1 Millerichthys robustus
CACACACACACACACACGCACGCACACACACACACACACACACACACACACACACACACACACACACACACACACACTCACACACACTCACACACACTCCTACTCAGTCAGCACTTTTAGCCATATCCCACTCTGATCCTATTAGATCAGTCTCAGCAGGACAGATTTAAGATCAGATGGACGTTGCACCTTTTAAATGCATCAGAATGACGAGTGCACAGCAAATATGGCAGTGTTAAATCAACACCAATACTGTTAATTTAACACTGCCATATTTGCTGTGTGACAGTAAAGCTAAACCTCTGCCTGTGCTGAGGAGAGTCCGCTGGTTCAGTGGCACTCCCTGTTGGCAGTCGGGATCTTTGCAGCTTCATGACAACCAACTTTATTTGAACTAAAACATGTTTGTGCGGTAAAAATGCTTTTTATTCTATACTGAACACTTACACATGAATCAATGTCTCACATGTATAATTACATTGCACACGATTGTTGACTTTGTCCAAATATATTTAATCAAAACATTGCAGAACAGCAAATATCTGGATTTTGGAACATGTTTTTATATAATAAGAAAAACTATAAAAACAACAAATTAGTCAAGAATATTCAGCAAAAAAAAAAAAGCAAAAATAATGTTTTTATAAAAAATCTGTAAACGTGCCGTTTTTACTTTTGCCGTGGCTTTCTTTTTCCTCCTATTTTGGCCACAGCTATAATACACATAGATGTTGAAAGCTGCAATGTTCTGCTAAGAAAGGAGCAGGGAGTGGTGACGAACTACAGTGCAGGAAGGTCGGCCCCATCAGTCATGCCAGCATCTGCAGCAGGGCCGGCCACATCAGCAGCAGCTCCGGGGGCTGAGGTGGCGCCGTACACAGGAACGATATCAACCGGAGGCACATTCACAGCAACGCCATCTACTGGTGCTACATCTGCAGGGACGTCGAGCACAGCAGGATCCAGAGCCGCCCCGGGTTCTGTCGCAGGGCCCGCTGTAGGTTCTGCCGGTGCTACTTCCACTACAGCTGGCTCAGCCTCTGCTGCCTCCACCTCTTCGGCTTCCTCTGCCTCATCTGAGTTTAAGGGAGCCACAGGAGCAGCAGGGGCTGCTGCAGCTTTGGAATTTCCATCCTGTCATGAAAGTGGAAGGAATTTTGAAGGAGCCTTGTTAAATTTTAGCCCAGAACTTTGTAAACACGTTGGTGCATTAAGCAAGCAGATTTAACTTGCATGTTGATGTCTTTTCAGTTATTGTGATTATACGATCAAACGTCATATAATTGGATTTGGTTTCATTCAGATGAAAGAAAATAGGATTGAAATTATGAAGTTTTACAAAATTCAGTATCAACTAGGGCTTTTTTGGAGGATATCATCAATATCAAATCAATATTAGATTGGACATCTAAGGAATATGTTGGTAAACATTTACATTTGTTGAGTGTGAAAAATAAATATTTAATTTACTATAAATCAAAGCTGCCCGCTCACCTCAGTCTCCTCATCTGAATCTTCTTCTGCTTTAAGGGGAGCGGGCTCTACCTGAGATAAAAACCCCACTTTTCATTTTAAATAGCTTGAACAATTATAACAAATTAAACATTTTTGTGTTGTGCTTTTGCATACTTGTACATACTTACCACTGCTGAAAAGGCTGGACGAGCCTGAGCAAACAAAGAATTTATGAATGCACAAATGTTTGGACAGATTTCTGCACAGAAAGTTCGGTGGAATTGAAATGAACAAAACTTACAGGAGCATCAGCTGCAGGAAGGAAGGGGTTTCCGGCTCCTCCCTAAGAAAACAAAACAAATCAAGACTGATTATTAATGCCTTTTTATTTGACATGATGAGCTGACTACTGGTATTTGTTTAGGTAATAAATCAATCATCCTTGTACCGACTGCTGGTAGAGTCTGTACATCTCCATCAACCTCAGGGCCTCATTAGCATGAGCTGAAACCTGTTAAAAAATAAGAAAAGACATCCCTAGACATGAGCTGAAATGAAGCCAATTATTCTTCTCTTCCAGACACCCAGCAGGCTGCCTAGCGAATGAAATAGCAAAATATAAAAAAGGGAAAAAAATATGTCAAGCCAAGACTTCACAGAAAAGTCAGAAAAATCTTTTCCTACCTCTCTGCTTTCACTGTCTGGTGCCTAAAATTTAAAAGAAACGAGAGTAAGCAAAAAATAAAAATCAGTTTAAGGTTTTTAGGATTTTTATACAATCTGTTGCACAGCTTGAGAAAACTAGCCTCATATAAAACTCACAGGAGCAGCAAAGGTTGTGACCAGCAGGCACATCAGGAGCACAAACTGCTTCATTTTCAGTCCTTTATGCAAAAAAAGTACAGAATTGCTTAAAACCTTTTATTTACTTCAATTGAAGATAATAATAATATTTTCAAAAACAATTTTAAAAGAAGATCATCTGCAGGATTCAAATGATGACTACAAAACATTTTTATAATAAGTTGTAATTATATATAAATATATCTCACCTTTTCTTCTTGGCTCAAAGCAAACGTCAATATGTGCCTCCTCAGAGATGAACTGAAGTCTGCATCATGTCTCACACCGATGCCCTTTATATCCTGTAATAGCCAATCAAATGCAGTGAAATGTGCACAGCTATGTGTTTGAAGAAGACTCCTTACATGTCAAAACTTAAAAAACAAAAATGGTATGTGGTGTTGAGGCCCTTGTTATGGGTAATTACACGCTGTGCAAGTATGCTTAGCACACATTCTCATCTTTATTGCCTTAAAACCAAGAGATTGAAAAAAAAACAAAAAAAAGAGCTATTGCATAAAGATCTGTATCAAGAATTTGTTGAGGAAATTGAAGTAATAATTTTTAATGAATACATTGTAATGAAGACAAAAAACCAAGTAATGCTTTCAGTGCAGTTTAACACAAATAAAAAGCACAGGTTTCCCCAGGTACAGAAATAAAATGCAACTACAACACTAATAAATCTTGCAACTTATAAGTTAGGCTACATACAATTTATGTCATAAAAGCTGTTTGTTGCAGGCCAAAACTACAATTGCAATATCTCATACACCACAGTGTACTTTGGGTTGCATTAGTACTTTTACTTAAAGCAAATCTTTTAGATATTTATGTGCAGCAAAGATTTTTACCCAAGTTGTTTTTCATATTGTACATGAACACTTCAGTTTATGGTTGGTGTGTTTAGCAGAAAGGACACACACACACACACACGCACATGCACACGCACACACACACACACGCACGCACGCACACGCACACACACACACACACACACACACACACGCACACACACACGGTGCTAATGAGACGCATGGGTTTCTTGTTGTGTTTGTTTTAGCTGGTGTGGCTACACATAACAGTGATTTAGTGCACTGCAGGTCTATTACGTCTCTTACAATCTTGGTTCCAGATTAGATAATGAAAGACTCAAACCTGCAAAAGTGTTTCCCAGACAATCTTGACTCAAACCTGTCGAGACAATGAGTTCCCACTCAAAGATAAGAATCGCCTCATTAATTATTTGAAGCTTTGCTGCGATGCCGCTGTGAGATAATTTTTTTTAAAGGTTAATGAGGTTAAAGGATGATTATTGCCTGGTTCAACAGGAATACTTTTCTTTAACCATCTTAATTAAACTGCTTGTCATTAGCAGAGCAAAAACAATCCCATTAATATTTCTGATCTGTTGACACATGCCTTTGGAAAGGCAGTATTTCTGTTATTGATTGCTGTGAAATGAAGATTTGCTAAATGCTAATCGGGTAGCTTTGCTGCTCAGTGTTTTTTGATTTTTTACTGCATAATAAAAATCTATCTTTGGAGCAGGAGCCAGAACTCAGAAACTGTTACCTGAGCACCTGGGCACCCCATTCCGACATCATAAATCATTTTTGGAGATGAAGCATCCATAATTTAAAGTGACAGAAAAATCAAGAGTGGCAGGAGCTTTATTCAGGTGATTAGGACGAGATATGGGCTTGCTCATGAGTTTTCATTAAATTCACTTATTCACCTACATCCCCCCACCCCATCCTTAAACACGAGCGTCTGATGACCCCGAGCAGCAGGCGGCTTCATGACTCAAGTTGAATTATGTAGAATGTCTTTACTTCAACTGCCTGATGGCGCTTTTTAAACTAACTAAGGCAACTTCAATGCTACTTTCATTTAAAGTCTGTATTTTATAAGGCTGGCCCCAATATGAGATCCCAAAAGTTGAAGCCAGATGGAGACCAGCACCACAATAGAATGGTCCCGATACAAGTCCTGTTCCTAAACACTTCAGACTTTGTCCTTGCTAATACAAAAATAAAATAAAATCATACCTCAGGTTATTTCTTTCAGGTGTGGACTTTCATACGTCATACCTTCTCTAATAAATTGAGCTGTAAGTAGTTAAGTCATGCTTTAAAGGAAACTTTGTGTATGTGTGAACAATCTGGTCTCAAAAATGTGTCACAGCAGCTTCCAACAACAAGAGAAAGTGGAAGACGTGGTCTTGTATTATAATACAAGACTATTGTCTGCATGTTTGTACAGTTAAATTGGAGACTTTCAGCTACGTTTGCACCGAACGTACAAATAAAAAGAGTGTTGTTCGAGAAAAACAAACATGAAAATTTGAAAAATCCTTTTTAAAAACAAGTTATAGATGAGATGTTGTGAAAGTTATCTGGTAATGCTTTTGGGGACACATTACAAAAATGTGTTTGTTAAGCTTCGGTGGTTTAACAAATCAAAAGTCAGACAAAGAAATCAACTTGGAGTGGAAATTTGTTGTGAAGTTTTAGTGACTAGACTTACATCAGATACCTTTGGTTGCCTGAATGCTTTTTTTATTTCTTCAGATTCAGCTTTCCGGCTCCTGTGCACCTGTTTTTGGTAATAAATGTTTTAGGGCTTCTGTCATTCTCTGTCTCTACCCTATTCTTCTGTCTACCAAGATCTCTTTAAAATTGTCTCTTTTTCCACTCAGAGCTCTTGTTTTTATCAACAATTGTACACATTTTCATTTTGACTTCATCATAACGTACAAAATGTCTGTTGTCAGTTGGGACAAATACAGCTTTTTCCTTTTTTTTCAGCTGTTGAAAGATGTTTATGATGTTCTTGGAATGAAGAAACAGATAGCAGGGGAGGATGGTGCCTACATTTTTTAAAGTGTCTTTGAAGAGATGAGTTTTAAATCTTGTTACAACAGGCTTTTTGTCTCCAGGCAAGCAGGTATCAGATAGATTTTTCCCTTGGTGGTGTTTATATTTGTACAACCGTTAAATTTCACTGTGGGGAAATTTGCCAAACCACTGAAGCAATTTATATTATATCCTGCAGCAAACTAGACATATGATATACTGTTCCTGTGTTGAAGGGTTTAGATAATTTCATATGTGTCAATGAACACATTTGCATGTGGTTTTGAAATGTTCCCTTTTTGGTCTATAATTTTTATCATTTCCTCCTGTGTCCTCTGGCTTTCACATAAACCACAAGCCCATTTTATTATTTTCTTTTTCAAATTAATTACCTTTAAAAAATGTAAAAATGTCTAACAAGTGCTGAACATATCCTATAAAAATCTAAAACGGAAGAAGTGAATATTATCGGATTTGCTGAAAATTATATGTATATATCCCAGATATATGCCAGTCCAGTCAGATTCAATCTCTACAAACTGTGATTATTAAAGTGTTACGTACAACAGGTAGGATGTTAATTGTTCATAATGTTTCCACACAGCCACACTAAAATATTACCAAAACGGAGTTTTTAAAAAAAAAAAACTTTTTTACAAAACTGTTTAAATAAAAAAAAAAATTAACAAAAATGTCTGCTTTAAAATCTTTATTTTTCAAAATAAAGTGACAAAAGAAAAAGTTAGAGAAAAGAAGTTACAGCATGCATCTCAGTCTACAATTCTACAAAACAGCTTATTGTTAATTAAAAGAGTCAAACAGAAACATTTTGTGTTACTACCATTGTTTTTTCATCATTTACTATTGCCAAAATGGATATATTATGATTCCTTTTTAAAATTGACTTGTGTTTCTGCAGCTAAACACTTTATGAAACAGATGTAATAAAGATGCCAGTTGAGGAGGGGGAAAAACATTATTGTCTTCACTTCGTCACACTTTTGCAGGTGCCTGCAAAGACAGAGAAAATAATCCTGTTTTTGATATGCATAGATAATTCTTTCTTTCTTGAGTGAACTTTATTTTTTAGGACAAGCTTCTTTTAATAGAGTAATACAGATATGGGTTACCTGGCTCGTTTGTGGTGATTGATCCTGCTGCAGTGGCTGAAGTGGATCCTTGGATGGATGAGTGTTGACGTCAAGGGATGGCATCTAAAACAAGAGAGCAAATATATAAATAAAATGTGGAGAGGCTTGAGTAGTCTTGGTTTTCATTTTTTTTCTTCTCACATGTACAGTTTGCTGGGGAGTGCTCAAAGGAGGAAACCCAAATTGAGGAATCTGTGAAAACACAAATTAAACAGCTTGGTAAAGTCTGTCTTTATAAAGACATGAGGAAGTAACAAGTAGATTGGGAATAAAAACATGTCTCACATCTTGCCCAACAGGACCGTTTGTAAAAGGAGGAATGTGCTGCAAAATCTGGAAGGAAAATAAAACCTGTTCAGTCCTGAACCCTGAATATTTACAGCTTTGCAAACATGCAGAAATGATGTCAAAGTTACCTTTTGCTGACTGAAGTCATAAGGATAGAACTACAAACAGAAAAAAATACAACATAAAATGTAAATCTTATTGAACCAAATCTACAATTCTGGCAGTAAATGAACACTTACAACTTCCACACTCTGTCTGCCTGGTGGCTGAGGGATCGAGTACTTAATGAAACCAAAGGATGGGAAGGTCTGCTCAAAAAGGAAGTCAAAATTGTTTTACAAATATCCCATTTTTATAAGTTGTGACTTTACATAAAATATAGACCTCTATCTATTTATTCACCTGTGCTTGGTTTGTTCCAGCTGCACCTCCAACTATTCTGTGTGGATAAATCTTAAAAAAACAAAACAAAACTGAGATGTTTGACTCAAAAAAGGACCCCATTTCAGAAAAGCGAGGTTAGCTGAAAACATGGATGTGTTGGTTCATAAAGTGAGACTTACAAACTCCACACTGTAGGCTCCTGGAAGTCCAGGTTGTGGGAAACCAGCTGTGAAGGGTGTTTTCATCTGAAACAAAGTTGAAAGAAAAAGTCAAACTGCTTTCTTCAACATTCCAGCAAACAGATCAGAGACAAAACCGATGAAAATGTGCTTGGTATATAATTATTGTTATTACTTGTGTAGGTGACGGCGGCTGTCTGAAACCTGTATAATTCGGTAGGTACTGATACTAAACACAGAAACACAAATGGCTGAATTAATCAAAACAGAGAAAAACATTTTCTTGCCATTCATATCATCAGTCACTTACTGGTAGAGCACAGGCTGTACTAGCCAAACACAAGCACAGGATGGCTGCCTTCATTGTTGTCCTAGAAGATAATATTCAAAGTTATGTATTCTAAAACAGGAACTAGTCAGACTGGACGGCTGCTACCCGAAGGACAAAAATCATCTCAACATCATCAACTCACCCTCTGCGACAATAAAAAACACCAGCGAAGGTAAAACGTTCAACTCCAACAATGAGATGATGCCGACTGGATGCTTCTTCACCTGGCTGGTCTGTGACTTTTATAGGGTCGCCCACCTACCAAACAGGTAATTATGGCCAGATGGAGTGAAGTCACTCGATGAGGGAGTACAAGTACAGGTATGTGGTCCACAGCTTTACTAAATGACCGGTGGTCAAATCCACCATTCTGAGTAATAGCAGAGTAAGTTTGATTACACTGTCTGGAGCAGAGCACCTTCACTCTGCTTACCGCTCCTTCTGGCTACATCATAGGTTTTCTAAAAATCAACTTTATTCCACGACGCCAAGAAGTATGATTAAAAATCACAAGTCGACTTACAACAAACTTGTGGCTCAGGTGGTGGAGTAGGTGATCCACAAATCAGCGTATTTGCTATTTATGTCAAAGTCTCTGCTGAACACGAATCTGACCTTTTTCATGTTTATTATTATTGCACAAAAGCACAAGATGTTAGATGAATGCAGTCAGTAAATTTATGTTGAAGTTCTGAGATTTAATCAGAACACCCGATGCAGGGATGTGAAAATAATCATTTCACAGACAAGATTTTTAATCTAACCTTTATAAACAGCACTATCTGTAGGCTGATTCTTTTTAAAAACATGCATAATAACAATTTTCTATAAACTGTACATACTACAAGACAAAATATTACTGGTCATTCATTTTCCGTTAGAGTCTGCTTCTCATTTTACGTCACTGTTCACCTTAAAAGAAAACAAACTCAATCATCTGGGAAAATTATATGTAATCATCTGATGTTTCTTTTCTCTGTGTGTATCCTGTTTGGCATCTGTTTCTGTTCAAATAGTGCTGGCTCAGACCATATTTAGTCATCATCAACATCATCATCACTGCTGGGTTTGGGAGCCTGAAATGACAGAGCCTCTCAATGAGCCAATTGGGAGTGAGAACAGCCTCAAAAAATGTTTTATAATAAGTTTATTTTTATTTTTTTTTTTTTTACATTTGAGCAGAATATAGCCTAATTTTTTTTACATTTATTCTAAACAGCTTCATGAATCAAAATGAACCAGTTGATCTGTTCATCATTTTAAGCTGAGTGGAACATTTGTAGCCGTCTGAATGCACCGGCAGACGTTGTGCATATTAACCTAAAGAGTTGTTATTCTTACAGGAACAGCTGCAACAATGACAGAGTTAACAGGTGCAGCTGGAGGAGCAGGAGCTGCTGGAGCAACTGGAGAAGCTGCAGCAGAATCCAGCAGGTTGAACCTGAGATAGAACTGTATCTGATTAAAAACATTAAATTAAATGTATTCCAGAACTCTAAACTAAATCTGGAAGGGTTTAACATGTCCTAATTTTTGCCACTTGAGTGGGGAATCACCAGCTTAATGAATCCACAGACCTTTTAGTAAAAACACATTCATATGAACACTATTCATCCCTATAACAATATTTGTTCATTCAGATTGCACTGTAAATTTTAAATGATTTATAACATTTACAGCAAACTAAAACCTCAGCAGAGTACGTAATAAATTAGATTAGACGTGTCACTCAGGTCCTCCAACAGGCTGTTTGTTAACTGAGAGCAGCTGTAAATAAAAACAGCCACGATTAGCATAGAAAGGAGTAATCACTGCATATAAAATGTGTTTTGGCAAGATGAGAAGAATAAACTACTCTACAATTATATATCCATAATATAAGCTTTTACAGGTTATTTGAGATTGGAGGAGTAAAGTAAACAAGTCTCACAGACACTCAGCTAAAAATTACACTACCAGGTTTTAAGTAAATAAGTCTGTTCTTCTGTGTAGGCCAGTATGATCAAGCTTTCACTTAAATGCTCAGCTGGAACATGATGATGTCAAACTATACATTTCTGCAGATATTAAATAATAAGGAGAAAAGGTTTTCATCGCCATATTGGCTAAAATATAGCTACATTTACAAAACTTTGAAAATCCTTTTCATTCTCTTTTGAGAAATCCAGTTTGGTGATTATTTACTTCAGCTGATATTGCAGCTGAGTGAAGAGGTTCGCCTACATCAAGTCACAGTGTGATGACCTCGTGCCTCGCAGTTATTAGTATGAACACACTTTATCAGACCTGCCAGCTCCAAGCCTCACTGAGCTCACCTTGAACTGCTCTGCCTCACGTCTTTTTCTCCACTCCATTTCAATTTTTTGAAAGTTTATGATACAGAAATCTGTATTTGTTTGTTTATTGATTGTTCAAGTGTTGTTAATGCGGCTTATTTCTGTGGCAACATGGACATGACAGAACAAAAAAGCCTTAAAATGGCTGATAAATAGGTAGGAAGTAAAACAACCCTACATTAATTTAGTAACAATAAAAACAATGTATATTCTGAATGTGTGTGTGTGTGTGTGTGTGTGTGGGGGGGGGGGTGGTGTCTTTTTTAATTAAATTAACAGGAATGAAGTTTTAGATGTTTTGAACAAGAGAAGGCAAAGTTTCCAACGAATTATACCGGTAATGGCTCACACTTGCAGTTCTATCAGATTGCTTCCATCTGCAGAAGACAGCAGTTTTCCACAGTAAAAGCTCTAAATACCCTTGTGTTATCTTCTCTGGGCACAAAGTACATTAGCTGCCAGCTGTTAACCACAAAGGGAGGTGTGGAGGTACAGATATTTCCCTCAGGAGGCAGAGGACACTAAAATCCCACAACTAAAAGAGCAAATACCAGACTCACAATCCTATTGTTAACATCTGCTTGCTGTAGATTAGTGACTTTTGATAGATTTATTTATTTTTGCCTAAATGAGCTTAAATCATTGCCATGATGTGATCAGAGCCAAACGGATGTGATTGTGTGTTGTGTTTGCCCTCAAGTTACTCCAAGAATTAGGAGGCAGTTCCAAGGATGGATTTTTTTTTAGATCAGCTCTAATACAAAGGAAATAAACAAAACATTTCAGGGAAAAAAACTGTAATGAACAATTTTTTTTATTAAAAAATGCTAACAAACTGAAATAACACACAGGTGTTTTGCAATATCCTAAATATGCTCCACTGACAATCATTTAGTCTACATTTTGTAACAGTGGTGAGTTAAGTTTGTAAAATGTGAGTTGTGTTTCCAGTTTTAAACCAGGTGCCTTCCTGTTGGTTTTAGTTTAGATGGAGCAGGTGTTTGGATGACTGCAGCTTGCAGCACTGCTTTCTTCAACCCTGCAGGGAAGCTGTTAGCATTTGGCTGTGATCCAGAACAAGCCAGTCCCTGTGATGGTGGGACTCCAGCTGCTGAGGTCCCCGCAGTTCGGCTGCCAGTTTGCTTCTCTGGGTTTTTGAGTCCCGCTGCCTGGTTCTCAGGCTGAACAGCTCCCGCAGCTGCAGGCAGGTTTGAGAGAAGAGAGGGCATGTACACACTAAACTGATTTATTTTAGCTGCCGCCTGAAACAGAGAAGAAAGGACAAGTGCCAGAACAGAGACTTTTATCATCAACAGGATCACTGCTTAAATGTAACAGGTTGTTTGAATATACTTAAATAAAAATAAGAATTGTGGGTGTCCCACCTGAAGTTCCTCTGAGCTAAGACCACCAAGTGCAGGGTTCTAGAAAAGAAATGGCAGCATGTGTCAAATAAAATTGTGATAAAAGGAACTTAATAAAATTCTAAGAGATAAATAATACTACATATTCACCATGGGCTGTTGTAGCATGTACACAATTGGGGGATTCTGTGAATGAGAGTTTGTCAGTGCTCACAGTAATACAACACAGTGGTTTCTTTTCATTCTAATGTTGATTTCATTAAGGTAAACGCTCAGACCTGTTGCTGGACTTGCTGCTGTGGAGATCCTGCAGGTCCAGCTACACCTGCAGCAGTTTCTGCAGCTAACACTGGACTGTTTGGGAGCTGCTGGGTTGGAGTTTGAGGTGGGAAAGATTCAGGAATGGTCGGGAATCCATACGGAGAGAACTTGTGAAACAGAAGCAAACTTTTGTCAATTATTAGTTCTAAATGAAGTTAAAAGGGAAACTCAACAACAATCTCTAAATTCCAGTACAGCTAGTCCAGAGCAACAGGAGTAGTATTTAACGTAATGGATTCTTAGTTTTCCATATCGGTGTCATCAATTATGTCAGAGCAGATGTCTTAATTTGCCTAACACACTGTCTCCCTGGAGGAGTCTGAGGCTGTCTCAGTTTATATTGGAAAGCACATGAAAGATGAAAAACTGTCTAAGATCACCCAAGAGCAATATTTTAAGCTGACTGAAGTTGTGGGACTTTTTTTTTTTTTTTTACATGTATGCAATGCTGTGTAGTTTGTGTGTGATCTCGCTGCAAGCAAAAAACATGCCTGATGATAATATCTTACCATCTGGTTGCTGTAGGGTGAGGGGAATAGTGGCACAAACCCAAAAGCCGGATAAATCTGTCAAAAAAAGAAAAGAAAAAAAAACAATCGATAATTGTAGGGTTTACAGCTCTAAACTTAAATTGCAGAATAACTTGAAAAAGCTAAGTATAGCTCTGTTTGATCTCATTTTATCCTACCATAGGCTGCTGTGCTACTGTCAGCTGATTAGCACCTAGGGATGGGTAGAGACTTTGTGGCAGAGGGATGATCATCGGACTGCCCCCTTGTGCAAGCATTGTGTACTGCTGTAAAGATGGCTGAGGGCTAGTTTGGGGGTCTGCCGGCTGGGGAATCCCAGGCTGTGGTTGCTCCATGTTGGGCACAAGAGGAGATGCCATCTGAGCTTCAGACTTCTGGTTTGTGGTTTCCACAGGTTGGTCTCTTTGAGCTGCTCCTCTTTGCAAAAGCAGAAGAGGGCGAACATTTGGACTGACCTTTAAAGGAAAATCCAGTTATCAGAGTTCTTGCAGAAAATGTTGATTAGGAAGATTTTCAACTTAGTTAGTGTAAAGTAAGATATTTTTTACAGCAATAATGATATAAATTAACTTACCGGTACAGAGGTCACCATTATAGTGAGACACAAAAGCAGAAATATGATCACCATTTCCAAGAACAAGAAACAAGAATAAAAATCAATATTCTTTTGATTTCTTCCAAACAGATTTAATGAAAGCTTTCAAGTGATGGCTCTCTGGAGCACGCTAAATAAATTCAATGAAACTTCATGAATAGGAGCGTGGACTTATGCATTGGACATGGAGCCAAACCGACCAATCACATTGCAGCAAGAAACACACAAAATCTACCTAATTATCTTGTCTGATTGAAGCAGCAACTTGGAAACCAAAAAAGGCTTCTGAATACCTTGAATTGCAGGTTTTTCCTCCAATTATGATGCTGTCATGTCTATAGAAAAGAATAAGCAGACTAGCTCAGACATTTGGGTTTCCTGTTGCTCTGAGCCCCCATGGGTGCGGCTGATGTGTCACTGTCTACCTGGAGTTAGCATCAAACCCTATGGAATGTGCACAAAAGAACTAGGGAAAAGAGGGTAGAAGAATTAGAAAAAATATAGTTGCTTGAAAGTTTCTACAACTAAAATTATGGTTGACTGATAAAAATCAGGCAGTAAAAATATTCTGAAATGTTGTGATACACAGAATGTTTCCATGCAAAAAGAGAAGCTGGATCCTGTCTGTGACTGCAGGTAAATTCAAAAGCACATGGGGGCAGACAGATGACTGTTTCTGTGCTTCACTGAGATCTGCAAGTCTTAGAAATGTAAAGAATATAAAACAAATAGGTTATTCTTGAACAATGTCTTGAATAAAACATAAGTACTGTGAATATAGTTTTACATTTGCTACACCAGTGTTTTAATTACTTTATTTTTCTTTGTTAAATGGTTTGGTTTTACTAGAAATAAAAGTACAGCTCTAATCAATATTAAATCAATCAATATATGTGGTAATGAGATGTATAGAACTTGTCATTGAAGGTGTTATTTATGTGAGCTGGAGAATTAAGTCACCAATATTTTTTTTTTATTTGCCCCTCCTCCTAAGGGATCGATAAGATTTATTAGCTTACATATTTAACTATTGGTGAGCATATACAAATAAGTAATCAAAAACAAACAAAATAATTGCAATAAAATAATGACATCTTCTAATTTTGGCAACAGTTTTCAGATATGGAGGAAAATTTGTGAAAATTGTGCTTT
Organism: Millerichthys robustus; assembly: GCA_034783495.1. Classification (NCBI taxonomy): domain Eukaryota; kingdom Metazoa; phylum Chordata; class Actinopteri; order Cyprinodontiformes; family Rivulidae; genus Millerichthys; species Millerichthys robustus. The sequence goes on from JAVKLF010000100.1 coordinate 6,952,214, forward strand.
CAGCTTCCAGAGGTTTTAATTTACTTTAATATTTAAGATTTCTGATATGCACAGACCATCTTGTTTTGTACAAATGAGTTAAACAAATTAAATTTTAAACAAAAATCTTTATGTCCACAAAACCTTTCTTTTAAATTTAAAATTTATTTTAGGCATAAATCAGAACACAAATAAAGGGTGCAGTGCACGTTCAAAACAAAAAAAAAACTTTGCATCTTTGAACATAAAAGCAATCTTTTACAAACAAAAAGTGTTGACATTCATATTGTGTAGGTAAAAAGCAATGTTTTGGCACAAACAAATCACATCTAAAACAGGAAAACTGATTAAGATAAGAAACAAGTTATTTTATTTCAATGCACATTAATTCTAAAGAGCTGAGCTTTGAATAAAATTATTGGTCAAGAGGGTTCCTCAGAGACTAGATACAACACTGATAAAACGCCGAGTCGGGTATTACCAGCTTACACTCAGCCCTTTCTTTAAGCTGAGATGATCCAGTGTTGTTTATGTGTGAGTGGAAATTACACCGATGACTCAGCACTCCGTCACTGATGTCTGCAAGGACCAGCCTTCAACAAAACTCTTCATTACACTCTTAGTGCTTGTCTCGGTTTTTACATGCTTCACAAAACATTATATATAATTAGTGCATTTTTAAGTAAATATTTTACATTAATTTCACAGAAAAAGAAGTACTGCATAATCGTGTGCTAATTTGAAAGAGTAGAATCAACATAACAGAAATAAAATTGTTTAAAGGCTGCTGGATCACCCCTGAATAGTGAACCAATACAAACTAATACATTCATGTTTTTTTTTTTACGTTTTTCTAATTTGGTTTAGCCCTGACTTTATTCTAATAAAATACTTTAATAATGGTGCATAAAAATGTAACCAGTACACATGCAACATATTTCTTCCCTCTTTTAAAGTCCTTATGCTGTCAATCAAGATGACAGATGGACAGTTTATTTGTTGTCTCCTCTTGGGGAGGTGGTGGTCTGTAAGACTGTTGTAGGTGTTTTGGTGGTTGTTGTGGTTTTTGGTGTTGTTGTTGTTGTTGTTGTTGTTGTAGTTGTTCTAGTTGTAGTTGTAGTAGTAGTTGTTGTTGGTGGTGGTGCTGTAGGGGGAGCAGGCGGCTTGAGGCAGAGCAGTGGAAATACACGACATATATCAAATGGAATTAATGGTGGACATGGTTTCCATTTCTAAGGCAAGACAAAATTAACACACACACAAAACACAATTAAATATAAAACGGTACATATGTCAAGATCATCATTGTTATTTTTGCTTTTTTGTGCTGTAGTTCACATGTAAATAAACTTGTACCTGATGACTGTTGGATTCACTGCTAGAACTGCGCTTGTGACGGTCACGGCAGAGCTGCAAAAGTCAAATAACACTAGTCACTTAAAGCAAAAGAACTTTGAAAGTCATGACAGATTTAGTAAGTACGTAGGTCGGTGGTGGAGATCTTTGTACTTACAGCTGCATCAAAGTTGATTGAAAGAAAAATCATTAGAAGAAAAGCTGTCATCTTGGACTTCATGTTCAAATCTCCTGGTAGTTCGAAGAGCCTCCGTGTCACAGCAGACTTCAAGAATGAAGAGCTTAATAATGAATAAAATATCAAGCTGTCTCAGATGTTTGCTTCAGGAAGTTCAATTAGCTTTTAAACGACTCCGGTGTGTTGACAATGCTCTCCCACCTTATGGGTATTACTTCATCTCAGATGTGGTGTTAGACAAAACCAACAAAGGCGGGGCACAGTTTTGGTACTGGATTAGATTGTGTTTTTTGTAACCTTAATTATCCACATCCTGTTAATAATTCTTACACATAAAACAAATCCTACTTCTAATTTGCACAGTTAATCCAATTTTTAAAAAACAACCAGAAAGTTATCCAGAACACGTGCTGTATATGACAGTTCAGCCTACAGAGGAACTTCAACTATGTGCTGTCAAAGTCAGCAAAGATTGATGAATGTTGTTCAGAAGTTCCTAACTTGTGAAACAGTAATCTGTGTTGCCTAGATATGAGTTTCTATCTGCAAAACAATACTTGCTATTTTCCTTCTAAAGCTTATAATGATCTTGTTTACAATGCTAAACTTACTGTATTTTCTCTCATGTAATTATTAAAGGTTGCATCTTATTGTTGTTGTTTTCTGTGATATGATTTTTAGACAAGTTGTCATTAATAAATTGTTTTTCTTAATTACCATTTTCCTTTCAGTGAATTAACATATTAAGCCCCGAGGGTTTCCTTGAAGTTCGTGCTCAAATCAAGATGCCCAAATGTAATTATTTGCATTATAGAATAAATTAACGTTTAACCTAAAATATCTTGAATAAGGGAAAAAAAAAATTCATGGAAACCATAAACCCAATTGTAGAAGGAAAGAAAAAAAGTTCAACATTGCCCCCAGTACTGGGGGCATGGGGCTTAAGAGGTTCAGCATTTTTATGAGGTGGAAAACTTGTTTCTCCAAGCAAATTACCTATTCTAACTATTTCCAATCAAAACAACTGATTGATCAACAAGTAGTTTGGACTTCATTTTTACATCGTATTATTCACCTTCAGGATTTTCTTTAACCCCGACCAGACTCAGACGGTTATGAATCATGTTGAAGCTTTAAAATTCAGTATATTTGAATGTTTTTTTAGTGTTATTTATGCTTGTATACTGATATTTGTTTTATTACCATTACTTTTTTTTTACTTCAAACTTTTAGACTTTAGAAATGTTTTAAGTATGCAGTAGGTGACAAAGTTGTCCAAAATGTTTTTCACAGTCATCACCTGTTATTTGGAGGATTATTACTTGGATTATTTTTCTTGTGTAAGAGAGTGTTAGGACTGAAACAAACTGGTATGTAGTAATACTGAGTCATTATGAATACAATTACATGAATCTGTTTGGGCCTTTGTTCAAAAAGAGTAAAAAGAGTTATCATGTCGAGGTGGTGACCCAAAAGTAGGTTGAGAGGCAAGGAGAGGTAGCAAATTATTTGTATTATCAAAAAACAAACCAAAAAATAATAATATGAGTGGGCTCTGAGAAAACCAGAAACAGCAATTCAAACTGTTAAATAAATAGTTTGGTATCAGCAGGCACTTTCTATTTTACAACTTAAAAATCCTAAAGCATCATGGCTCTGGAATATACAAGTTGACCTAATCACCACCCAGAAAAAGGCAAACATTAACTGGAAGTGTACTTTTATTTTGAAAGGCGATCATAAAGTACGGCAACATAAGGCATTTATTGCGCACACCAACATGGCGTGAGCGCTGACTGTATCGAGGTTTCGGAAGAGGAGACTAAAGCAGGCTATCTTTACTGCAGTCACAAACTATCTTTCGCTCCCTCCATAACTATACTTGCTAAACTAAAGTCAAAAGTGCAGGCATGCACAATATAGCTGCACATGGATCTTTCCTGTTTATTGAGCAAATGTAGAGGAGCTGAAGCAAGAAGGCAGCCCTCCTCATTTGCATGCAGAAGAGATGGGGAAATGTAAAAAGAATAAAGGCTTGTACAAGGAAAAGGCAAAACAAAATATGGGCTATACATTGCTTGGCAAAAATGCATGTCTAAGGACAAAGAAAATCTATTCATTCCTTGATGTTTTCAGTATGTGTATGTGTCCCTGTGACTGATTAGAGAAATTCTTGGGAAGCAAACCTTAGACGCACTTCTGCAACTTTAGGAGTCACCCCAAATCAAGATGGCCACCAACATTAGCCAAAATAAAACTAATTTTGACACCGTCAAACTTACAAAAATTGAACTAAAACCTCATGTGATATTAGCTGAGAGTAATCCCCAACACATACTCTGAGTGCTAAATGTGCAGGACATTTTTATTTATTTAGTAGTTTATTTGACAGGGACAGTGTACATTAATTAACATTACTGCAAATGCACCAGAATTAGCCAAAAGGCTGTTTTTCATCTGTTGTCCCTGGACAGATCTTAAAATTGTCTACCTAAAAAACAACAATAAAAGGATTACAGTGAACAA
>JAVKLF010000100.1:6965712-6977096 GCA_034783495.1 Millerichthys robustus
TTTTTTATTAAGACACAAGCAACTTTCAAAAAGAGTGCTACGTCTTACCGTTTCTCTTCTTCCCCTTCTTGTTTCTGTCTCCTCTCCTCGTCCACATGCCTTTTAAATTCTCTGCTTGCGAGTTGTAATAGTCCGCCAATATCCCACCCAGACAATATGTGGTCAGAATAACAGACATTCCTCATGACAACAGACTCAGACGCTCACAACAAAGGACGCTAAGCGTGTCATTAAGTGTAGTCATGTCTCTATCAACTCATGCTCAGCTTTGAGTGATTAAACATTCTTAATCTAAAACTAAGCATGCAATGACAAAATCTGCAAATTGTCACTTTTTTCTTGCTTGCGTTTGCCATAACTTGTCACTGTAGAACTTAAGCTTGCACAATGCCCTTCTTAGATGTTTTCTTGCATACTGCATATGTGCCGGTGTTAATACTTAAGAGTATAATTATGGACACTAGGACCAACAGGAATTTTGACAAGTCATGAGAAAAAAAACATCTACATGAGCAAGAAGCTCAAGATCAGACTTTTTGTCACAAGTTGTTTATGACATGAGTTGTTCAAGACAGTTGTTGGCATTTAATTGGCAAATTGGTAATACTTTTACTTGGCTGGAATTTATGATGTGGGTAAAAGCATGTGAAACTTGCAGCTGCGCACATCAGTCATTTCAAGCAGATAAAGTTATCCTAGATGTAAAAGTTTAGTTTTTTCATATGCATTCTTACATTTTTGATATTTTTATACTGTTGTGCTCATTACTACTCTGCTCAGAGAAATGGTTCATTATGAACATGTACCCACCAGAAATGGGTATTATACAGCAAATGGTTGAATTTGAAAATAATTGACACATGTTAAAAAAGCACCAGAGGGCATAAATGATGGCACTCATTGGTAGACCGATAGTAGTTGGTCAAAGCAGTGAGTAAATGTCAACAAACACAGGTGTCACCTTGTAGTTTGATAGATGTTAGGGTTAGGATTATTTACATTGCCGTGCCATCCTGCATTATCTGGCATCATTTGGACTGTGTGTTTCATAGCAGCTCCTTGTTTAGGCCAGAAATTTTACTATATCGTATTAGATTTTTATTTAAAACATTGGCATGAAATGTGGCTGATGACATGCATATTCTCAAGGAACATTAATTTTATTTTTATGCTGGACTTACTGTGAGCTGAATATCCTGCAGTTTATTTATGACACACTACATTAACTTCAGCAGCACTGAATAAAATTTATTATGCCAAAAGTGTGTTTCCAGACCCCACTGTGTTTCCATTTGGAGTTTATTTCAGTCTGTTCTATGTCTAACTCTATTTGCTCAGAACACTGCAAAAAGAAAAAAAACCAGTGTGTTTTTTGAGCCCTTTGTTAACACGAAAAAATAAAAATCTGCAATTGTATTACCTGCACTCTATAGTATTTGAGCACACAGTCACAGCTGAATTGTGTTGCACTCTATTTTCCCATTGCAGCATTTCTTCATATTTTAACACCTCGGCTAGTGTCAGTTAATCCACATCTGAATTTACTGGACTGAATGACAAAGCACACACCTCTCTGTGTAATGTCTCACGATTAATGGTGTCAGACTGTAAATCAGGCTTTGAGGTGGAGATAATTGTCTGAAGACCTGCAAAATACAAATACAAATCTGACTGGTACAATTTTAAAACTCTATAAGTAATCAGATTACATGTTGTGAATGACTCACAGCTACCACCACACTGACCTAATCAATCTGGCTAAGGTCAATTAGCTGTGTCAGACATTTTGAATCTGACTGCCACCAAAAGTGAATCAGCTGTAGATGTATATCCAATAATTAATCTCTGAGAGTTTTGAAAATCAGTGCAGTGTGCAGTTATGAGTTTGCTAACAGGTGGCGTTGATTCCAGAGTCAAGGTTTTCAGTATTTTTGGCAATGTATGAAGCAGGGGTGTCCTATTCTGGTTCTCTTAAGTATATAGGATAGTGACCCTCAAGGAGCAGGAGCTCAGTGGTCAGTGTCGTATTCTTAGGGCTGCAGGTTCAAGCCCAGGATGCATCAGGAAGGGCATCCAGTGTAAAGCAAATGCAAAGCTTGTCAGCAGCACTGACCCGTGAAGTAGGGAGCAGTATACCACCCCCCCTCCCACCCACCCACACACAAACACACACACAAAAAGAAAAAGTCTGTTTTGGCTTCCAGAAAGGTTTGACCTCACTCTCTGTTGCAATCCTTTAGATGGCAGCAGAGGTCTGCTATAATTTTGGTTTAGATGAAGCCATGAGGTGAGGAAATATCTCTAATTCTAAGAGATTTTTTTATGTGTAAAAACAGACAAAACATTTATTTGGCATTTTAATGTAACTTTTTATTTACTATCAATTCTTTGACATTATGAATCAGTTTTATTGTAACTGAAAAAACACATATACATAGCCTAGTACAAACTATGTAAGACTGATTGGGACATTTTAACTGGATGAACCTAGTTAGCTCCAGGATAAATGTTGTTGTCACATGGAGGACTTGTTGTTGCGGACTCAGTGGGAACTGGAATCTGTGGACATATTATAGTAACAATAGATAAATAATGAACATATTTACAGGCTATAAAACCATATACCAAAGAGAGACTTTTAAAAAAAAAATAGATACTTATATATACTGTCTCACCTGTGTGTTCACATTAGACTTTCCAGTATCTGCTGATTTCACAACCTGACGCTAAAGATATACAAAGAAAAATATTTAGTCAGTTTAAATGGAAATTATATTATACCCAGTTCATGCCTTGCAAATACAGATTCGTACCCTGAATCTCCTGAGAGGATCAGGTTGAACAGGAGGCTGCTGCAGCTGCATGGCTCCACCTGCCATCCCCTGAACAAATGCAACACACTCACTCTCAGGATTTCTTAGGTGTATAGAAATGCTTATTGACAATATTAAAGAGATAAAACTATACCATCTGAGGCTGCTGCTGCATGACTGCACCTGCCATCCCCTGATGAAAAACAACAAACTCACTAGTGTTTTGATTTTTTTTAGGTTTATAAAAATGTTAAACAAAAATGTTAAAAAAAAAACATTACCATCTGAGGCTGCTGCTGCATGGGTCCACCAATCATTCCCTGGACAAAAAAAACACACACACACTGATTTTAGTGACTTGTTACATTACCAAAAATACAATAAAATAGTGTTAGAGACATGAGAGAGTTCACCATTGGAAGTTGTTGTGGCATGGTTCCAGCTGCCATCCCCTGAACAAATACAATAAAATACTGATGTTGGATTTTGATGGGGTTTTTTTTGCATTTTTTTCTTCAAACAGAGTTACATGCCTAACCTATGTGTGCCTTTACATCATTATCAACCAGTTTTTAAGTGCAGATTCAGTTAGAGAAGTTAGTGGTTACCATCTGAGGTTGCTGAGGAGGAGGCATTTGAGCCATCTGGGGAACGCCCATGAAAGGAACCTGGTACTAAATGAGAAAAATAGAGGATGAGTTTGGATTTTTAAAAACCTGAACATGCATGTTGTTTTTGTCATTGAAGTAGCACTGACCGCATTGACTGCTGCAGGGAACATATTGGCAACAGGAGGTCGAAGAGCTAAGGCAGGAAGTCCAGGAACAAACTGTGCAAATATAAGTGCTTTATATTGTCATCATTGTGTGGGAACATATAATGTGCTATGCATTTAGCTCATTGCATGAGATACTGAGCGGAGCTGGGGTCAGCTAAGAAACAAATAGGAAATAGGTGACCACACCACAGCATGTGGAAATGGCACAGAATCAAACCAGTGGCTTTCCAGTTCCAGGTGGCCACAACAGTCCTAAAATACTTTGTCTGGCCCATACGGGGATCAAATCTGTGACCTTGGCGTTATCACCACCATGCTCTAACCAGCTGAGCCAACCAGCCTCATGTGAGCAGGTATAGCACTGTTTTTCATTCTCCACATGACAAGTTGGGCTCACCTGAGCAAACTGGGGCTGCCCAATAAAGCCAACTCCACCACCAGCTACCAAAGGTGGGTTCAGACCTCCAGCCATCATCCCATTGAGCATCCCAGCATTCATAGCTGCCAGCAGCCTTGCTGTCTGAAAGAAAAATGTGTTGGTTTTTTTTCAGTAAGTGGCTTTAATTTATATCATACTTTAACTCCATGGGCTGTTCATCACCTTTCCTGCATTGACCTGCAACAAATGAAAATACAAAATGTTAAATGACATTAAACATAAAACCAGATGAACAAGATAGATTGACAGTACTCACATAGGAGATAGTTGCAACAAAGGCGGTGAAGAGGAGAAACTTCATTTTGAAGCTTGAAACCGGTGAAAAGTACCTTTTCTTCAAATGTCAGAAAATCTGTAACTCTCTGTTTTAACAACACCTTTTTAACGGCCTCTGAGATTATTTTGAGCCAATTAGAGACGCGAGTGATTTTTTTTGACAAACTGTATTTGTCATTTGTTTTTCATGAGAACTTGTGATATGACTCCTTCGTTCTGAACAATAGATTTGAAAAGACTTGTAAATCCATGAGCTGCCTATTTGGGCAAATTTCACCACATTTCAGTTTTTATTGTTGTTTTCTGAGCAATCGAAGGACCACAGATGACAACAGAGTTATTCATTATGTCAGGATGAGTCTGTGGAGGTCTGTGGAAGCTACCAGCTTAAAACCAGTCAGAAACCCTTAAATGCTGTGGGTTGTGGAATCAGGAGGCAAACAATTGACATCATCGCTGAGTACTTTTATGGACTGGAGCATTGAAAAAATATTTATGCATGTATTTGTAGTCAAATCAAATACTGAATGTGACAAAGACCATAAGAAGAAAGAAACAGAAAACTTACATTTATTGAGTTTTTCCTATCTAGATGACATTTACTGCAAAAAGGCTTCATAATTTGGTAAGTTTGTAGGGCTTGCACTGCCCAACATAAAATGTAACATAAATTTTAAAAGGTAAATTGTTTCACTTAAAAAAAAACCCTAATGCAGCACCACAGACATGGACAATTTTTTGTATTCCCTGTTAATGAAAGAAAAACCCACAATAGTTCAAACTAGTTATGTAAATTTACTCAAGGGACCGAGGAAAGGATTTACAATGAGTGGATCAAAATATGTCATCAGGTGCAGAAGTCCCAAAGAAGTTACAGGAATTGTTTGATTGCAGTGATTGCTTCTAAACATTGAGAAAAAACTAAATAAGTTATTAATACCATCTAGTTTATCAATGCCAACTTCATCAGTTTGTTTCTGTTTGGCCAAAATTCAAAAGCCTTGTATGATGTTCACAAGTTGATTTTACGTAACTTTCTTTTTTATTACTTTTGTCAGTGTCAAGGTATTTCAGTGACACTTACAAGTTTTATTTTTCTTTCATGAAAGTGTACAAACAAATTTGTCTATGTCTGTAAATGTTAATCATTCCCATCTATTGGTCTCATTGCTGTTTTGCCGATAGGCTAATGGCAGTCAACAAGCTGGTTAATGACCATAAAGTTGTTGAGTACAAATTTTTGTGCATCCTTATAAATTACAAAGTCCAAAGCATTTTGTAATATCAGTTTCAGCTAGAGTTTGTCAAATATTTAGTATAAAACATGATGCACATTCCAAGGAAGGTAGCTGCTGGACTCAGAAAGAACTGATTCATTTAACTTAAATATTTTACTTGAAAGGAAAATAGCTCATTTTTCAAATACAAAAAATATTAAATTTACTTTGCTATGCAATGCAGAATTTAATGCCTTGTAACATGCTTTTTTTATTTATTATTTTATATTGAGGACATTTTGTACAATTTTTACAACCCGGAAGCCAATATTTCACACAAAGGTGCAGACACATTATGTCATGTAAAAGCTGCTCTTTTTCTCAGCATGTTTAGGAAACATTAAATTTGTTCTCTAGATAGCTGGTTCATTTTTTTTCTCTCAAACTGAGGTTGTCTGGGAATGGTTTCTCTGCTGCTGACTGAGCAGCCCACAGCAAACCAGGTAAACACCATGTGGGTTGTCTGGTCTGGAGGTCTAATTATACACTGTCATGCCTCTCAAATTTAGAAACCTTTTCTTGTTTGGCTTTGATGTTGGGACAAATGGTGTTCCATATCATAAATGTATTGATTGCATTATATAGTTATATAAGTGACTATAATTCCTTTTTATGTATTGCAGGATGTCTTTCATTAGCTGTAATAAATCACTCCAGGAACTGAGCAATGATGTCAAGAATTTCTGATGTTTTTCAAGTTTAGAGCCCCAAATTACTATGCTGCAAGCTGGCAGTAAAGCATAAATAGAACCCTGTGTATTTTTCCATCAGTCTCTCACATATAAATAACAGCAATTTTAGAAGTTGCACTATAATAATAGTTGTTTTTATTTGATGTTTTGCAGACTTGGATACATGTATATTTGGGCACAGGTGAAGAATGTGTTTACAAAAAAGAATCAACAAAGTGTCAGCAGGTACAAATTCAATTATTTATTAATCATTGGTCAGAATGACAATGTTTGAGCAAGACTGGAAAGCTATACGAGGCAGGGTCTGTGAGTAGGATGGTGGAATAAATCTTTTGTCACAACTGCGTAGTATCATCTCAGTTGTTTTCCTCTGAGTCTATCCCAGAGCATTCTTCCTCCTCTTGAGCGGCCGCAGGTTTTATTAGTGGAGACTGTGTCCTCCTGAGACGAGCTGCCACCGAACGCTGAAACCTCAGTATTCCTCTTGCATTCCCAGCAGCACCAGCAACGCCCAGCTGTTGCTGGTTGTTTGGTCCGGCCATGGCGATCAGCTGCAATTGGCCTGGAGTCAGCATAGCAGGTTGAGGGGCTACTCCAGCATTATTCTGGGGCATGACACCGAGCAGCATCATCTGCCCGCCCCCAACTTGATTCCCGATGGCTCCACCTGCCTGCCCCAAAAGAAAAGTCCCACCTTGCTGGAGAGCTGAAATGGGAATCAACTGCTGAGCCGGAGACTGACCCACAGGGTTCCCCACTGGCTGGATAAACAATGACCCGCCAAGTTGGACCAAGCGTGCCACGATGGCTCCTCCAGCCAGTGGAACTCCGTTTAGAGCCCCTGTGTTGGCAACGTTGCCAGCAGCTCCTGCTGCTCCTCCTCCACCGCCATTATTTTTGGCTGCCCCTTTGAGAAGAGCCTCAGCACTCCCTGAAGACACACCACCCTCCACCACAAGCGCCAGAGCCTGAAAGATAACCCACAGTTTGCAGTACATGTTTTATTTCAGTGACAGCAGAAGGTCAGCAGATGAACAGCCGCCTCATTCTCCACTTATATACAGAGAGTCCGATTCAGTGATAGAGAAAAAAACGTCCAATCACAATGCTACACTTTATCTGAAAACAACAAGTCACTGTAATCATCATGACTTGGCTGCAAGCTATTGTTGTCTTACAGAGGGCTATTACTGAGGATCAAGTGGCAAACCAAAACCACATGTGAATGACTTGCATTTTCAAACATATTGTTGCAGAAGATATGTGTTCAAGTCAAAACGGTGCTCAAAAACGTATAAAATATGATAACATCAAGTTTCAGAAATTCTGTGGGGGCCCAAATGGGAAAATAATGTTTTGCCTTTATTTTGTAACATAAAACAACATGGTTTGTCATCAACGACAAGGTGCACAGAGTTATTTTTGTAACAATTTAAAGTTCTTAGACATGCATTTTAAAAGTAAATGTAATATGAGTCAACAAATTTACATTTACTACAAGAAACACAGTTACTGATTTACATCAGTAATATATGGGTTTGAAAATACATAACATTATATGATTTCTAAACTAATTCTTAGCTGCATCATTCTAAATTATAGCCCATTTAAAACCTGGCATTGCAAACTTTATGGCATTGTCTTTATTATTAATTTGTTGTAAACTTTTGCCTCAGTATGAAATGCATTATGCATCAAACTCTGAGTATAACTGACTAAAAATATAATATTCTAGTAAACGTTTCTACTTTTTAAATCTGAGGCACAAATATCTACTTTAAAAGCCAAAGCTTGCTCTAACAGGACTGCTAATAAACACTGGTCTGATGTAGCAGGAGGTACGATTAGTTCATGAACTTGTGTTGTGAATTGTGTGAGGAAAATTATTTGTGGAGGCGTCTATTTAAGGTTTTCCAAAGCTTGTGAAAGAGATTAGGAACAAGATGAAGCTCAGAAAAGCAGGTTGATGTCCATATCATCTGTGAAGAGAACAAGAAAGGAAAAAAGGAGGGAAATTAGTTAGTTAAAAATATTTTTATGAACTGTCAGTTAAATGAGAAGAAGTTTGAAACTGAAAATGTGTCCAAAATATATTTTATCATTGGAGTATTTTTGTTGATCCCATTACTCATCACTTATCGTGTTTCTTTTTTTCATAACTTCAGCTCTGTTACTACATGCATTGTTTTATATTTTGGGGAGGTTAGGTTAGGGAGAATAAACTTTGTTTGGGATTTTTAACTCTCAATAAATGAATAAATTTAAGTCATAATGCTGCTCTCACCATCTTTGATACCAAAGCAGGAGGTCCACTCTTTAAAGGACACCTGTTTGTCTTTGTCAGCATCACATTCCAGGAAGAATCGAGAGGTGCAATGCTCCATCGGCACCAGAGGGACCCTGAGTGGGGCCAACTCTGAGTGAGACAAGAACCTGCACAGAATGAGCCACAAAAGTAGGTTAAGAAAACAGATGTAGGTGGGAGTCAAACCCGGGGCATTATTATAGGAAAAAAATGAGATTGTCAAACATGACCAAGATTGAGTTCATGTAAACAAACTCTATTATGGTAAATGATTTGACCTTATATAGCACTTTATCAAGTCCCTACAGACTCCAACACACACTACAGCCATCCATCCATTCACCCACTGATAGTGGTAAGCTATATTGTAGCCACAGCTGTTTAACAAAATTCCACAGCAGAAATCACCCTGCACTAGATGTTACTCTTCTGCAGTAAATAGAAAATTTTCTGTTCCAAGTACGTTCTGTTTTATGAATATTAAAGTCCGATGTTGTTATTTCTGTTGCATGTTCAAGTGGTTTTGTGTATTTCTTTGTGTATTTGTAGTACTAAATGTTTTGCTTTCATTTTGAACTTTACACAGGTCGCTCTAATGATGACAACCTTTGTACTGCTGTGGTTGTCGTTCTTAGGGAGAGGCAACAGGCAAGGTTCTTTATATTGAAAGGCTAGAAGTCGAGTTCAGGCTAAAAAGTCCAAAGGATGAATTTTAGTAAATAATCAGTAATTTTGTCTTTAAATTTGATGTATGAAATCAACACTGTGTAAACCTACAATTTCGGTATTTCATAAATTGAATTAAATCCACCTGTCTGATGGATGTTGGTCCAGCTGAGCAAACTGCCAGTGCACTGGATAGATGTACATGTTGTAGTTCTTCTCAAAGTCCTGTGCAAGAAGCTCAACAGGGTGATCTCCAGCATGAAGGCGCCTCTCATTCTCAAAGATTTTCTTCACCTTTGATGAAAATTTAAAAAAGAAACAAACTGACTTGGTTATACCTGGAAACAATAAATTGAATTCTTTAAACATTGAAAATGATCAAATGCCACACTAAATACATGTATTTTCTAGATGGTCCTTAAACTTTTTCCTGATATGATGTTGAAAAACAATGAGAACCTTTCTGTTTCAGGTTTTGTGTCTTACTCTAAATCGTTGTTTCTGGGTGAGGAATCCAGGGCTCATGGAGTCGTGCTCATAAAGCTGCAGCAGCACATTTTTCAGCCAGTCCCTCATTCGTAGAGGAAACTGGACCAGTTCATTTTCCACACATGGAAGTATCACTGCGGGACAGAAGACAGTTAAACTTTGTCTCTGGAACTATTATTTGCTGTGCTTTTTCAACCACGCACATTGATCGAGTGGCTGTCCCTGCCCTAACGTAGATCTTGGCTCACTCAGTCTATCTCATGGACTGTGTCACCAGTTTTTATCAACTTTGCCAAATAGCAAAAGTGAAACCAATCTTAGCAAGACCTGACCTGGAGAAATTAATCCATGCTTTTATCACCACTCGTCTTGACTACTGTAATTCACTATATGTACTCATTACCCAGACCTCTTTTGCCCGTCTGCAGTTTCTGCAGAATGCTGCTGCTCGTCTGTTAACTCAGACTCGTAGGTGTGAGCACATCACTCCCATCCTAGCATCCCTTCACCTGTGAAATACTGAATTAATTTTAAACTTGTGTTATTTGCCTTTAAATGCTTGAACAACTTTGTGCCACCTTAGCTGCCTCAGCCTTACTGCTCACCTCAATCTCTTAGATCAGCTGATCAGCCAACAGCGTCAATATGTGACGAGTAGGGAGTGAGAATGTGTTGGATCAGCTGCTGCTGACAGTCCCTAAAACTGAAGCTTAGAGGTGACAGATCATTTGCTGTTGCTGTTCCTAAGTTATGGAATAATTTACCCCTGGCTATCAGACAGGCCTCCTCCCTTCTTGTTTTTCAATTGCTTTTAAAAACACACTTTTATTCCTTGGTTTTTAACACACCGTGATCTACTCCTGCTGTGAACCTGGCCATCATATTTTTTGTTGTGTGTACATGTTGATTGATTGATTGATGTAGACTGTATAAATTACATTTGCATGGGCCAGTGTAGTCCAAATGAAGTTTGTGGCCTCTCTTGGTGCCCTCCAAATTGCATTTGGTAGCAAAGAGCTCACATGATGTGTCATACGTTTTGTTGTCTGTCCCACAAACCTAAAACGAAACAAAAATGTTTATTTAGGCCGAGTTCAAACTCTTTGGTTGAAAGATTATCATGTTATACTTACATGATCAAACTCATTTATGCTGGGTGGACAGTCTGATGATTGTTGACACACACAACCTGGCTTCCCATCTGCATCAAGTTTACATGTTTTTCCACGCTTGCAACGGAAATTGTCACATGGATCTAACAGAGAAGACAAACAGAGCAAAGATTTTTATAACTAAATTTTTAAAAAGAAAGACTCAAAGGATTTATTATCCTGGGTTTTTGCTTTCATTAGGAACCAGTGAGCTACAGCCACATCACATAATCCTCTACATTCTTCTACCATTAGAGCTGCTGCTGTGATTACATTCAACTTGATCTCTCTTATTCACTTTTTTAAGCCTGCAGAGCTGGGTTTTGGTTGTGTCGGTGAAGCAGTGTGGGCACTATTCATGCAGAAGTTTTGGCACAATGATCCAGTCAGCAAATTCCCCTATGCGACCGTTGGGATAGAATATTAGTTAGTATAAACACTGCTGACCAGAGATGATGGGAGGAGTTCAATCAGAAAATTTATTTTCTTTTTTTTTTT
>JAVKLF010000100.1:7019327-7036375 GCA_034783495.1 Millerichthys robustus
TTTACAGCTGAATGGATGCTTGTTTCATCAGGTCAAATTCCAGACATAATAGGTGTTAGTAAAATCCAACATTGCTTGTTAACTTAATTTTGACGTAACGACTGATGCAAAGTATTTTTCACAGCAGGTCCCTTTAGAGTTTTAAGCTCCTTCACTAAAACAGTAAACCCATCAGTGCTGTTGATTTGATTTAAAAGGAGATCTCAACACCAATAAGAACAAACAAAAGATGGAATAAGCAATTTATGAGCATGTCAGATTTATGCACTGGATACTTGTTTTATCATAAAAACGAATCTCTACAAACTTATAAAAAAGGAAAACCTACATGTACTACGATATCTTTCTATTTTAGTAACAACATGCAACAAACATACTTTCTCCAATGTTTTTTTCTTACAACTATTTGTTACTTTAATAAATGCTAACATTGGACCATAAAAGTGTCCTGGGTTGCTCAGAAATTTATATGACAAACTGAAACAACATTTTTATCTTGTATATGGTAAAATTACCTCCGGGACTCCTCAGTACAACCAATTTAATAAGGTCTCAGTTCACTTGGAAGCAAAAATGCAGCACAAAAGCTGCTGCAGTGCACGTTTTTTGGCTAACAAAAAATCAAAACCTGTTGATTTAATTGCAGGTATCACCAGTGCCTCACATGAACTTGATCATGTCTTCATATTTTTTTATTCACTTGTATAAAATCAACATAAATGGTTAACTTTCCAAATTGTTTTCACGTTTGACAAATAACAGCTTCTCCCTTTTTAATGACAAGACTTGAACTCACCTAACCACCTATAATCCTAAAACATTTAAACAAGGAGCTGTGAGGGACTCAAACTTTTACAACTTTAGATGTCTTTATCCCATTTTTAAGCTCAGGGAGCACTCTAATCCAAATCCCAACACTAAATACAAATGTATTTTCGGGATTAATAAATAAAATGGATAAATAAGACTCACCTTCTTTATTCAGGGGTCTTCTCACAACATACTGCCTCACATCATCCTCCTTAGACAAGTTGAAAAGCTTGCGGATCTTGCTGGCCCTCTTGGGACCAAGGCGACGAGGGACAGTGCTGTCAGTCAGTCCAGGAATGTCCTTCTCACCTGAACAGAAGGTAAGTGAATAAAATCAGAATAACTCGAGTTCACGACAATCAGTACAGATGAGATTTTCACAACATAATTGTTAATCTATATCATACTCAGATCATTCAGATGTCTAAATGTTATTGTACACAAGTTTAAATATAAAATGCAAAATTCACAGTTTACTTTTGACCAGGATCAAAGTCATCTGATCAGTAAAGTAACTGCAGTAAACATAATATTGTCAAACCAAGCAATAAGACAAACGCATGTAGTTTTAAACAATCAATTCAGCTTTTTACATAAAGATATCAAAATTGGTAACCCCACTTTTTCATCTTTGAGACGATTCTATACACCACTAAATGCTAGCCGAAGTCACATGTCAGCTACAAAGATGACAAAAAAATAGGAGCAGAAGTTGGTTCTTTAAAGTGTTAAAATCATAGAACATTTTGCTTTTGCTACACGATTACATAGGATCATTTAGGAGCACTATCAGGAATAGTTTTTTCTAGATGTATTAGGGCTGGGACACAATTAACAAGAGAGTTAATGACAGACTTTGTAATTAATCTCAATTTATCACATTTATAAAAAAGCCATTTCTAACACAGTAAGCAAAACATTTTCTATTCTAACAGATTAATTTGAGCTATGGCAAAGAGGCTTGTTAAAACAACATTCTCCATAAATATGAAGCTTTGATTATCCAAATCTGGAAAAAATTTAAATTTGTTCCAAAGCCATACTTCCCATCCAGGTATATGTTGGAAGGCAACATATTTACCTCTAGATTTAGTTCAGCTCATTCAGTGAAAATTAAAAAGGGGGACGAGATGAGAAAAAGACCCCTTAAATAATAGTATACGGTTGTACAAATAATACTGAGAGAGCAATGCAGTTCGACCATCCACTCCAACAGGTCTGGTCACATCTGGTAAGCAGCTCCACAGTTACTCTGGCAACACACTGTCCCCCCTTGGTGACTATGAATCAGTCAGAAAGGGTCTCCATGGTGTGCCTTTCACAGAAGTGCCAAGAAATCTAAATACATTTAAAACTTTTCAGCACGAACAATGTGGCACATATAGGCAACAAAAATGTATTGGTTTATAACTTCGTCAAATTATTTCTACAGGCATCGCTTCGATCGTGCTACCTTTCTTGACGATGACCAAATTGAGAACGCTGAGGTTGGCGTCAACAATACACCCACGGACAGATTTCCTTTTGCGCTCGCCAGTCCTGCGAGGACGGTAGCAGGAGTGGCCCTTGCTAAGCAACAGACGCACACGGCCGTGGGTCAGTACACCCTGCTTCATGGGGAAGCCTTGCTTGTCGTTGCCCCCACTAATGCGCACCACGTAGCCCTACGGAGAAAAACACAAAGTTAGAACTTTTATGGCCCAAACTAACAATGTTGTTTTCCCACCGTGTGTTACGTCTTAGATTTAAATACTTTTAGTAATTTTCAACCACGACATCATTATGTTAAGATACTTATCATTACTAATATTATTACAGTCAACAAAATCTGTCTTCAACTGTACTGTTCTGTACCTCACATCTATTATTTCTTAGGTTTTAAAATGAGGTGAAGTATTTTTTGAGCAGAGATTTTTTTTTTTTTACTATAAATTAACCAAATTTAATCTTTTTTCTTACCACTCGCTATGAACATTTACCACAAATGAGTTTGTGTAACAACTTTACAAGTTTTGTACAACTATTAACACGAGGTTAAAAAGATATGTAGTAAAATTAGTAATATGATACAAAAGTGGGAGTTAACAGTACTTTATACAGTTCTACATCAAAAAGCAGCCACCATGTTAATGAAACTTACTAGACAAAAGAAAGTGACTTGTTAACATCACAAATGTTTATGAAAATAAAAGAACTGGGAGAGCACTGCTGTGTCATCCAGCCACGGTCCTGCTGGATGCATCTGAAAGCATCTCCACTGCTGTTCTGGCAACACTCTGTCCCACCTTAATGACTACATATCAGTCAAGAAGGATCTCCTTGTGTGCCTTTCTAAATAAAGCTTAAAAGGACAAAAAAATTTAAAGTTACACCTTTCATCACAGCAATGACATGCTTACCTTCCACTCATCACCCAGGGAGTCAGCAGCCACCTCAGTGGCCATACGCTTCTCATAGAAGATGCGCAGCTTTCGCTCATCATCGACTTCAATCAGCTTCTGGCAGCCAGTAGCAGGGAATGAGATGTTTAGCTGCAAGAGAAGCAAACATTCTAGTTTTTAGCATCACCCAGGTCCTGACAGTACACTAAGTTATGGGATGCTTGACTTCTGCTTTTACAGGAACTAGACAAATGTGTGACCATGGCCTCAAACGTACTAAGACTTAAACAGGGGTTAGCTTGTGTGGACTATCTACAGCTCGGTTTCAATTAGAGAAGCTACGAGGCCTGCTAGCTTTTTTTTTACCTTAACTTCCTTCAGCCTTTAAACATTAGTGGTGGAAGAAACTCCTTACGAACATAAACGTGACTTTTTACACCAATACTAAAACACGACCTGGCTCCTTGTCACAGCTAACTAATGTTGAAGCTCTCTTAACATGTGGCAAGAACTTGGAGCGGAGCGGCCATGTTTCTACAGCTCACTTTGCGACAGGCTCGTCGGCGAACTCTGTTCACAATCAAAGCTCATCCTCCACGACGAAGACGCAATGTTTACATTATACGAGGCGCTTAAAACATATAACATCACGGCCTAAATAAAACTGGAATATTTCAATAAAAGTAACCTCTCAGAGAGAGATATGAGTATTTAATATTTGTACCTTCATTTTGCCAAACCGGCCCAACGACGGTCTGCCAGGGAAAGAGGCAGGATATCCGCTCCGTGATCTCACATAGTGCAAGGAAACCTCGCGATATTTTGGTTTCATTACAAACGGGGTACGAATTCTTGTAGAACATCACCGCGCTCAACTCTAAATTTTTGGCGGTAGTAAATTTACAAAACAGTAAAACGCGTTCAAACAAAACTATCGTTGTCTAATACAGAGGTTCCCAAAGTCTTGTACGCCATGGCACCCTACACAGCAATAGTTTTTACAAAATATGTGAATGTTTTTTTCTTCTCATTATTCAATATTTAGCTACCCTACTACACTTGTTTAGCGTCAGACATTTATTTACTAACACGTTTTAAACACTTTATTGGGCTATATCTGATTTTAAAAAAAATTTCAAGAAGCTTGACGATATGAACAAAATAGGATTTTAACCTTCTAGGTCTTAAAAAACATTTCAATATATTTTTACAATTTAGGCTATATTTTAAAATAGCCTAATAATCGCGAAACAAACAAGATTTTCTGATAATAATTTAAAACATTTACTAAATCAATTTCTTTCTTTTTCCTTTTCCCTTATCTGCCCTCCATTTTTTTTGCGGGCCGCACTTTGAAAAACACTAGTCTAATACAATGTTACCACGTTATTAAACGAAGACTATTTACATCCTTATAATTAAGTGTGGTTAAAACGTGATCCACATATCAGAAAAATGTATGTGTTGTCATAAATAATCCCACCCGAGGGCGACAGAGAGTAGTTACACAAGTTACAGTTACACAAGTTACACAAAGTACATGGAAGACTACAGTCTGTAAATAAACAAAACAAAAACATTAAATAAAATAGCCATCATACACTCCGTAGTCCCACAATCATTTTAGAGTCAAACTTTCTTAACCATTTTCCAAGTAGGCTAACTGTATTCTGAAAATATTTACACACAAAATTATTTGTTAATTAATTATAATGTAAGTAAAACATAGTTCCTTACATTTATTAACTTATTCTAAATGTAGACTGTCAACTAGGCTAATTGTAATTTTTTAATACTAGCTACATTTAAATAGCCTACCTAAAATTTAAATAAATTCAATATCTCATAATCATGAGATACTATCGTAGTATTAAATAGACATGTAAGGTCAAAATAATGTTAAATATTTTAACTACTACATTCATGAAAAAGTCTGATTTATTTTTTGTTTTGTTATCGCAATAAAACAAACACTAACTTCCTGGTTTGGAACCACCGAAGCAGGAAGTAGCGGGAGGGAACACTCTTTCTTCTTCAAACACTCTTTGAGTCCAGATCGAGCAGCTGTCAGAGGACCAGGCAGAGCGTCACGACGAGCTGTGGAGGCTTTTGTTTTGTTAAAAGGAGGAAAATGCAACACAGGAGCGATTTCTCCCACCGACACTTGTCCACAACAAGAGTCAAGAGCCAGACTTTAAAGTCGAGCTTGTAGACAACGAGCCGATACAGTTGTTTACCTATTGCTTGTTGTTTTTTGGGGTTGGTTTTAACCTCCTAAACTGAGGCTGGAGAGAGGGGTGCTGCTGTCCATCCGACAGGGACTAGTCCAGACATGAGTAACGTGGATCTGATTTTTTGGGACCAGTTGCAGGCTGGCAGCTCCGAAGTGGACTGGTGTGAAGGCAATTACCTTATTTACCCCAGCATCGCTGAGTTTTACAACACGGTCGGTGGTAGATAACGGCGGGGGTGTTTTTGCATAACGCACTTTTGTTTACAGCTTAATGTCTGCTTTTTGGTTTGCCTCTTTCTCACCACGTATCTTCTCCGATCTCACACAACACGCTGACTGACACTAACTTTGAAAAGTTTGATGGTTGTTCTGATGTTTCGTTTCAGCTGCACACTGATCAACGTGTTGTTTTGTTTGTTTTTTGTTTCCCTCACTTCAGATCAGCAACATTTTGTTTTTCGTCCTGCCTCCCATATTGATGTGCTTGTTCAGAGAGTATGCAGAACATTTCAACAGTGGGATCTACCTCATTTGGATCCTCCTGGTTGTGGTCGGTAAGTTGTGACCTCTTAACACCACAGCTCCACAGTTGTGATGCAGAGCTGTCAGACCCCACAGGAAGTCAGGTTAGAATGTGTGTTCAAAAATAAATCAAGTGAGTGTACAAACAGGACGGGGGAACAACTTGATTGCTGGTTGTCTGTCTCTGTTTCGGCTTCAGGCTCTCTAAATAAAATCTATTAAAGCTCATACATCAATTCATCAGGCACAGTTCGGGGATAAATGTCACTGTATGTAAATGGAAGCAGAGCTTTAAAAACACTCAAGTTGTTCTGTTAGCAAAGACCCCCCCCCCCCACACACACACACACACACACACACACACCGCCAACTCGTTACCCACCCCCAGCTGTTTTCTGAGAGATGATCTTGTCAGAGACAGACCTGAACACACTGAACAGGTTGTGTAATCATGGAACCTGTAGCAGAGATCACATTTGAAGTCAAACAAATGCAGTTTTCTTCTGTCAGTAACTCAAATGTCATCTGTGTTGTTAACATGAGTTCAATGAGCCCAGGCTGCAGAGCAAAAAAACATAAAAATACAGCTTTTTGCTGTAATCGAGCTTTCAATGCATTTATTCTGTCCAAAAACTGAAAAGTGACCAGAAGTGTTCCTGAAAATTTAAGATCCTCAATATGTCTAATCTTCATATTTTAAAGTCTGAGCTGCCACATGTTCATTATTTACATCCATGACTTATAAACAGTCAGTTTGTTGAAACATCAGCCGTGGCTGGGGTGGAATCTGCCTCAGCGCCAGTTCTGCCAACAGATTAGTCTGATAATGTGAGGTCTGTTGGTCAGTGATAACACAGAGCCGCTGACTGAAGTGCCCTGTTTAAAATCCACTCTGGTTTTTTTTTTCTGCTGCTGTCGCATTTTATTCTCAGAGAACAGAGGATGATCTTAGTCTTTACTCTAGCAGGTGATTTGCATTCTATATATGAAGTCCACGAAGTCCACGGTCCTTGTTTTCACAAACTGTTAAGTCCAAAAGTTAATAATTTTTATTGACATCATTATAAAAGGACACCATTTTTCTCAGTTTTTGTTCTATTGCAGGAATTGGTTCAACTTATTTCCATGCGACTCTCAGCTTCTTGGGCCAGATGCTGGATGAGTTGGCCATCTTGTGGGTGCTCATGTGTGCCATTGCCATGTGGTTCCCTAAAAGATACCTGCCAAAGATGTTCAGGAGAAATCGGTACGTCATTTACAACAAGCAGAACTCGGGCATGAAAAATGAAATGAAGGTGTGTTTACGAAGGTTGCAGATTTTCAGAGCTGGAGGTTGTCCAGTGCAGTTGACTTGTCACGCAAACAAACAAGCATATAAATCAACTAAAATGTCACAATTTAGAGTTTATTGTGGGTCAGTGTCCTGTCTCATCAGGCATCCACAGCTGTGACATGTCTGGTTAATAATAGGCCCAGTATAGCTGACTCTAATAAAAGCTGCGTCACATGTCTCTACTTCTCTTTCCATTGATGGCGCATGTCCCGTCACTGGCTGTCACTTCATCTTTAGTCTGGTCTTTGCTCATCAGCAGCTGAGCTGAGTCTTTGTTTATTGTATTACGCTAAAAATGTTGCGTCAAATATTAAGTTGTTTGTGCACAAGGACTTCTAACAGCTGATTCAAGTGCATTACAAGCCGTAAATAATAGCAACAATGGTCAGTAAGTTAGGAATTTGAGCTACAGTAAAAATGTGAACATCATCAAATTAGTGGGGAGTGGCAGAGGTTAGAGAAGGTGAGCCTGTGATTGGAAGGTCGCTGAATCAACCCTCATTTACCCCACTCTGAACCCTTGAGCAAGGCCCTTAACCCTCCCCCCGGGTGCCTTAAAATGGCAGTCTCCTGCTGCACATGTGTGAATGGAAAACACAGAGAAATAATTTCCCCACTGAGGGACAATATACATTATGAAAACTAATAGAATTCAAGAAAAAAAAGAAAAGAAATGAACTTTCCTTGCAAATTAAAAACTAATCGGTAGTTTTGCAAAGAATGCTAGATTTGTTATGGAGTGATTCAGGATCTGTGTTTGTTTCACTGAGAGATTACCAGGCTGTATTTACTGAATGCTGTTTAAAGAGGTTAAATAGTAAAAATAATCTGCTTCTTATTGTGCTTCTCCTCTTAGGTTAAAATTCAAAGTGGTCATTGGCATCTTGTCGGGGATCACCACAGGGCTGGCCTTTGTTAAACCCGTCGTCAACTCGCTGTCGCTCATGACTCTGGGCATCCCCTGCACAGCTCTGCTCATCACCGAACTCAGAAGGTGAGGAAAGTTTTAAACACCCCGCAGTAAAATACTCTGTCACACAATCATAGGCTGATTTCTACAAGTATGTCGGGACGGTTGGAGCAACAACGTCATCAACTTCTGTTGCTTCAAAGCCAGTAACAACAATTTTGAGAAAGAGGTGGAGGAATTTCCTCCTCACGTTCTGATTGAAGCTTAGTAACAAAAACACTGACCTGGTTTGTGTTGACTCCATTGAAATATACATTTTTTTTTAAGTTTGACTCACTTTCATCTGCATCATATTTTGCTTTTAAGGTGTTGTGTTGTTTTACATCTGCTTTATGTTTTCTGATTCTGTGACTGTATTGGATGAAGAATCTGGTAATCTGTTGTTAACTAAACCTTTTAAAGTATGTTTAAACAAACAAGTTCAATCAAACTTGTCATTTCAAATTCAGATTACCTGTACATACTTAACATTTCCTATTTGAGCTTTTACCACCAGCAGTGGTCATTCCAAGAGTAATCTGCAACAAGTAAGAAAGTTGTTCAGAACCTGATGTCAAAAACATTGAATCTCTTAAATGTATCCTCATTTTAACTTTTTGTTCCAGACATGTTTTCTGCTCTCAGACGTCACATAAGACAAAAGAAGCCTTGGTTTGTTGACATTTGAGACTGAAGAATGTAATAATTCTCCTCATGATAGCAGAACAAAAGACAAGCATGATGAATGAATAGTCCACGTTGGAAAACATGTGACCTTTAACCTCTTGTCCTTTCACTGTTGACTTTCTGTCGTTTTAACTTTCTGTGATGTGACAGAATATTCCTGGAAACACATTACGCATTTCTCCGTGTGCGTGTGGGTCTAATATTTTCATCTGCTTGAATGCAAGTTCTGGTGTTTCTGTTTCCCACAACCCATTACTTCCGTCAGTTCTGAAACCTTCAGTCATCTATTGTTACATTTCTGTTTGGTATTTCTCCACATCGCTGTTGTTCCAGTCATCTGGTCAAGCAACATGTTTTTGTTTTACTGTGTCTAAAAGAATTCCCGTGGCCCTGACTAATGACTTCTGCCCTCAGAAAGAACTCAGTATTTTGAAGGAAAACAAAATGTTTTCGGATGGCCGTACTAAGCGTTATATAAAGTGAAAGAGTTCAAGTAGAAGTAGAAGTGATAGCTGTAACATCTAAGTGAAAAAAGACATTGACATCAGTTTCACATTGTATGGCTTGTGTCGCTTGCTGCTGTAGACGAGATGATGTGTGCTGGTGTGTTTATTTCTCTGTAGTGTTAGAAAAATAGATTATGAACTATTGGATAGACTTTAATGAAACTCTCAGAAATTAGTCATGGGGTGTGCATCTTTGATACATTAACTTTTGCAGTCAGCTAGATTTCAGATGACCGCCACAGCAAACACAGAAATGGCTATAATGCATTAAACTTTATAGATGTTGCAGTGGTGGTAGCTTAGAGTCATCCTCAACACGGTATTACAAGATCAAGCACAACATTGTTTACATGGTTTGACCAAAATGCTTTGACTTTGTCTCTTTTCAGCAAAGGATTATTTTAGTGTAAACTTCTGGCATGAAAGGAGGTAGGCAGTTTGAATTTCTTTAAAGAATGCCAGGTCTTTAATTTATATACTTTTTATTTGCATGCTCAAACAGTAGCAGCAACGGCTATCTGTAGCACTTCAGGTGTTCTGCCAGAACAACCATGTCATGCAAAACTGGTCACAGGATAAAAAGTTTCTAAAATAAAGTTTGTTTAGACCTCTTGAGAACATTTTTGAGATTTGAGTTGTTTTGAAATGACAGCAGTCCACTTTGGTCCTAGCTCTTCTCAAACTAGCTTTGAACTCATCACTCTGGTCATAATAAAACTCACCAAACTGAGCTTGTTCAAAGAGCTATCTACAGCAGGATATATGTTTGTTGTTCATAACCTTTCCACAGAGCCTCTCTTTTAAGTGCACACAGAACTAGACTCAGTTTAGTAAGTAAATTGAAAAACATCACATGGAAAAGTCACATTGAAAGAATGAAGGAAGAGAATAATGTCCATGTGTCCCTGTGATGGACGTTCGACCTGTCCAGGGTGTCCCCGCCCCTCGCACTGACCACTGCTGGTGATAGGTACCAGCTCCCTGTGACACAGAAAGAAAAAGCGGGTAGAGAAAATTGATGGATAGATTGATGAATTAAAGTCATTCATACTTTCATGATAACAGAAGTGTAAAAATCTCACTATGTGGAAATAATAATCTCCTCATTACCCTCCTCATCCAAATTTAAAACAAAATCAAAGCATGTAAGGATAAATTAACTCTTCTCACATTTAATTTCCAATTATTATAACTTTGATTCATGCTGCAGGAATTTGTTTGTGTTTGCAAACAGTTCTGATTTCACCTTGTGTTTTATGTTATTTGTGTATTTTGTGAGCCGATGGACATGGTGTACATTTTATTACTAAAGCCATGTGTCTTCGTGTCTGATGCACAATGTTTTCTTGTGGAACAACTTAGAGTATAATCAGTATGGCATTTCCTTCTATTCTAGTACTTCCTGTTGTTAATGAGATGCTATGACACTTTTCCTCTTCCCTTGTCTGAACATCTTATGTAACATAAAAAAAACATTTTAACAGCGTAGCTGATCAGTTGATTTACTTCCCTTGAAGTAAAATTAAATCCATAATAAGTTTAACGCACTACTTGTGACACAAACATGTCATTTGTTTTATTTGTATTTTAAATCAGTCTTTTTTACATCACGATTTTGAGACATTTTGCTTATTTAATTTTTTCATTTTAAGTGCAGTTGATGTGCCATATTTTTACTGATTCAAATGTCATTGAATGTCCTTTTAGATTTGGAGCATTTTGTTACAGTTTGATGTACCTCAACTTAAATAAGTAGCTAATCAGTTGTACATTCAGTTATTATTTTCAGAAAGCTTCATTAAAATTCATCCAAGTAGTTCATATGATGTTTTGCTAAAGGACAGGTAAACAGATGCCACCTTGGCAGGCATGTGAATAAAAAGCCTCATCACTGTCCAATAGTTTAGTAACGTTCACTAGCCTAAATAAATAACAAAGCATTTCTGTTTCTTTTAAATGTTGTGCTCAACAGTATTTGGGCTCTACAGAAATTACTTTCTGAGTTAATAGAATACATTAATGAACATTTGGTCCAAATTTCTACATTCACATTTCTCTATCACCGCTAACCTAAACGCTCCTTGTTTGCAACAGTCATGTTAAATTCTGCTCAGAGTGTAAATTTTGTGGCTCCTCTCTGCTTAAAACAAGAAACGAGAAGCTTGTAGAGATGGTGCGACTTCATCACCATCAGTGTGTGAAGACAAGGTGACACACGTCACTGTGAGCACACCGCTGCATCATCAGCTCTGTCACACTCAGGCTTTCTCCTGTTTTGGTGTCTGCATTGACACTGACTGAGATGTCTTAAGGAGGACAGTTCCAAGAATAGCTTATCAGTGGCACTCTGGATTAGCACATCTTTGTAGGTCAGGGATGTGTTTATTCATGTAGTGAGTAACTGTGTGCACATAAAACTTTTCCTTCTTGTTCACATACAGTGGACTAAAATCTTGTGTTATAAAAAATTGATTAGTGACCTGTACAACACAACACTATTTTATATTATCTTAAAGGTTTTTAAAGAAACAACCTAAAGATAAAAATAACAACAACAACAAAAAAAGATTACAAGGTTTTGGTCAAACCTTGTACCGGTATATTAAATTATATAAAATCTTATACTATAGTATCCGAGGAAGCTGACAGTGCTAAGTATGACTCTCAGCTACTACCACATCAGATTTGTTATTTTTAAAATTTACTGAGTTAAAGCCGTTGTTGTATTTGCTAAGGCCAGTTGGCTGTGGCGGCCATTTTGCTTCAAATTCATCAGTTGTGCATGTACAACCTGGGATTGTTTTCTGGGAGTTTCATTACAGACTGTTCAGTGGTTTAGCCTATCTGTTTGTGTGGCTTGCAAAACTTTATTGAAGACCTCATACATCATTTAGAAAAAAAAAACCCACTAAAAGTTGCCCAGCATGCATTCCTGAACATCGGCAAACAGACTTGTACAAATCTCACAAACACATTTTCAACTGTGACTGTGGGTGACCAAAAATATGTTTAAAACAATATCTTGTTTTCCTGCTGTGTCGTTTAACTGCTGAGCTGTCAGGAAAAAAAAGATGATGTTAGATTTACCCATGAGGAGGATGAACAAGCTGCGTCCCCCCTCCTCTAGTGAGCTAAACACACAGCCAGCGAATCAATATTTTTACGTTTTGTGACTGATGTCATGGCTGATAAAGTATTACTACATATTTGACGGAACATAAGGGTGAATAAAAGCTGCTCAGTTGACACAAAGTTGAAACATGAAAACAGCAGTTAGCACACAGAATTAGCAAAGAAAAAACACAAACAAACAAAAAGAAAATCTTCCACATAGAAACTGATTATAATGTATGAATATTTGAACATTGTCCAGGCTCTTTCTGTGTGTTTTCAGAGTGACATTTTTTTTTGTTGTTGTTACAGGTGTGAAAACCCACGCGTGTTCAAGCTCGGGCTGATCTCAGGGATCTGGTGGACGCTGGCTCTGCTCTGCTGGATCAGTGACAGGATCTTCTGTGAAATGTGGTCATCCGTTAACTTTCCCTACCTACACTGTGCTTGGTAAGCTCAAAGCCAAAGTCTGAGAAGCCAGCGCTGGCTGGGATAAACTTCATTTATATTTGATCATGTGACACACGAGAAAATCAAAAGTAATGGAAATCACGCTGTCATCATTGACTGTGAATTATTTAGTCAGTTAAACTTTATTTTCTGAGAGAAAATGAATCATATGGTTCGTGAAATATTTTAATCAAGACAAAAACAGGTAATTACATTATCACCCACCGTTCAGTGGCAGCCAGTGATGCAATGTTTTCTGTTGCGTCCTGAATCATTAAAACCCTCCTCCTGCTCTCACAGGCACATCCTCATCTGTCTGGCCTCCTACCTGGGCTGCGTTTGCTTCGCCTACTTCGATGTTGCCACCGAGGCCCCGGAGCGTGGCCCCGTCATTATGTTTTGGCCTAACGAGAAGTGGGCCTTTATTGGTGTGCCCTACGTCTCCTTACTCTGCATCCCTAAGAAGTCGACTATCAAGGTGACCTAATGTGGCCAGAGTTCTCCACTCTGCAGCTTCAACACCCAACGAGCTGCATGTCCGACAGCCGGGTGTCCACCTCTCCAACGCGTGAGAGGATGAACCTTTTCCTCCTCTGGAGGGAATTCTGTGCAACTCTGAAGTCACTCTGTTTACCGCACAGAGTTCAAACATATCCAAGCAGAAAAAACTCTCACCTCTGCTTGAAACATCAGGTAATATAAAGAAAGTATTACGAGACTTCTTTGAAGGTAAATTTAATGCATTTTATGATTGTTACAAAATCTCAGTATAACAAATTATGTTGCCTTTCAACTAATACACCAGCTCATGGGTGCTGCTTGGCCATTTAAAAGTATGTTGAGAAAGTATACAGCTCGGATTTAAATAACTGTGAATAATATAAATCACATAAACTCACAGCTAGTAGGTAGTTGTGTAACCATTGGAATTCACAGAAACCAAGAAGGTAATCCACACAAAGCCTTAGGCTGTTTTATATTTGTGCTGATATGCTTTGACAAAAATATGTGAAAAACACGTTGGACATCTAAGAAAATCTGTGCTTTTACTTTCAGCTATTGTGATTGTTGAGAATAGCTTAAGAGAAATGTTATTTAAAATGTTCTTGTGTTAATTTTATTACCCAGTATTGTAATATGCAGTTGCTTTCCAAAGAAAATAATATTAATCCTATATATATATTTCAGCAAAAATAGGTACTTTTTTTACAAACGTTAACAGCCAAAAAAACAACAACTTTACAATCATAAAACAACAACAAAAATATTTTAATGTTTAGTTTTTCAATTTAAAAGGTTTACATCTAGTTTTTAACTTGGACATCTCTGTATTTTAGCCGCCTCAACCAAGTACAATTTTAGTTATGTTTGCTAGTGAATGTTCTTTGTATCTGAAAGTTTATGTGCACCACTTGCTTTGCGTTATTTAAAAATGTCAAACAAGGCCTGCATCAGTTAATCAACTGATCTGCTGAATAGCGACTATGTGAAAGAATGAAGAAACTAATAAGTTTGTAGTTGTTAGCTCGCCAGTCCGGCCAGAATTGAGCTCAATTTCTCCAAAATGAGCTATCAGGAAGAGCTACCTACAACAAATTAGATAGTAGTTTATTGTGACGTATATTTCTGTAAACAAAATCTTAAAGTAGATGTGTTCATAGGGGAAAAAAAACACATAGGTGTGATCTATAAGGGATGAATTCTGGGTGCTAGAAAGTAAAACGCTCACCCCCCAAAGACTCTTGAACACTGGTTCATCTCAAACCTTTATTGGATGTGCCTCCATCCCTTAAAGCAGATTTATTTTCTGCCTATCATTATACAGAGGATTCTGGGACCTCAGCCTGCAAAAGTAAGTTGTGCAATTATGACAATTAACATGAAGGATTTTTTCCTTCCAAAGAGACCAACTGTGTCAAGGGGAAATTGAGGCAGTATTTTTGACATAATTGTAAAATGGAGATACAGCCAAATAATGTGGGAATGGGTTATTACAGTATTACTACTTTTTATACCGCCAGGCCTTTTTTTAATGTAAATTCAGGAGGTGTTTTAGAAACAACGTGAAAAATTAAAACTTTCAGTGTATAACATAATTGTGTCATGCAGTAAAAACAAAACCAAAAAAAAAAAATAAAAACAATTAAAACTGAAGTAAATCAGTGAATCAACTTTGGTGAGACAGGAAGTTTTATTGATTTTATTTTTATTTTTACTTACAACTATATGAATCTCAATGCTGTTTCACTTGCATTGACAATACAGATAAATTGCACAGAAATATTTATTTTCATAAATGATCCTGTTTTGTAAACAGACATTTGTAACATAGTAGAATTTTGGTGTATTATTTTATGTAATAAATGAATGAAATATGGAAACACATGGACTACTTTATTTATGTGTGTCTTGAAATTGTTGTTGACATTAAATGTTACAAGTATATTCTTTATTTTCAACTTTCCCCCTGTTCTGTGTGCACTGTTCAGTTTTGAAATTACTCCAAATAATGCAGGAGACAGTCGCTGCCACCAGGGGGCATAGTTATTCTAAACGTAATTTTTTTTTCATGACACTTACTTTTTGCTCAACTGAGTGATAAAAACTGTTTTATTTTATTTAAAAGAACTCCCTTCCTCCTTATTCCCAACAACACACTTCTGTTTTATGACTATTTTAATTTAAAGTTTCATTAAAATTGGTCTAGTGGTTCATAAATACTAACACTACAAATTCACACACGCACACACACAGACAAACATTATATCTTTGGCAGCACGTTATTTCAAGGTGCACCCAATAAAAAGACATGTTTTAAAAAAAGGTTGATCAAGAAAATTCTACATCTACATAAAAAGATTTAGGCCTACATCCACTTAACTGTCACCGCAAATCCTAAAATTTAGCCTTAAAGAAAATGTCTCACAACGTCAATGATAACATTATTAAAACTACTACCATACTAACTACAACTACAACTACTACTACTAATAATAATAATGATAATAAACAATGAGCATTTAAGATAATGTAATGTGTCATTACATTATGGATTGCATTTTCTGCTGATATGAGGAGCATTAAACATTTAAACATTTCATATAAGATAAAAATAAACTATTTGTTACATAAGACTTTGCTTATTATTTAACATGTCGTGTTGCCATGATTACCTGTTTTTAGTCAGTACTTATTGATGTTTGTATTCAGAAGTATTAAATTGCAATCTGCATTAATGAAGTGGGTAAATTAGTCTTTAAAACTTATAATTTTGTTTTAAAGGAATGAATATTGTGATTGTTGTCTAGTTTGGCAAAAAGGAGAGGAAGTCCCGCCTCCTCAAATTACTTTAAGCCTCTGATTGGCTGAGAGACATGTCACACAGGTAACAGCCATGTCTGTGGTGTGAACCTTCTGCTGGGAGACCCCTGTGTTTCAGCCTCACCGTCAGAGCTTTGTTGGACCTGAAGCCCGGTGGGTTCGGACAGACACACTGACACCGCCGGGCCTTTTTGTCAGCACAGATACGAGATGACTCGGAGAACTACAGCTGATGGCGCGTTCATCGAGACATAAACAGACATTAAAGGGTGTTTCCACATATTGGGCTGTTTCAAAATAAAGAGAAGCGCCGATGTGATTCCTCCCCGTCAACATCATCATCGTCGTCGCGCGGACGTCGTTTCCAAAATGATGCCAGGAAAGCATTTCAAGGCTCAGGAAGTGAGCTGCTGCATCAAGTATTTTATTTTCGGATTCAACATCATTTTCTGGGTGAGTCGGAGGTTTGTTCTGTTTGTTCTGAACGCACTGACAGGACGCGGTTTCGTTTTGTTGTTGGATACAGAGAGGGGGTTTCATCCATGCAGTCTGCTCTCTGCTCCTCTGCGCATTCGTCACCCAAGCCTTCACTTTCCCTTTTTGTTTACACTGAAACCTCCTGAGGTTCGGCAGAGCTGTCATCATCTGTAATCAGCCTGTGCAAACCACTGCACCACACACACACACACACACACACACACACACACACACACACACACACACACACACACACACACACACACAC
>JAVKLF010000100.1:7049793-7061458 GCA_034783495.1 Millerichthys robustus
TCCGTTGATCAGTCTGTCTTGTGAGCTGGATAACTAGAAAAATAAGCAAGGTATCGACTTCCATTTTGGTGTACGGCTGCATCTAGGTGTGAGATAGGTTCCTATTGAAAATTGAGTTGCCACGTCAAAAATCCAATCTGGCCACCAACTTA
This sequence comes from Millerichthys robustus, assembly GCA_034783495.1. Classification (NCBI taxonomy): domain Eukaryota; kingdom Metazoa; phylum Chordata; class Actinopteri; order Cyprinodontiformes; family Rivulidae; genus Millerichthys; species Millerichthys robustus. The sequence continues at coordinate 7,049,946 of JAVKLF010000100.1, forward strand.
TACATCTGTAAACATGCCATCATAATCATTTAAGGAAACTATGTGTTCAGGTTTTTAGGTTACTTAAAAGTACAGTTTGCTCAAATAATTGGTGTGGCAGCCGAAGATTAACCTATGGTGGGCAAGGCCAGCATTGCTCACCCCCTGGCTCTGCCACTGCACCTGGTGGTGGATAAAAACTGCTCCCTCTGACCAACTCAGAGGAAGAAACAAACAAACACTGACACCTACTGGCTGTTCAGTGAAATTGACACATTCTCTAGTTTTATACTAAAGCTAGTTCTGTAATAAATAAGATTTCCTTGGCTTCTTTAGAAAACTTGAGTTATTTTACAACATGAGTGCTGCTCATTGTGTGAGACGTTTGCTTAAAACTTCATCCTTACTTGTTGGAGCCTGTTCTGTTTGTCTGTGAGCAATATATCTCATGAACCACTTAAAGTAACCACTGACAGTAATCTTTAAATTTACAATTGTAACAATATTTTTTGGAGTCAATCTAATTAAAGATGGCCACCACAGGTAATCAACTTTAGCCAACACAAAATTGGCTCTAACTCAGTCAGTTTTACAGATATTTAACCAAAAAATTCAACACAATGTAAAATGGTTTTAATCTAAAGCTCTGACATAACGCGCTTCTAAACAAATGGTAGGCTGTTATTTATAACTGAAGATTCAATAAACTTTCTCACATTGTCTGCAGCTCAAAAAAGCAATGTGTTGTGAAACTATCCCAAAGTTCAGAAACTGAACCACAACTGAAGAGAATGAAACCTTTAGAAAGCTGTAATCTGAGCTCCGGGGCCGGTTTCTCCAACAGGACTGCCCATTTCCTTCAACCAGCACATGATGACAAAGTGTCGACTGTTCATCTCCAGAAGAAATTAGGTGAAAGGTGTCTGACATGGAGATCCTGGTAACTATAACACCCTTATTTTATTATATGCATATTGTTTTATCATTTTTTTAAATCACAAGAGGCCAACTGTCGCTGTCCTTTGAGATTTGTGTCACATTATTTTTTTTATAATTATGAACTCATAGGCGTTCTTCTCATGATGAACTGAATCAATCAGATAATCCCATTGATTAATCAATCACATGTCCATGCACAGAAGCAGACATGGCCTCACTGTAAAAGTTTTAGCAGAAGTTACTGTCAAATCTGTCTCTGCTCAGGTTAATGATTTGTCAGTTATCTGTACTTAGTACTTGAGCGTGGAGTTTGGAGTCTGCCCTCCCCTCAGACAAAACTTGACAGGATTGGACTTGCTTTGCCTTTCTTTTTTGGCCCTTTGGTGTCACTTCAGCCACTGACTCTGCTGTGTGGGTTTGAATCATCTGGCTGCAGGGAGAAGACACACAATGTTGGCTCTGGTGGTCTTCTTGCTTTGTGCAGCCTCCACTGTGTCCGCATCTACCAAAGGTGAGTTACTGGCTGCTTGTGACATTCATTTGGATATGAATAATAGCTAGTAATGAATGAAACGAAGATTGAGTGAGCAAGGTTCCTTCATCCTCTGTCAGTAAAATATGAAGTGTTTAATTGTCAGCTCAGATCTTTGAGACATTTCTTGTGGCTTCTTTTTAAAAGAGACACTAGATACCTGATGATGAGCTTTCTGAGTGGTTTAAAATCTTAAGCTTTATTTGTCTGAGCCTTTAAAAAAAACTAAAGAATGAATGAATGAATCCTTGGTGGAACTACTTTTACACTACAACTACATTTTAATGCAGTTTGGTGATATCACCCAGTGATAAGCAATAAAGCACAAGCCAAGAGGCACTTATATATAAAAAAGTAGCATAGCTTTTTCTGGTATTTCCCTTCCCATGTATCTAAATATTTTAGTATTTGTTGCAACAAACTGACTCCGAATTTGTATTATTTGGTCAAAATGAGCTCAGTCGATCCGATGATGAAATAAAAAACTGACACGTCAGTGTATGTCTTCCCTCGTGGCCAAATGTCCCATCTATCAGGAGGACGGTCATTAATAGAGCAGAGGCAAGATAACAGTCTGCTCTTACCTGGAACACACCCAGTTCATCAGCAGATGATTGTATCAGCTCAGCTCTCTGTTCCACCTCTGCAGATGAAAAAGAACAAAATGCTGAAAGAATGAAGAGTACTTCTGGATCGAATCATTTCTTTATAAAGAAAAATGTTGAAAAAATTAGTTTGGAACGTCACTGAGGTGAAGAGTTACTTTCAAATTTTTAAACACAAAAAGATTATTAGAATGATTAAAATTGATGTTCACAGCCCTAATATCTTATGTTACAGATTAATGTTTTCAATGTGAGGATGTTTGATGGTGAATAAAAGCTTTATTTCCACACTGACAGTGACTGATCAGTGTGTATTGTCGACATAAAGCCAACAGTTTTATCATAGATCTTCCTCAGTCTTGTGTTTACAGCTCTGTTTCCTGTGTTTCTTCAGGTGTGGTTACTGGACCCCGGCTGAACAACAACCAGCTGTACAAATTCAGCTACACCACAGAGGTCTTGGTGGCCAAGGCCCAAGAGTCCAGAGGGGGCGGAGCCGGCTACAGAATCTCAACTGACGTGGATGTTAATCTAGTTTGGAGAGATCCAGGCAGCAAGGATGACCAACTCATTCAACTGGTGGTATGTTGGTCTAAAACATGTAAGGAGAGGGCAGGACGAAATTGAAGAAGCACATTCTGTTTGTCACTGCTGGTAGATCTGGTCTTTAGGACCCCACGCTTTGTTTCTTGCCGTTTCTGCCGACTATATGAATTTAATTTGATGTTTTTTTCCCCCAACAGATCTCAAATGTGAGGATTGAGTCTGTGCCTCTGAGATCAGAGAAGAAGAATGTCCTCCATGGGACCACAACTGAAAGCATCTTGGGGAAAACCAACATGGCAGCTCTGACAAAGCCTTTCCTGGTGCATCTAAAAAAAGGAAAGGTGAGAACATTGACCACTTGTTGCTGTGGTAACGTAGAAAGGACAGAAAGTTGTCCTCAGGCAATCTTTATACTGCATTGAAGCAAGATGCTGGCAGAGGAAACATCATAAAAGTGTGCGTATGTGTTTATGCAAAGGTCAGTGGGTGCAGAAGGTCAATGTCTGAATGAATGAATGAGTCAGAGGACTACGGGAGATAAACGGAAGAAAAAGTATTAAAGATATTAGCATGGATGAAGTCAACTAAATGTACAGTGAAGCTTTTCAAATTAAGGCACATTTTAGACAAAGTTATTAATAAGTCAATAACATTTTTAGTCATGGTTTAATTACTTTTTACATATAAATACTTTGTGTAATAAATCTGTCATAGTTGAAAGCTATGAATCTAAAAACCTAATGGGTGGCAACGTGTGTATTAATGTTTCAGACAGAATAACACTATAGTACTACAAGCTTGTTCACTTTCACTAAAGTCATCTAAGCTACATTATTACATGGCTACTAGGTGAACAACTAACAAGTAGCTAATGTGATTTGTAACAATTTATAACAATGATACAACTAGGAATATAGGAAGGTACTGCAAAAAACTGTAAATATAAAATGTCAGTAAGATTTTCATTTCATGTGGTTTTAAAAACAAAAATGATCTCTCATTATTTAATAACTACATTAAACTTAAGTCATAGACCATGTGGCAAAAGTGTCATGACATGTGGCTTTTTCTTAGTATTGTATACTTTTGTTGATCTTATATTACAAAAATAAATTTTCAGCATCACTTTTAGGATTTAAAAAGCTTATTTGACTTTGATAGTTGTTACTTTTGTATATACTGTAGGTACTAATATCTGGTTTCTGTTTTAACATTTTTTTTTCTTTATTACACACCGGATGTAGACAAAAGCATTTTATTCCTACTGGGCAGAACCTGAAACTATCAAGAATCTAAAACGAGGTCTTGTCAGCTTATTTCAGCTTCAGCTCCATAATGGGAAGGTTGTTGAGGTAAGTACTATGATGATTCTCCTACATCAAATTTATCTCTACCATAATTAATAATATACAACATACTATGTTTGTAAACAGAACGATGTGTCTGGGAGGTGCACAGTTCAGTATCAGGCAACAAAAGGTCAAGTAATAAGAACCAAGCTCCTGGAGACGTGCAAAGCTTCAGACAGTGGATTTACCACACATAGTAAAGTTAGTAAGACTCTAGACTTTAATCATTCTAAAAATTGAATCTTTGTGAGTAGGTCACTCAGTTTGTCTCACTTTCCTTCCCGTTCAGGTGTTGGGTGTGAGCAAGAAGTCCAGTTCTGTTACATTGTTCAAACTGAAAGATGGCTTCATCAAATCAACTGAGGCTGAAGAAACACACACACTGACTGTGAATTCTCGGAGATCTGCTGCAGCTAAAGTTGTGTCCAGGTGAGTCCTTGGTGATCCAGTCATTGATGACTATCTGTTGACATAAATAAACTACATTGTTTACGAGTTTCAGCTCTATGAAACTGTCTGAAAATGATAAATCTTCTATCGAAAACAGAGAATTAGCTCTGTTGCTGTAATAGAAGGTTTTTGTTTTTTTTTTGTGCTGGTTTAACCTTGGATCTAGCAGGAGTTGGGGACACAAAATGACTTTTGATGAATTTTACTTTGGGTCATTATATACTGTGTTAACTTTAACATAAATTAATTCTATAGTTCTGTATTTAACAATAGCACTCTTTAAATGTGAATTTATTTTCTTCCCAGGCAAACCCTTGTGTTGCTTGGTACAGAGGCGGGACCATTCGAGGCTGCTGGGAAAGACGTTACTGGGGTTGTCAAGTCAATTGATGGCAAACTGGCAGCTGTTGGTATTATTGCTGAAAAAGTCAAATCCCAGTGTAAAGGCTGTCCATCAGTGAGTTCATTTTCACTTTTTGATCTCAGACACTGGGGTGGTTTTACTTCTGGGTGGTAACAGTTTACATACTTAACATGTACAGTATGTAGTGACAAAGCAAAATCCAAACAGCCATGTCAGAGTCTAAAACGATAAAGCAATAGCACCAAAACTGCTCACAAGCAGCTCTTCAAGGGGCCACTTTTAGGTTGAATATACACCCCAAAAATACTTTAATAAATTTCTGTCACCTCTGATTTTTTCTGCACTTGACATCTTACATTTAAACAAAAAATGACAACATCTAATTAGCAAGTATCTTTGGATGCCATACTTGAATTGCGTAATTTTACAAGCATTTTAGAAAAAAAGACACTAAATGCAGAATAATTACATTATTCCTTCCTCTGACTTTGCAAAAGGGTGTTTATGAGCTGGACAAGTCATTACGATAAAATGACTCTTAATAGGCCTGCATTAGTAACCGGATACTGTATATTTTTGTACTTTAATTACTGACTGAAGATGATCCGTCCTCTAATCCTTCATATGTCCACCCCTCTTAGCTTCTTGAACATTGGCAGGCTGTACAGAAGCAGCTGGAGCCAGCGAGCCTGTCCAAAGCCACGGCTCCTCGCAGCTTCCTGGCCCTTCTCCAGAGCATTAGGAAGGCATCCAAGGATGAGATCCTCAAAGTGCTGAAAAGTGCCAGCAAGACATCTCTGTAAACTAGCTCTTTTTTAAAAACATATTTGATTTCTTTGCTAGTAAGAGTGTGTTGTGTTGCTAAAACATTAAACTTTTGTCATTTTACATGTAAGGATTTGGCACTTGTGGCTACCTTGTTTTGTTTAATGATCTTCTGCTGATGTCAGACCTCAGGTGGTGGATGCTGTGACTTCTTCTCAAACCCCTGCATCTTTGGGTGCCATGCTTGAGTTCCTTAATTTCACCGACACCAAGAGTTTGGTTCTGCAGGAGAGGTTCCTCTATGCATGTGGCTTTGCCTCGCATCCCAACGAGAGGATGCTGCAGGCACTGCTGGTAGGTACCGCAGGAAGCAAGGTGTTTTCCACTAAAGTACAAACTTATGATGATGTGGTGGAGAAACAATAAACCAGTAATATTTACATAAGACGTAATAAATCACTCAGAAATAAGTCACTGGAAGAACACCTACTGTTTAAATGTTTGAGTCAACTCGATTCAGGAAGAACACTATAGCTAATCAGCCTTAGCAAAAGCAAATAGAGCTATAACTTAGCCAGTTGAGCTAAGACCTATTAGTGTATCAGCTCAGACAAATCTCCAACACATTTTGAGAGTTAACAAATTGGGTAAAATCTTTGCGAGTGATGTACAAGAAATATATGTTTCTTTTAGTTTTTATTAAATTGCAAAATAAAAATGTTTGTATTTTCAGGACATTTATGAAGGAAAGATTGGCAGCAAAGACATCAGAGAATCACTGGTGATCATCATGGGAGCTCTGGTCCACAAGCTGTGTCAGAAAGGAGGCTGCAATTTGCCGGTGAGTTTTCCAAGAAGATTATAAAGGATAAAGAGTTACATTTAAATCAATATTTAACACATAGAGATAAACAGGTTAAATTATTTTAAGGGTCACAAAATGTAATTTATTTTTTTTTGCAATGAAACTGAACTCTGTTGTTCCAATGGTCTTTTGCATGTTTACCCCTCAGCCAGTGATGCAGGTGAAGAAGATGATCTTAGAAGGTCCTGAGAACACAAAAGATGAGGCAGAAGTCCAAATGTACCTTCTGGCCCTGAAGAACTCTCTGCTGCCTGAGGCCATTCCCATCTTAAACAGATTTGCTGAGTCAGTGGTGGGGTCTTACAGCACCATCGCCCTAACTGCCTTGCAGAGATATGATGTCAGTCTCATAAACAGTGAGGTAAATCATAGAGTACATCCAACTTCACTTACTGGATTTCACTGCTCTTTAGAAGAATTCAAACTGATGCCTAATGTTATTTCAGGTTAAACAGACAGTGAACAGGGTTTACCACCAGAATCTACGGATCTACGAGAAAAATGTGAGAGCTGCTGCAGCTGATGTCATCCTCAGCAGCAACCCCTCGTACATGGAGGTGAAAAATCTGCTCCTGTCCATCGGAAACCTACCACATGAAATGAACAAGTACATGCTGTCAAAGATCCAGGACATACTCCGCTTTGAAATGCCTGCCAGGTGTGTTAAATGTTGACAAAGTATGCAACGTAACAAGGCTTTAAGATAGATGTCACAAGGACACAACGTCAGTCTCTGTGTTTTTACAGCAAGGTTATCCGACAAGCTATGAAGGACATGATTTCCCATAACTACAACCGCTTTGCTAAAGTTGGATCATCGTCTGCATTCTCAGGATTTATGGCACGTAAGTAAAAGGACAACAAATAAAACATTTCTTTAAAATCTGTCATACATTTTTCCACCATGTATAATTTGCTTTGATCTGCTTTTGTTTTTGTTCATCTAAAAGAGCTACAGAGTTATAAATCTTACAATTTCCATAAAAACATTGTTTTCCTCTGATCTGGATTCCGTTGCTTGTTTACAGCAACACGTATAACAGGGAATGTTCTGTTAGCCCTTCATGCAAATAGAATCACTTGGCATTTAATGTTTTTGTTGACAAGGTTAATAAATAAGAAAAAACACTGTTCTCCACAGAATCTGCTGATCTGACGTCCACATACAGTTTGGACATTCTGTACTCCGGCTCTGGGATACTGAGAAGAAGCAACATGAATATTTATGGTTCTAGTAATGGAGCAATGCTACACGGACTGCAGGTACACTCAATGAAGAATAAAAAAAAATCATTGTGTTCTCATATACGTAGGTCTAGTAAAATATCTCGTCTGGTATGTGTTTTCTCTTCCAGGTGGCGATTGAGGCCCAGGGTCTGGAGTCTCTGATTGCTGCGACGCCAGATGAAGGAGAGGAAGACCTGGAGTCGTTTGCTGGTATGTCAGCTCTGCTGTTTGATGTCCAGCTGCGACCCGTCACCTTCTTCAAGGGTTACAGTGACCTGATGTCCAAAATGTTCTCCATGACTGGTGACCCCATAAACGTGGTGAAGGGACTGATTCTTCTCTCCGATCACTCTGAGGTAAGCAGTTTGCGTCACGCCAGACACAAAGTAACCCGACAGAAGTATCATATTGTCTTGAAACACAAGATTACATTTTGAAGCGTTATAATATACAGTATATACTTTGCTATTAATGTGGGCAGATCATAAGATCTAAGACATAACTTTGTCACAGACTTATTGCTTTTGTCTTATTAATTTATTAACCTTCACTTAGACCTTCTTGTTGTGAGGCATCACTGATAACCAATAACCATCATGTTGCCAAATCCAAACAATATACTCATTCAATCATGAACTCTCTTTAATATTTCCCATTAAAAATAAACCCAGACTCATGTCTGATTCAGCAAACTTACACTTCTGTACAAGTGAAGACAGCTATTGTTCTCAGTCAATCAAATATCACTGTTATGATGGCAGTAATCTGAAATGGTACAACTAGGAAAGCACAAGCAGGGGTGTATTAAGTGCTCTGAAATCTGTTAGTGCTTAGAATATGTGTTGGGGATCAGCTTCTGCCTCACAAAATGTTTAGCTAATATCAATAAAACTGATTGGAAGTTTTAATAATAATACAGATTTAGAGTTTGGAAGATTTTCTGAAATTTAATTTCAGTGATGATAATAAGAATGATGCAGCTTCATCATTTTTCACTCCATTTTTATTGCTAAAGAAAACCTTGTGTAATTTCTTCCTTCATTCGTTCTCTTGCAGGTCTTGCAGCTGCAGTCTGGTCTGAAGGCGAACGCAGAGTTTCAGGGAGGGTTAGCCATCGACATTTCTGGAGGGATGGAGATAAGTCTGTGGTACAGGGAGTCCAAGACCAGCGTCAACAACAGGTACTATTCATGCGCAAGAACGTAAATCACTTTTTACACGCGTTAATGCTGTGCGTGTAAGGGTCGAGGCTAAAGTTCAGCCCCGGAACGTGAAGGATTATCTCACTGAATCTGTGTGTGATCTCACACACTTGGAGGTCAAAGGTCCTGTTTGATCATGGCATGATTCTCAGAAAACAATCTTAGTGGCTGAAAAGGAGATGGTTTTAGAGTCACATCATTAATCTGTGTATCGATTTCTGTTTCAGTTAAATTTATCTGAACTTTAGAAGGTATATATAAACTCGCAGTGTGATTCATTTGTTCCACCACCACCAGGCTGGCCACGCTCCAGCATTGTGCTTCATGCCCCTCTCCTTTCTCTTGTGTCGGTGACGTCAGTTCTGTCTGCTTCTCTATTTAAAAGCATTACGACCGAAGCGCAACAGTAGCTGCTGAAAATGGAGCACGTCATCACCGTGGAATCGGATAGTTAACGGCATCTGGTGATGAAATAGGGGATTTAGGAGTAACAAATCTGAATTTAAACTTTCAAATACTGATTACTTTTCCCTGCACATAATAGGATTGCATAGCATGCATGTGGGATAGTAATTTCAATTATTATAGGTTTTAACCTTGTGGATCAAGTGGACCCACAAGGCCTTGTGAGTTGTTTTGACCTAAGGGCAGAAGGAGGGTTAATCCATAAAAGTGCTTTACTGTGCCCTATTAGGTAAAGTGTTGGTGAAGGTCTTTTAGACATGTTGGATGATCTGGAACGTTAATATGGTGAAAATGGCATTTCCTCAGTTTCTTGACAGCAGTAGAGGGTCTCGTCTTGAAATGGGTCTTCAGGATTATTTGTGTACATGGGAATGGCAGAGGCAGGTGAATGGATCAACAAGGCCGTACCTCTTCCACTCTGATAATAGATTGGGCAGCTATCTATAGAGGCAGAGCTAACCACTCTGGCATCTTTGCCAAGGCGATTCTTCCTGGGCAAAGTTTAAGCGATTGGATTAACTCTACTTTTATTTGACGTAAAGCTGCAGCCTTGATAAAGTAATGGAAACCAAAAACAACTACTTTAGTCTTGCCGAGTTAGTTTTTATTCTTTCACTCCTTTTTTTGGTAATAATCATTATTAAGATAAAGAGTTTTTCTTTATATGCACATGTTTTATACTATTGTCACTAGTTTTATTATTATAATAATTATTATGTTTATTTTAAAGCATATTGTCTAATAATTATTGTTCTCGCTAAATGACATAGATTTAAAAAAAAATAATAATAATATTATGACTGTGATTGTAATTGTTATTCATTTTATTTTTTTGTTGATTGTAGCAATGAATGATCATAAGAAAATTAGTAGAGATTTCTTATTTTAATAAAGGAAATTAAACTACAGACTCCTCTACAGCCTCTGAATTTGAAGTTCGTTGTAATTTCCACTGAACCTGGTTGTTTTTTGATATGTGTTTCCAGAGGAGCATTAGTGTTCACTGGTAACATAACGGTGGACATGGACTTTCTGAGAGCTGGTGTGGAGGTCAGCTTTGAGACAGAGGCATTGCTGGACTTCATCACTACGGTGCAGTTTTCTGAGTACCCCTTCCTAGTGTGCATGCAGATGGATAAGGCTACCTTCCCAATCAGGTAATGTTCAAACCGCTAAAAATACAAAACAAACAAAAAAACTGTTCTCATTACTAAATCAATTTCTGCAAGACTCAACTTCTTGTTTCTAATTTATTTTTTAGAGAATATCTGTCCAAGTACGAAAGTGCGTCATCGGGGAGGAGCATCATGTCTCATAAGAGCAAAAAGCAGCTTGTTCCCGGCTCTGAGTTCCCTCTTCATCAGGAGAATTCAAACATGTGCAAAAGGGTTTTTGACTCCAACTGGTAAACAGGAGATTTTGAACAATCATTATCATTCAGGGACAAGTGGAAAAAGCTCCTATTTATTTCTCAAGTAGTGACAGATCATGAAGAAGAAAAGCAATGACTGTCTTTGTGTGTGACATAAACAGTGTTTACAATGTAATGTTTCCTGGTTATTTAAATCATTTTAATTCAATATTTTGTTTCAAATCAGAAACTCTCGTTTCAAAGGATTTCTTTGAGAACTGTATTTATGACTGGCACAACCTGTAATGTATATTTTAAATATGTAATGTGCATCATAAATATTACCACTGAATTTTCTCCTATCACAGTTAAAGAAGGACTTGTAAATATCACACTGGAACTGCATTGCAAAAACGCTGGTTTTTTTTTTTGTTGTTGTTTTAATTTAAGTATGTGCTAAAGGAGGAGCATTTTATGTCACTGTTCCGTTGTTCAAACGTGTAAAATAAATTGAATATTAGAGTGATATTATTGCTTAATCTAGTTTCTTTTATTTTGTATAATCTTGTTTTATTGTTCTAACAAAAAATGTGTACATTATTATTTACTTTTTAATTGATTTGAAATAAAACGGGAAAACACATGTGAATCAGTAATCCTTCAAAATTTGTTTACAAAGCTGTGATTTGAGTTTGTCCTAAAACGTTTAAGAATTTGAGCAACTTGGACCAAGTTTTCTATATGTAGGATTCTGGTTGATTTGTTGTTGTCTCACAATAAATGTGCCCTGAAAACATATTCTTTTTGCCTTCCTCCAAAGGCAAAGTAGTGATCATGCTCTTGCTGGCAAGTATGTGATTGTGTGTGTGTGTGT
>JAVKLF010000100.1:7065551-7078264 GCA_034783495.1 Millerichthys robustus
ACACACACACACACACACACACACACACACACACACACACACACACACACACACACACACACACACACACAGATATGAGCTCCCATCTCACTACACAAAAAGTGTAAACTGAACTAACACAAATAGAGGAAGTTATACTCTAAATATCTCAGCTGGTTTCAGCTCATTAGGCCCAATGCTACTTAGGGCAACCTAAATATACTGCTGAACCTGAGTCTCAGCTCTATTTCATCTGAGTAACATCTTCTCCCCTCACTGGAACATACATGAAGCATGCTTCATATACACAAACCACTTCATACAACATCTCAGCTGGGCTGGTATGAGCAGCATTTTGCAAGTTATGACAATGAAGTTATTTCAAAACAAACATGAGATACTGAGTGGCATGGCTGAGTGCAAAATGTTACAGTGAACATGTGTAGTGATAGTCTTTTTAGATACTTGGATTCTTACGTTTAAATGTTCATGTTCTAATAGAAAAAGAAATCATGAGATTTGATATTTAGTGCAGACAAATGGTCCCTGTCCTCAGATGTTGTATAAAAACATCTACAGCACATTCCTTTGATAGTTCAGATCTGTTAGAGTAGGATTCTCTGGGAAGGGTATGCACACTTAATATCTTACCTGTTGCAGATAGCTCTTTAAGCAATCTCTATCTGGAGAAACAGACTAGCTATCTACAGCGTATAAGATACCAAAGTTTTTTTATAACTTTTTCACAAAACCCTCTTGAAAAGATCTGAATCGTAACTTTAACATTTACTAAACAGTTTTAGAAACTTTACTACATCACTAAGACCTGACCACCTAAAACAGAAACACTAACTTTTCTTTGTATCCCCAAACAGTTTTAGTGTTGTGTTTTTTACGTCACTGTGATCTCAATTATCTCTTTTTTTTTTGGCTTAGCTTTTAAACTATCATAAATCAATTTCATGCTAAGAAACAGATTTGGTAATGGATTTATTGACAATTACGTCAGATGTGCCAACCCAGTCTTTTTCCTCTACATGTTAGGTATCCGTATCCATATTCCAAGTTTTCCCTGGAGGACCTTGGGACATTCCCAGGCCACATAGGGTATGTTATTTCTTCAGGATATTCTGGGTCTGCCCTGCAATCTCTCTCTACTTGGATGTGTCTGGACCACCAGACATCAAATGTCTGAATAAGAGCCTGACAGATATTGTTAATATTAATAACCATTTTATATTTAGATATTGATATATCAGCCAAAATTCTGTTTACACATACTGTTAATAGAGAGTAGATCGACACTAAGACAATTGATCCAGATGATCTTCATAGTACAAACTGTCCTTGCATTGATAAATTATGCCAGGTATCTTTTTTCTGCACTGTGTTGTGTAAAAAATGTTTCCATGTCAGCTCAAAGTAAGCAACATGGTGCAGTACTTTACTCACAAATTATCATTGTGGTTGGCTCACATTGACTCTTTTTCTCCCAATACATGCAGAAAATCAACATAAATGACTTTTGGTCAAGTACTTTTTGATCCTTTCTATCACTCAGAAGAAGGTGCTTGACGTGTGTCATCCTAACACAAGGCCTTACTATTTCCACATCTAGTGCTATAACGTTAGCATCCAGACATCTTACTTTATAGTGAACGACTGGTTTAGAAACAAATTCTGTTTTTAGAAATACCACATTTTATTTCTCATACACTCATATTTCTTTTTTATAAGCAAAAGTGCTATATTTTCTTTTGCAAACATTACACAGTTTCACTTTAAATGCATACAACTGTTATTAAAATTGTAGTTTGAGGCAATAAATAAATAAAACTTTATTTTAACACAACTGCCTTGTTTTCTTTGTGAATAAACTGCAGGGCACGAACACAGATCATAGCTTTTAACAACATCTGAATGGAAAGTAAAAGCCAATTTCTGTCAAAAATATTCAGACTAAAGGGCATGACAGAACATTTTAAGTCTACAAAGTGCTGCAATGCATAGAGAAAATGAGAATAAACAACAGAACAAAAAGACGGGTCAAAGGTGGCGGTGGAAGTTCTCCAAGTGGATCACAGGGGGGTGAAAACGACACTTACAGTGAGCAAAGGCAGATTCCTCAGCAGAGAGAGCTGCAAGAAACAGAAGAAAAAAATGTAAATAAAAACACAGACACAATAAACTCAGGGTCAGATTTCAGAATACTTTGTTCACTTTTCATCAAGCACTGCTGCGAGTCGAGGAGTAATCATGTTTATGCTTTTATCTGTGTATAAGTTTGTGTTCCTGTGTCAAGGAGCAAAATATCTAATGAACCATTGATTGGATGTAAAAAAATTGTTACTTTTTATAAAATACAATCTAAAATTGAATATGGTTGTAGCTGACAATCATTCACAAATGCTAATATATCATACAAGATATTGCAGCATTTGATGAGACTGTGTATGAGGTTACATTCAAGGTTTAACCAAAATAGGCATGACTCATTTTTCAACACAGGATGATCTTAAAGTGAAACTCGGGCATAAAAAGTGGTGGACTGTCCTTCAAAGAAGGCTAAGACTTTAGTTTCTGATAGTCATTAACATTTTCCCAAACCAGCTGATCAGATTCATCTGAAGCTCTGCCAGGGGTCAAGTTCATCAATTTGTGGACGAACAAAGAGGAGTTTTGTCAATCAATTTGTTTACGCGGACGTTGTGGAGGTTAGCAATGATTTGTACTTTCCCTCAGCCCATTTAGAACCAGGCAGGGATAAGATGTAAGGGTGAGGGAGATTGGGGTGGGGGCTATATAAAGTTGACCCCCACCCCCCACTGCAATCCGGCAGACTCACTTCCAAGCCTGAGCTACAGGAGCATCTGATCTCTCTGAGCAGCTGTCCTCTCTCTACATCAGCACAACAAATATTTGGCATTGCCTGACCTTTTCCTCCTGCATCACTATCCCAGCCATGCCCCTATGTCCCTCCACCCAAAACAGCCCCACACACCAGCTACACACACACACACACACATGCTCACGCCTTGCGTTCCTCTCACACCTCCATTCGGTCCCATCCTAGGCCCCTGCCTGCCACGCACCCAGCTGACATGTATCCCTCATACCCATGCAGTTATGTTATTGCTCTGACACATTAGCTGAGGATGATCTTTGGCCAGGCGTAAGTGTGTATATACAAGCGTGTCAGGAAGAAAGAAAAAAAGTTTCATTTCTGAGTGGGGGCTGCAAGATAAAGCGGAATGAGAAGATATGGATCCTCAAACGAATGCCAAAAAGCAGATGTAGTCTTTAAGAAATGCTTGACATAAAGAATTGTCACTCCAACTAAAAAAAAAGAATAAAGTTTTTTCCATTAAAAAAGTAGCAGGAATAAAATTTATTTTGTTTGTCTTATTATTTACAACCCAAGGGTGACCAAGACTTTTTGAGAGTGGCACGTCCAAACAAAAAAAAACTATTGTGTTTTTCAATTTGGTACCAAAATACAATTCCATCTAATATTTTTTATAACCCATTTCTCTATTTCTCACTCTCTCTCCCTCTTTCTCTCTCTCATACACTCACAGACAGTCATGCACACAAATGCTAATGATGTAATTGTAGTCACCATCAAGGCACATGAACTAAACAACTCAGGGGCTGAAACAAGTTGAGGCACATATTCCAAAGCTGTTGTAAACTATTTGGCTTTATCTGAAACAGTTGCACAATTTTTATTTAGCCATGCAAGTAAATTTTCCCATTTGCTTTGTTCTGATGAATTGGGAATAAACTGAGATTATCTAAAAATGTTTGAATGCAGCCTGTCACACAAAGTATAATTAAATCTCAATGTTAAGTAGGAAATTATAGCATTTCTGACTGATGAGGAATAAATGCAAGTAAGGTGCTACCAACTGAAATAGTTTCCCGTGACACCCTGGGAATAAACCGTGTAAACAAACTCGTCTCACGCTATTAAAATAGCCCGACGATGTGTAATGCAGGAAAAAAGCTGAGGGTCATGGATGAAAATCCAATCTCCCAGCTGAGTTCAGGGGAGTCAGGTTACCTGTCATGAAGCTACTGCATGTCTATTAACACTGACAAAACGCTACTGAAGTGGCCAAGCTGGATTGCTAGGATTTGAGCAATATTTACATTCTGAAATCATACAAAAACTAAAGAAAAATGTTTACACAAGAGATTAAATGACAGACAAAATAACATGTTTTAAAGCATATGTGCTATAGTATTGTCTTTCCAAGGACGAAGTCACCCAGACTGACAGCAAAATTAGACCTGAAACTGTTCAGATAAAATGTTTGTCAGATTTGACCCATGCTATGTAAGTTTGTATATCTCAGTGTTAATTTTGAATATCTTCATATTCAATTTTGTCCCTTGAAAATTGCAACAATTTTATCATTTTGGCTGGAATAATGATTGCAGTGTTTCAAGCATTTATTAGCTTGTTTTTATCTCTGGTTTTCAACTTTTCATTTCTTATACTGAAATTTCTATTTTTCCAATTTTCCTTATTTCATGCTAATTTAGTTTGTTTATTTTACACTTCCTTATAGTTTGTTCTTGTCTTTCAAATTGTTTAGTACTTTTTTAAGCATTACAATACATTTGAGCTATAGAGTTATGCTGTTCATTGTAATATTGTGCAACTTGATATGAAACAGTGTTTTATTAAAACACTGTTAAAAAATGAACACTGAAACTAAAAACTTTTTTCACCTTCTAACTCTGCAAAATACTGATAATGAAATCCATAAATAACTGCTGCTTTAGATTTAAGTTGTACACTTAGTATAATTTTGTCTGTGTCTGTGTTTTGTGCATGAAATGTACTAAACAACCCAGACAAATTTTGATTTAATTCCCCAATGTTTGTGCTTTAGGATTTTGTGAATTACACTCACTTGGCTTGCTGGACACTTTCTGTCTAGTCATCCTTACATTTATTTGAAAGTTGTAAGGTGAATGTTGTTGCTGAGTCACAGAAAATAAGAATGTATAAGCACAAAGGAGCGCCGCACAGAAGCTGCTGCTCTGTTCAGGAGTTACACTTACTTTTTGTAAAGAGACGTTTTCTTGGTCACCGGTGCTCGACTACAAAGCTCATTGTTTTCCCATCAAAAGAGGGTGGGGCGATGATTCTTGGACCCTGCTGCGTTGTAATGCTGATAAGTGCCTTCCTGTCAGAGCTCACTCCACTTCCTCTGCTGGTCACATGTCCTACAGTGAGAGGAGCATTATCCGTTGGGGTGTAATACACCTTCTCTGCTGTGTTGCTCTTCAGCTTTACGTTTTGCCCAGATGTTGCTGCTGCTACATCCTCAAAGTGACACGGGGACTGTGGCATCACTGCCTGTGCTGTTAAAGTTGGCGAGGGGATAAACCCTGGGTAGATCATGTAAGTGGGAGTGTACGCTCCAGGGCTGAGAGCCAGGGGGGACAGAGAGAGGGGCACAGGTGTGACAGGAGCTACAGGTGAATGAGGAATGGGTACATCCACGTACTGGCCCGTCTCTGGGTCGAAGAGTCTCTTGGTGGTGGCCTGTATGGGAGTGTCCACCAAGTAATAATGTCCAGTTGTGGGGTCCAGGAGCATCTTGCGCTGGGTTTGAGGGACTGTGTCCCCTGTGGTCGGGGTGGGCGACACATTGGGGGCAGAGGGAGAGAAGCACAGCACCTGCTGCTGTTTGTGAGGACTTGTTGCTGCTGTTGGATGGTGATGGTAGATGGTTGCAGCTGGGTACTCCATGATTAAAGGAGACATCTTCTGCTCACTGGGAACTGGCTTCTGATTCAGCAGCTTGAGTTCATTTGAAGGCACCAGTCCTGGTATTGTTAGATAGTTCTCAGAGTCTGAGCAGACTTGTGCGACCTTATTGGTGGAACCAGTTTCTGCTTTTTCTGGCTCCAAATGCTCTTGTTTTGGTGGCTCTACTTTCATTGAGGGCGGAGCCACTAAGGCCTCAATGGCGCTTTGAAGGACAGGATCACTGTCTGACTTAATGTTTTCATGGATTCTGTTGTCATTGAAATACGGGATGCTTTTGTTGGTGAAACTTTGCGGTGTTTGTGTTTTGAAAGTGTCACTGTTATATGGAACATGGACGATGTTCTGGGCTCTTTTCTCTTCGTCAGTGTTTACAGTGGTATTTATCAAAGACTGAGGATTCCTCTGCTCCAGTAGCGACAATACATGGCTGTCTGAGACGGGGTGAGAAGCTTGGGTTTTACGCTTCCATTCATTCCTGTCGAAAACATAAAGCTGCTCCATCGTTTTGACCGCAGCCTTGATTTTCTCCAGCGCGTCCTGTTTTGGCATGGGAGCATCACTTCTACTCTTGTCCTGCCATTGTTTTCCCAGTTTGGTCTCAAGACTTGTTTGCACCTCAGACTGATCAGGGACTCCTTGCTTCGTTCTGTTGGTGGCACAAAACGAAGACGTGTTTTCACTCTGAGATGTTTCAGATGGTGGGTCCCCCTCTGCCATCTGTGATTTAGCATTTGTTTTAACAGAGTTGCATTTAATGACCATCGGAGACTGTAACGAGTGTGTCACCGGCTCTACTTTAGCTTTGTCCTCCAGTTTGTCAGCCGCTGTGGAACTTTTACTCTCGCTGTTATCCAAAGAAACAAAACGATATGAGCTTTTGACTAACTTTCGCACATCCCTAACATGATAGATGGGTGTTTGAAACTTGCACTTGGTGTCTCTAATGTCTCTGACAGTGAAGTTTGGGACCTTCTCCACTGCAGACAAAACATATTTGCTCTCCTCTGCTGCTCTGAACTTGTTGATGTCAGAACTTATTTTAGGGGTTAAGAGATTTGCAATATTCAACGTGCCACCCTTATTTTCTTTTACATTTCTTAGACAAAATTTGATCTCTGGCATTTTACCTCCCTTCTCATTACCTTCTTTGACTTGGATCATTTCATTTTCACATTTAGGTGCATCCGTATCAGATGTGTGTGTTTGTGTTGTGTCTGTAAAGTTCCTGTCTTTAGACAAAAGCTGGCAGCTGGGAACAAAGAGGAGTTTTGTCAGCACACTGCTGCTGTCTAACCCTTCTTTGGATCTGCCTTGTGATGCGAGCGCAGCCTCCTTCTCAGGCTGCAGCTCATCAATCTTTACTGAATTCAACACACCACTTTGAACCATCTCTGACACTTTGGTGGCGTTCCTGTCTTCTGCACAGGAGGTGGGCCTTTCTCCCTCTGAGTTTTGCTCATCAGCTGATTCGGAGGTTTCCCTCTGCAGGCATTTACACGGACTCTTTTCCTGATCTTTCACGTTAAAACAGGGCGACGCGGACGGGTAAGAGTCGCGGATTTCCCCCCTCTCCATTTTGCGCTCCTGCTCAAATTGCATCTTTTTCGAGATGACGTTTTTTAACAGACTGGAGGCAAAAATCGCCCTTTTGTGCGTGTCCTCTGCGCCATCTGCGTGCTGGTACTGCACCTCGCAGCCAGACCTGGCCAGCACAGTCCCTCTGACCTGACCCGGTCTTCCTTTCTGGGCACATTTGGCACCGGTGCAGTGAAAGCTCAACGTGACTCCGCGTTGCGCGGGCTTCTCTCTCGTTAGGCTCTTTTTACCAGAATGTGCTGCTTGCTGTGAGTTGACCCCTTTGTTCAGAGAGTAAACTGTGGTTTGCGCATTTTTCCCACCTGCGGTGTTACCTCCTCTGCCATCCACAGGTTTGCTCATTTCCAGCGTGGCGCTGGAGGTTTTGCGCGCAATGACGCCGCGCTCGACGTACGCTGACCACTTATTGAGCCCATATTCCGTCACCGAAGACTCGCTGGAAGTGCTGAGATTGATGGCATCAAAGTAAGGGCACGCCAAGCTTCGGAAAGACTTGGCGGTTAGGTTACGCACCTCTTTATCAGCGTCGTCCAGCTCACTGATGGAGCTGGACGCTCCGCTGGAATACTCATTAATATCTTTCCTTCTCAGTTTAGTGGCGAGGTGCTGACGGCCGGGAGCAGGAATGAAATATGGAACTCTATCGCACAGGGGCCCCGCTCTGGCGCCAGAGCTCACAAAGTGGCTCCTGTCTGCGAGCTGTTTCGTGTACCAACAGGTGCCGCTGGCCTCGTTCACCGACCTTGACGAGGTCTGGATCGATAGGCGGATTTCCCCCGCCGGGTTCTCGTTTTGGGTCCTGCACAAGCTTTCATCCGAGCTGCACAGATCGCTCTCTTCCTGTTCGGTGCTGACAGCCGCTCCGCCAAGATTAGCCTGCGCCTTCGCCTGGCTCCTCCTGCCCTCCTCCAGGGTCCGGGTGCCCACCTCCGCCTCCCCCTCCTCCCGGGGGTCGACGCTCTCAAATGAAGCGTAATCCACAAACGAGTAGACCAAGTTGCCGTCTTCGAATTCCCAGCGGGTGCCGCGGCCCAGGTCGTAGTCCACGTCGTGGTCGAGCTCGGTGAGCTGGATCTCGTGCGTGGTGATGTAGTGAGACTCGTCCTCCACCGTGTCGGAGCAGTGGTCCGACAGCTCGGCGGCGCTGGTTCCATCTTCGGACTCTGCCTTGCTGTTCAAGCACATGTCGGTGTATCGGAGCTCGTCGCTGTCGCTATAGGCCTTGTTGTTCTCGCTGGTGTCCGAGTCCGGGTCGGGAATTTTAGTGAGAGTGTCCAGCAGAGACCCGATGAGGACGGCGTCCTCCTCCTTCTCCTCCTGCTGCTTGTCATCTGTTTTTCTGTCCTCATGCTTCGACGTGTCGCTTTTACTGACCGACAGCTGGTTTCCGTCCCCAGTAAAAGTCACTTTCACCGTCCTGGACCCGTCCGGTCTCATGTCCAGATCCACATAGTTGGACTCGGAGTCCGTCCTCTCCGATTCTCGGTCCTTCTCGTGCTTGAGCCGCTTCTTGTGAAGTTCCGTGTCATCTCGGTAAGTGAGAGTTTCCATTTAGTCCGGTCCGAAACCGTCAGGTGGTCCTCGGTCTTCCTCTGACACTGGACGGAAAACTCTACAGGCTGGAGCCGAGGGGCGGCCGGTTTGTGTGTGTGTGTGTGCGCGCGCGCGTGCGTGTGCGTGTGTGTGAAGGGGGGTAGCAGGGAGAGACAGAGACAGATGAAGACGGGGGAGTCCCACAAAAAAATCCCATCCAACATTCAAGAGTTTTTGACCAAACCTTTCAGCACCTCTTCCTAGAAGAACAGCTCCAGATCCATTTTATTTAATTAATTATTATTTAATCTTGTTAAAATACGGAAGTGATGATAGATATTCACCTTGCAGATATCCTTAACTTTTTTTATCTTTAAAAAAGTGTTTTTTCCTTAAAAGGTCCGGCTGAGACTAAATGAATGTACCACTGACGATATTCGCTAATCAAATAAAAGTACAGATTTACAGTAACATCCAGGTTTAAGGAAGATTTTTTATTTTCTGAACTTCTGTTTTTACAATATTTATTCATTAATTTGGGCAGTTGTACTTAGTCTAAAAAGAATGGTCTATTGGGTGGAAAAATTGCACACCCCGCCCCCAAAAAAGCCAAATAATAATAACAAAACTTTTACAAGGTAAATGAAACAAAACTATTTTTTCAGCTGTTTTCTTATTTGTAATAGAGTTAGGTGCAGCTCAACCAGCATCTTTGTTTAAAACTTTGACATTAACTGTTGACCACGATGTTAGCAAAACTTCTCCTGAACCATTAAATGAATTGCAACAAAACTTTCAGACAGTTATTGCTGGACTTACATCTTCAACTTGTCAGTGTTTGAAGTCACTCCAATTCAAAATGGCCATCACAGATAATCTTCTATAGCCAATATAACAAAGGTTACAACTCAGTTAAATTTACAGATAGTGAGCTCAGATGTGTGTGGTAGATGATGTACAGTGAGGAAATGTCAACCAATCCCCTGACAGCTACTGGTCATTTCTTAACATTTTCTGAACACAGATGTGCACACTCCCTGAAACAGCTGTTTGCCTGACAGGAAACCCGACTGAATGGAAGATCTTTAGGTGATGAACGCCACCAAAGCTGAATCAGGCCGCCTTGCGTAGTACGGATCCAGTTGTTAGACGTCTGTCTAGGTTTTTGAAGACACAAGTGTTGTTCCTGGACAGGGCCCCAGATTGGTGGTATGCAGCGGGTAGGGGAGGGGCCAACAGCTGCTCTGTGTGTAGGGCACACTGACAGGAGTATCAAGGACAGAGGTCACCAGTATAAAGACTGTGTCACCAGCAAAACTTTACTGTCATTGTCTCGAGCGCTGCGGAGAACCTCTGAGCAGACTTAATGCTTGTATTAAGCAGCTGAACGTAGCTATTTTATTTATTAAGTATTGAATTTATCCTGTACTTTAGTGGTGAAGCGTATACTCTGCTTTTATGGGACAGCTGTAGTTATTTTCAGATTAAGCTTTTATGTAAAACCTGAATATGACGTGAGATATCTGATCAGCTAATAAAAATGTCCCAAACTGTTTTTAACTTGAGAGCTCTAGTTAAAGAGTTGGTGGAGTGTGGTTTAAAGCACAGCTGTATCAGTGAAACACTACTAGGACTTCTGATTGATCATAAGGAACAGTAGGTGAGTTGGTGCTCGAGAAGCTTGGCTTTGAAATCTCTCTCCCACTTGTAACTTTTCCTTGATGTGAAGCATTACAGAAAGGTTGCAGTGACTTACACAAAGCTGATAAATTTAGGCAGCTATTTAAAATAGGAACACGGCTCACGCAAGCAGGCTGAGATCAGTTTCTGACTGTGGCCACATTAAAACAGCAGGTGTTAAATCATGAGCACCATTAATCAACGCCATGAGGAGAAGTCGTGATCTCTTTCATGGACACACGCACATATTTTCGATTGACAATAAATTAATAATTTACTAATGAGTTCAACAGAAAGCAAATTACCTGCGACAAATTGTTGTGCAGTGTTGACAAAAGTACATATTTGCACAACTTAAAGCGACTTTTTTTACATTGTGAAAAGAAGCTTCTAAAACTATTCACTTAAAAAAGCAACTAATTTAAAAGCCTCAGAAGGAACAAGTTTAAGTGATAAATGGGTCATCCTGTTCATCAAAAGAACTGCTGTTCTCCAACAAACAGAAGTAAAAAAGCAAAAAGTTTTAAATCTGTTGTTCCTCCTCGAAAGAACATTACAAAAAGAATTGGATAAAAAACATATTCATAGCTGCTGTATCATTAAGTGTCAGCAGTATTTAAAATAATGTAGGTTTTAATTTTTTTTCATGGACTTTTAGGGGGTTAAGCAATGAAAGCAACTCAAATGTTAAAATATGAACTATAAACAAAACTTTTAGACTTGTATGGACAAAAAACACAAAGAAACTCTGTGTCCTTTGCAGGACCCAACTTGGAGCCAGGCCTGGGGCAGGTCTGCGAGTGCCTGGTGGCCGGGTCCCTACCCATGGGGCCCGGTCACACTACTGTAAAAGGTTGCTTTATTACAAGTTAGATAATAAATGTACACTTAAAGCCCATAATTGTGAGATATGCCATGGTTCAAGTGGTCAAAAAACATTGTATGTGTCAGAAAAAATACACACATTGGGAGGTTGGGGTGGGGGGTTGTGTTGTCGATGAATAATTTTGCTGGTATCAAAAAAAGCAAGAATTTGTTTAAAATACTACGGTTAAACACAAACCGGTTCAAAGTTGGCAGTGTACACTGACATGTTAATGTCTTGTGTATAGCGTACATCAGTACTATGACTTTCTGACCCTGGTTACTGAGCCCCCTGCAGCTCTTGAGGTCCTGAGGGGCAACCAGAGAAGTCTGAGAGCACCCACACCTGCTGTAGCACATAGACACAGCTTCCATCTGCTCTCTCTGATTGGGATGGGAAGCGCTGTGTGTGAGCTGGTTTTCTGTGTGTTCATTCTTGACGGTTCACTTATGGAAGGTTACTGTGAGGAGCTGGTTCTGTTTTCCTGTACTGCTGCTGAGACATTCAGTCAGTTCTCCTGTTTAGAAGCATCAGAAAGGAGACCGACTGTATCAACATGAACTCATTTTCAGAGTGAGTGCTGGAGATTGGTATCAGCTCCCCACAACCTGGAAAGGCGAAGTAGGTAAAAAAATGGCGTGTACCCTTCTTCTCTGTTTCACCAAAGTGTTGCTGTGTTCTGATACGTGACTAATAAAGTGGAAGCAACAAAACTTTCCATTGTTTTCATATGACTGTGCAAACATCTGAAGCATGTAGTAAAACATGTCAAAGGTCACAGGTGACTGACATCTCTGAATGTTTGTGTGTGAAAAACACAGATTTTCATTGCATTGTAATAATAAAAAATACAGCTGAAAATAAACTTTTTTTTAAAGTTAACTATCCAGAAAGTTTAGACCACACTTTTCTGTTTGTCTAGAATGAAATACGTGACTTCAATCGTCTCGTGTCCCAAGGGTTTAGGAGCTCTCCACCCTAAAAACAGTAAAGCCAGAGGCAGAGCTGCCAGGAGTTATTCCAGCAATGGCAGACACGCTCTGTTGCTCCTTTCTGGTGATTTGCTTTCACTCGGGCTCAAAGGCTGCTGGTGCTCCTGTAAAGGTCAGCATCTTGTGAAAACCTGCTGGGAGGCTGAGCAATACCATTGTTGTGGGCTAAGAAGAAGAATTAGAAAGCTGAGTAAAACAATGTATATAATGTGTGTGTGTGTGTGTGTGTGTGTGTGTGTGTGTGTGTGTGTGTGTGTGTGTGTGTGTGTGTGTGTGTGTG
>JAVKLF010000100.1:7085800-7111321 GCA_034783495.1 Millerichthys robustus
ACTACATTAGCCATGATGAGTCATGAAGAATGAATAAAAGGTCAAAAGTTTTGATCCAGACATTTGTCCCTTTTCATACTCCATGATCTACTATATCTGGTCTCAGCTAATGAGGTACTAAATAATTATTTGACAGAACGTCATTTAAATTATCACTTTAACGCAGAGGTTTGAGATTTTGTAATTAAAACAATCTTTAAAATGAAACTGCATGAAAATCTCTTTATGGCAAAGTCTGAAGTAAGCTTAAATTCCTTGCAAGCAAACAGGGATTTTTCATTCTGAAGACTATAGACCAGTTTGTATAGTCACAGTCATTTCTTTTTAAATGTTAGAAAACAGTAAAAGTCATTGTGCAGTCTATGATTTGGAACATAACCTGAGATATTGAAATGGGAAACAAAGCATTTGTTTAAAAAAACACTGTTTTGGACTTTTTGAAAGTGTGTGACATGTCTCCAGAATACTGATGCTCGGAGATTATCTTAAATTTCAGGCATTTCTGTCAGGTGGGTTAATTAATTTAGAAAACTATCATGATTATTACAAAGTGCAAACTGTTTTCTTCTCCATCATAATAAAAAAAATGTCATAGAAAAATAGTTCGCTTAAACGTGCAATATTCAGAACAAGCTCATATGCTACTGAGTGCCTGATTAATTAATAAAAGAAAATGTAGAAATAAACTAGTTCTATGCAAATAACACTGGCTGTTTATACGATGTAACAATAAAAAGTGTGCATATATTTTATTTTCAAATGTTTTTAAGAAAATGTGAGAAGCATTTCCTTGCTGATCTGTTAAAGATTTGTTTACAGTATAGAAACTGATACATTTCACTCAAATGTCAAAGTTGTGATTTGAAAGATGGACTTCGGTTTTTCTAGACCAAGTACAAGCAATATGTTTTCATATTATTGTCACATTTTTTTTGGCCAAAGAATTAATTTTATCTTCATCCAGCAGTTCTCATGTGTAATGATGATGTATGTTTCCCTAGTGTACTAACCCTAAAGCAGTGATTAAAGAGTGTCTGTCACCAAATCCACGACTGGAGTTTATTGTAGGTTTGTAAAAATGCATATTAAAGATCATTTGACCAAAGTCACTGGCATAAAATGTTTGATTTTGTTTAAAATGTACGGAAAAAGAAAACTGATTATGAAACATAAATAACATGACAGTGAAAATTAAAGCACAGTATCTCCGTCTGAGACTGCTTTTAATTTTTTTTTACAAAAGAAAGCAAAATGTGACAGAATACTTCTGAATAGTTGTCTAGAAGCAAATTGAAACAGCAATTCATTCTGTTTTGAAAAGAATTAAGGAAACTTTACACATTGTGACAAAAGGTAAACACTTAAAATACTCCCTCTTCTGAATTTTTACACAAAAAACATCAACAGCAGTTGGCAAAGTTGAAACACTGTTAAAGTTAAAATGAACAAAATCAATACATTTATGTAATTTAGCTAATACTAGCCAAAAATTTAAATGAGCTAAAACAAAGAGATGTCAAAACAAAATTTTAGAGCTAAAACAAGCAGAACAGTAGCAGAAAGCTAAAATGATCAAAACAGTCAGAATTAGCTAAACCACAGCTAAAAGCTAAAACTAGCAAATGTATCTAAAATATAAACCAGCAAAACAGTAGATAAAAGCTGAACTATTGTAACATTAGCTTAAAGCCAAAACCAGCTACAATTAGCAATGTGGTAGCTGAAAGCTACTTTATAGTTGAGTAGGCTATTGTTAAGTCTGTGTTTGTCCCTTTATGTATTGACTTCTCACTTGTTGTTATTCTTCATCTCTTTCTGTCACATTTCAGAGCGCTGCAAGGAAACTCATTCCAGTTCAGCTGTGAGAACAAGTGGCTGATGGCGTGAATCCTCATTTAATTACAACAGTAAACAAAAAGAAAAGATACAAATTGTACTAAAGGTCACGATAAAGTCCTGAACAGATTGAGCATTTTTACAGCTGAATGGCTCAAATGTTCAAAGTAGTTCAAAAGCATATCAAATAAACACAAATAAAAAAATAAGAAAACTAGTATTTGGTGGATAGGCTATATTTGTCTTGTAACAGAGCTTGTTGGCAATATATCTTGTTGTTGTTGGAGACCCTGACAATTTCCCATTTTAAATGGTGCCACATTTGTAAGGAACCTGCATTTGTGGGATGAGCAGTAGAACTGAGTATGTGGACTCACACCAATAATTTGCCAGATCTTCTCTGCGATTGTCAAACAGTTTTTTCTGCCTGTTTCTACTGACAGTTGTTTTGAACTTCTGGTACCCCCAGGTGTAGGCCTACAGTATAAACTGTATTGCCTAGAAGCATTGTGACAACAAGAAATAATCTACCTACCTCTATCTACTAACACTAATTTCTTTCATTTTCGTGCTGTTTATAAACGAGGAAAACGACCCGTGATCTATAGTTGATGACAGTGCGGTTCATTTGAAATTGACAGATGGCTGACAGAGTGCGAGCCAACGAAAAGCTTTGATTTACGAGCGTCTTTGAATGCGTCGTGACGCTGCTCAGACGTCGAAGTAGAGCGGAAATGATGCGGACCTTGTCGTCCATCAGCTAATCTGTGTCGGTGATGCAGAATGTCACTGAATCCATCAGAACCAAGGCAAAATTTATAAAACTTGGCTTGGTGTTTTTAGCCTTTAATCGGTTTGTAAGATGGATCCGTCTCGGAGGAGCGAGAGTGACTGGCAGGGGCTACTTAACGAGGTGAGACTGGACACTGACCGACCGACCTACGGACGGACGGACGGACGAACGGAGGAAACTAATGAACACTGACGGACAGGGTGATAAATATTTGCAGCTCTCTGTCTTTTTTATTTTAAATTATCTAGCTACATTAACAGCCGGTTAAACTACATTTATATAAAATAAGAGAGCACGAAAATCTCAGCTGCTGCAGTATTTCCTAAGCCTAACCATGTATGAGGAAGTAAAAATTTATTTTTCTTTCATGAACCTGCACCTCCAGGAAAGTCAACACTGGTTTCACAGAAAATGTATCATAATTACATTTGCTCAACGAAAATAGCTTTCTAAATAAAAACATCTATTTGTAGGCCTATTTCACGTGGTTTTTTTCATATTAATTCAAGTTGGAAAGTTTATAGATAATATTTTTTACATGAGAGCTGGAGTTACAAAAGTCAACCTTTGATTTCCTGGTAATAATGGTATATTTGATTTATTTAATTCAGTGGAAATAACCCTATTAAAATGCAAGTTGTTGCTGAGATGTAAAAAAATAAAAATAAAATAAATAATTTCAATTTTCAACTTTTCTGTGGTATATATCTTGTACAACTTCATTGGAATTAAAAATCTGTTGCAGGGAAAATGTCCAAAATCTGCCAGATTGCATTGGGGTCATTGCTTTTTGGAAAACTGAAAGCTGTCTTGCAGGCTTTTGAAGATTGTAAGTTTAGTTAAGTTTCAATTCCAGTTAAAGAGCAACCTCACAGCAAGATGCTTCCACCACCATGCTTCACTTTGACCATGGTGTCCTTTTGGTGAACGGCAGTCTTCTTCCTGGACCAAACACACTTTTTGGAATTCTGGCCTGTAAATTAAACTTCAGGTTCATCAAACCATGACACATTTTTTTTTACATAATTCTTGGAAAATTTAATGTTGTTCTTTTGTTTTTACAATATTTAGCTTGTCTTGGATGTTTTTCATAAGACAGTGCTTCCCTATCCCATAACTCACACATATTGAGAATACAGGAGCTGTTGTTGCATGTAGACATGTAGACAACATCTAACACTTCTCAGGAATTCCTGCCGCTGCTTCAGTGTTGCTGTAAGCCTCTTCTGTTTGAATCTTTTCCACAATGTTGAAGTGATTACTGTTCCTTGACCATTCTCTGTGTTACATTGATCATCTAATGTTTGGGGAATATTTAGTAACCTTCTGAATGATTTCTTTTTATGATGCACTAACAAAAGCTAAGGTGGAATTATGTTTTTACTTGTGTGTGTTTCGTTGCTGTAATGCTAAATATCTCATAAACCTGATGACATATTTTAATAAAACTCGTAGGTGGAATTATGTTTTTACTTGTGTGTGTTTCGTTGCTGTAATGCTAAATATCTCATAAACCTGATGACATATTTTAATAAAACTCGTAGAAAGCAATCATTGGATGTATCACTGTAATTATTTAATGAAATTATTAGCTTAAACATATAATAACAGCTAATTAAATGCAGATGAAATATATAATATCTGCAGCTTTAACAGGTGGCATTGCAAACAAAAACATTTCACTTTTATTTAACCTTTATTTAATCTGGCTCTTCAGAGCACAATTCACATTTTATACTCCTATTAATCCCAACAATCCTTTTTTTCTCTATGCCTGTTCCTCCGTGCAGTTCCTGGTTTGTAAACGTAAGTTGGAGAGTAAAAAAGAGGCTCTCTTGATTCTGTCTAAAGAGTTGGACACCTGCCAGCAGGAAAGGGATCAGTACAAACTGATGGCCAACCAGCTCCGTGAACGCCACCAGGCTCTGAAGAAGAAGTACAGAGAGCTCATTGTAAGCTCAGAGTGTTTCACTGCAAAGGATGCATGGAAAGAGAGCAAAATAGAAATGCCTTCTAAAGTGTTTTGGAGAATA
Source organism: Millerichthys robustus (assembly GCA_034783495.1). Classification (NCBI taxonomy): domain Eukaryota; kingdom Metazoa; phylum Chordata; class Actinopteri; order Cyprinodontiformes; family Rivulidae; genus Millerichthys; species Millerichthys robustus. Next base: position 7,090,463 of record JAVKLF010000100.1, read on the forward strand.
ATTATATAATTTTTTTTGTTGTGTTATCAGGATGGAGACCCCTCTCTGCCTCCTGAAAAAAGGAATCAAGTGAGTAATATTACCCAAGTTATATCATTTCTACAATACTGTTCAAGAAAAATGCAATCTTAACATTAACAAAGGACTCCATGGAGGCTCAGCAGAATAATGTGCGCACACAGCACGTCTAAGCTTGCTGACATAAGGTTCGTGCCTAACAGATGAGACGGTATTAATGACAGTGTTAAATCCTGCAGAGTCATGCTCTCTCCTGGTGAAGAACTTGGACTTTTTTGCATGTGTTAGTGATGGAAACATCACAACTTTTCTTCATATGTGTTCCTTTCTATTCATTTCCCACTCAGGTGAATTTAGCTCAGCTACTGAGAGACTCCAGAGAAAAGAGCAGCCAGCTGTCTGAGGAGGTCAAGGAGCTCAAACAGAGGCTGGTGGAAGCTCAGGGAGATAACAAGGTACACTGAAAGCATCAGTGTGGACTGTTTACCAAAGAAATGTGAAGGAAAAAAAATGTGATGATGGATCTCTTGAAGTTTTTTTTTTAATGTTGGTTTTCACAGCTTTTACGGATGACGATTACTAAACAGAGGCTGGGAGATGAGGAGGTCGGCACTCGACACTTTCCTGCACATGAGAGAGAAGATCTGGTTGGACAGCTGGAAAGAGCAAGAGAACAGGTGAGGGCTGGCAGCTACGTTCACATACTCCTAATGGTTTTTTTGTAACCTAATGAGCTCTTTATTTACTGTGAGGAAGATTTAAATTACTGAACCCTAGAGTTTTAACTGATTCTTACCTCTACTGATTCAATTGTGATACAAAGCAGAAAAAGATACTGTAATTGTTGTTCAAAGCAGTGGTATCAGTTTTAATACCATCAGGCTCAGCTCTTTTTTTAATAATATAAGCTGAATAGCATTTAGGGCTGATTAAAAATAATTAAAGACGAGTCTCTTTGGGTATTATACAAATAGGAGGCTTTCTGTAAAGTTTTTAAAAACTTTTCTCCATCCAGGATGGAGTAAAGTGTCAAGAGTAATATGTGACAAAGTGGTGGCAGCAAATGTCAAAGAAAAGGTTTATAAGACAGTAGGGAGACCAGCTATGTTGTATGGTTTGGAGACCGTGACTTTGACAAAAAGACAGGAGACAGAACTGGGAGTGGCAGAGCTGAAGATGTTTAGATTCTTGTTGGTAGTAACATGGATGGATAAGATTAGAAATAATATCATCAGAGGGACCGCACAAGTTGATTTACTGGGATGGTTTGGACATGTGCAGAGGAAGGACAGTTGGTAGACGGATGTTAGAAATGATGGGCGGCACGGTGGCTCAGTTGGTAGAGCGGTTGCCTCCCAGCAAGAAGGTCATTGGATCGAATCCCGGCCGGGGACATTTCTGGGTATTTCGAGCATGTGTGGGTTTTCTTCGGGTACGCCGGTTTCCTCACACAGTCCAAAAACGTGACTCTAAATTGTCCCTAGGTGTGAGTGAGAGAGTGAATGGTTGTTTGTCTCTATGTGGTCCTGTGGTGGACTTGCGACCTGTCCAGGGTGGACCCCACCTCTCCCACTGTGACAGCAGGATATGGGCACCAGTGACACCCCCCCCCCCCCCGATCCTGGAAGGAAGAAGCGGGTTCAGATAATGAGTGGATGTTAGAAATGCAGCTGCCAGGAAAAAGACAAGAAGGAAAGCCAAAGAGGGGGTATGGATGCAGTTAGGGAGGAGTGAGGCAGTTGGAGTGAGGACAGAGGATTCAAAGGACAAAGTGAGATGGCGGAGGATGACTCGCTGTGGCGACCCCTAAAAAGGGAAGTAGGAGGTTTTCTGTAAAGCGCATGTTTCTTGTTTACCGCAGTAAAACATGACAAAAACAAGATAAATCATTAACCATAAGGTATGGAACTTGTTATTAGTAAGCTGTTAAACAATGTTTGGAATACGCTCAAAGTGTTGGTATTTTGCTGCAGAATGAGGTATTGGAGCACAGCGTTAAGTCACTCACAGATGAGCTTCAGGACGTCCGAGCAGAGCGGGACGTGTTCCAGCAGAAGGCTCATCGGCTCAATGTGGAAATGAACCACATCCTCGGGAACGATGAGATCCGTCTTCTAGACATAGATGCACTCTGTATGGAAAACAGGTTGGAGAATTTAGTATTCAGCTAAAGCAGAGTACAATACTGTAATATTTAGGTTTTATTGGGTCACACCCTGAGGGCTTCTTTGTTGTGTTACCAGGTGTTTGAATATAGGCTCAGTGATGTTTTGAATCAGGTATACAATGTTTTTTTAGGTATTTACATGAGAGGCTGAGTCAATTTCAAGAAGAGGTCAGCCTGCTCAAAAGTAACCTGGTAAAGTACAAGGTACCCATATACTTTGTTCTGTTTTTTCTTATTTTATGTTTTTCAGTGCTTTATACCATTTTCTAATTGTATAATAATTCAATTAAAACATTTAGTTTTCTTTTATTTTTACCATTAATTATTGAAATTAACAATTCTACTCCTTTGATGTATTTCAGAGTGCTCTGGAGAGTAGGAAGAACTCCAAAATCAGTGGCAAACCCAACAGTAGCGCTCTGACTGGAGTGCTTTCTGCTAAACAAGGTGAGACACTCATTCAAAAAAACTTTGTTTGCATGCGTTTATTAATCAAAATAGGTGCAAAATGCAAATTTCCTGAAAACTGACATGATTTGGACTGATGGTGGTTTTGCAGTGAAGGAACTGTTGCTGTCGGAAGAAAATGGCTGCAGTTTGCCTGTCACTCCTCAGTCCATCTCAGACCTGAAGTCTCTGGCCACAGCTCTGCTGGAAACAATCCACGAGAAGAACATGGTGATCCAGCACCAACGGCAAATCAACAAGTACTGACACTCCTGCTGTGCCTCCCAATATCTGACTGATTCATCTGCTGGATAGTATTTGTGCAAATACCCTCAGGCAGAACATTTTATCCTCGTTCTGACGCTTCGTTTATTTTCCTCTTTTTTTTCTCGCAAGGATTCTTGGAAATCGAGTAGCCGAGTTGGAGAAGAAGCTAAAAACTCTAGAGATGTCAGGTTTATGGAGCCTTCCAGGTAGATATAGTATAAGTGTCTCATTGTACAGAACTGAGACATGTTTTTGTCGCGGTCTTGTAATTTGTATTCGGTTTACAATAATTTCCTCTTCGTCTCCTGCTCTTTTTCTTCTTTGCTACCTGGAGGCCTGACTTATAATGTATCTCTTGGAGTATTTGGAAGTATGTTCTTCTGAAAATTAAATCTAAATTTTCTCTTTTTCTGTTACTCTTCATATCTACCAGCATTTACTAAATGAAGCTAATTTTATGGTTTTTACTTTTAGATTTTAAAAGCAAATATTTACGCCAAAAAAATTGTGTTTTTGTCATAGGAGGAAAAGACACCATCATCTTGAACACACACAAACTTGAACAAGCTGAATCTTCTGAACAGAAAGGTGAATAATCAGTGAAATTTTATGTTTATCGGTCTTTAACAATCAATCAAGAAATTCTATATTTTAAATAATATTTTCCCTTTTGCTATTGCAGGTGTAAATGATCCTGAAAGTACTCCAGATGCTCAGCAAAACACTTCAAACCAAGTCAGTGAAACATCAGTTGTGTCTGATTTTCAAACAGATGCTCCGTTATCGTCTTCAGACATAGAGACGTCGCTGCAGAACGCTTCTCAGCAGCTGACTGGGGAAGAGCCAGCTGAGCCTCAAACAGAAGCAGCAAATGGTGGAGAGTTTCATCAAAGTGATCAATCACAAATTATAAAGGATTGTGCTGATTTGTCAGCAGAAGACGAGTGTGTGAGTGACTCCATTCCGGATGCAACAAATCTAAACAAACGTCATCCATCATTAGATCTCTGCCAGCCATCAGAGATCACTGAGCCAATCAGAAGAGAAGACAAGTCAGGAGAGTACAATGGAGGGCTGGAACCCACCGAGACAGAGCTTTTCATAAAAGACAACAATAGTATAGTTCTGCCCACAACTGAATCTGAAACACAGCAGGAGGTTGTCCAGGTAAATGAGAAAGTAGATGTTAATAACAGTCAAGACTCATAAAATCTGTCATGAGTTGTCTAGTAGCATTTAGAGAAACAGACATGACTGCTCCAGTGCATCTCCTGTAGCTCCACCTTTAAAACCAATCAGATTCTGCCTCCAGGACATCCAGACAACCCATCTGTGTGTGATCAGACCCGTTTCATTACCATGGCCTCAAATTTGCTGCTGTAACAACTCCACCACTACTGGCTGTTGGGTTTATCAATAAATGCATAAAGTATTAAGAGAGTAGAAAATGGTTGCTTTATGATGATAGAACTTGGCACAAAATGGCTTCAATCAGAAGATTTACTTTTAAAGAAATAATTGGAGATGTTGATCTTAATAGTGAAGAAGAGTGAAATCCTTTTACAGTATTTAACTAAATATTTTAATGAACCTTAGTTTCATATAGGAACTAAATTCTTCAAAATGTAAAAAAAATATATGTTAAGTTATTTAAGATGAGTATTTGTCAGAAACTTTGTATTTCTGTATTATCCTATGTTAACAGATCGAGCTGTAATGAGCTCTGTATCAGCAAGGCACAATTTTCTATTTTCATACAAAACACCAAGCAGTCTTTTTATTAGGATTTGCAATGTAATATTGTTTAATCTTACTTTTTTCCAAAGCCAATTTTGTCAAGTCTTTATAACTAGTCATAAAAGTTATTTTCACGTACGTGTCAGCACTGCTTCCCCACATGTTTATTCATTAAATATATTGAATAATCATTTGCTTTGATGTCATTTACAGATGAGAAATCCTGCAGAAGGTGCTGAACAAAAATTTGCTTAAAATATTTTTACAGATCCACAAGCTTGCTCACTAGATATAGTTTTAACTTTTTTATTGTTTTTACTGGTTACATGGGAATTTAAAATCTGCACGAGATTACCATGCTAGTTTGATCATTAATACTAACAAAGATAATGATGAGATTTGAGCTTTTAATTAAAAATCACAACATGTTTGGGCAAGAGAAATGTATTTTCCTCTAGATGATTTGATACCAGAATGACTTAATATTTTGAAAACGTCAACATCACCTATTTTGTTATTTTAAAAGAAAATGTCAGGATCACCCAGGCCATTGAAATTTATCTCTGATTAGTTTAAAGTCCACAACGATTTATTGACATTTTCTTTGAAGATTTCAGTTTGCTCGACTGCCTAATCACCTGCAACATTTACATAGAAAAATATTTCTACGCATTTGATAAGGTTTTGTAAATCAGTGATCGGACACCAAGACAGTAACAGTAATAAACAAAACCCCCCACTGCTGTGGGTCTATTTCCTCCTGAGCTGCTGGGAGTACAGCATGTGTTGTTTATTCCACTGATTGGGGGAGGAAATCCCAATAATACAACAGGCAAGCCTCCTGCCTGCATTTCCATGCAACAGGCTGCCAGCGTCTCCACCTTGCCCCAAGTCATCTATATTTTCATGGAGCACCACTCCTCTCCCGAGCACAGACAGCCCGCCAAACAGTGTTGCCTCAGATTCTTGCAGTGCACGGATTCTTCCATCTTGGGGCACAAAGTTGCCAAAGTCTCCTGGGTGATTGGGGTGATTGACACCATATGGGTTGTAGTGGCCTCCAGTGGAGTCACAGCCCTCGTTCAGGTCTCCATACTGATGGATATGAATGGCTCTGGGCTCCGGAGGGCCGTCTTTGGGGAAGCCACTGAAGCGGAAGAGGACTTGGAGTTTTCCCTGAGGCTCCTGTTTGAACAGCACCTGACCATAGACTTTGGGCAGACCTTCCTCGGGTAGTGAGGTGCTGGGTCTTGCGTAGCAGGCCGCATACAGGGAACCATTGTTCTGAGAGACCTCTGGTGGAAGTGGAGTATCGGTGTGTTCTGAAACACAGTACTGGAGGCTTGCCAGCAAGACCAGCAGAACAGTTTCCAGTCCACTCACAGACCTAAAACACAACAAAATGAGTACAACTGTTTAAAATAAGGCACAAAGAAACCAAGAAGGAATCCTTGCAACAGACAGATCCTTTACATAGATGTTTTGTTTACAGGTAAGTGTTTCAGTCTTGTTTCAGTATTAGCCTGCAGCATTTATGTGACCATGGTTTTTACAGCAGCACTCTATATGTTGGTATACTCAGAATAAACTCCTAGTTTAAAGTATTAAAAGCATGGCTGTCTAAAACATATATACAGGCTAATGTAAAGCTGAAGGAAACGTACCTGTAAAGGAGCATGGTGGTCAGTGAAAATGGCAAAAGCTATTAAAACTTTGAGTTTTCTATCTCAAAAAGCTGTTTAGACCCTGCAGAGTCACTGAAGTCTAATCAGACTGACTGAACCCAAAAGGATATAGGCGCACGTGTAGGAGGTGCTTCTGATGGGGGCGGAGCAGGTTTCTTTCTGTTTTTTCTTCTTTTTGTGAGTGAAGTAATGTTTTTTCAACTCGTGAGCTCTGACCTGTTGACCAAATAAACTTCAGTTACAAATGTTTGCTGTAAGTTTTATTTTCTTTACTGTATTTTAGTAGAACATGCATATTCTAATTACAGTCAATTATAGCTATATGGAAGTCTAACAACAGGTTTATGTTTTTCTAATTTAAGCTTAAAAAATTAGAAAAGTGTACAAATGGCATACAAAACAAGAAACATCAGAACTAATAAACACTATCTACCTCAGCTGAGTTGAAAGTCATGTGTATCCTAAATATTATTGGAATATTAAGAATTATACAGTAAAGTGGAATGCAGTGTCCTTCAGCACAGGGTTAATCCCCTGTTAATCCTTGCTGACAGACATGGATCAGAGGTGTTCAATCCTGTCCTGGAGGGGTCACTATCCTGCATTTTTAAAATCTGATTCTCTGCTCCAACACACGTGATTAAGTAATTACATTTCCTCTCAGGTTCCTGCAGAAGCCTGTTTATCACACATTAATTCAAATGACATGTGTTTTAGCGGAGAAACAAATAAACCATGCAGGGTAGTGGTCCTCCAGGACCATTGCTGACCCCTGAGACCTAGACACCAAACAATTTTTTAAAGAACTAACTAAAGTACACTATGCAGTGTAAATTAAAATATTACATTAATTGTAAATACAACAACAACGAAACAAAAAATAAAACAAAGATTTTACATAACCTCAAATTATTTTGGTAAGGGAAAAATTGGTGAAGAATAATACTGTACTTTCTTTTGACAATACAATGAATGTCAGTATAACTTCCAGAACAACAGGTGGCGCCAACACAATGTGTAAAAACAATGTAAAAGGAACACATTACAGCGCCTGGATTCAGGAAGCTGTTATAGCTGCGCTTTACTCGTCTGCATTGATTGTGTTGTGTGGAAAATTACATTACCCCAAAATATGTCTAAAAGACACCGTTTAGATTTGGGTGATGACTACTCCTCCAGTAAAAAGAGGTCTGATGGGTAAGTGGAGTTCCGACATTTGTTTATACGCTTTAACAAGGTCGCTACAAAGCTAATTATTAGCTAACATTAAAGAGCCGAAACAAAATAATCTTTGCTTCATAAAATACAGCTCTCATTTAAGAGAAGTTTCTTATCGGCATATGAGTAAACTTCTGATAAGTGCTTTTTTAAATGAATTAGATCCCGAGTGCAGCTAGTTCTTAGCAATCACGCGGTTTATCATCGTTAGCTGCACGTGCAGAGCTAATGGTAACTTAGCCAGCTGCTAATATCCCTCTAACGGAGGCTTACAATTTGCTCCTTTTTGCCTTGACTTTTGCTGCAAATTTCTATGGTTTTGATTGGGGTTCTGTAACGTTGAAATCAGAACCGATCCAGCTCTGAGTGTTGGACCAGCTGATAAACACTAAAAAGAGCTGTTAATATTAATCCTACATACCGATTGTTACAGGATGCAGTTTGAATCGGAGTCACATCAGAAATCTTTATTCTCGTGCACACACAACGGGATTTCTTGGTCTCTTAAACTCTGTACTTGCATCTTGTTTACAGTAACACAATTGGCAAGTGTAAAAAAAGATCAATGAAATCTGTTAAGGCCTCACGGTTGCAGCGTTCATGTTTACCATTCTCTATACCCGATTAGGTCTGTCAAAATGGGAAGATCACTCGTAAAGAGTAAAATATTTAGGACAGAATGTAAACAATTTATATAAAGTTACTTATGTACAGAACAGCATTATTGACTGCAAGTGAGAAATGTTTAGAAGTCTGCATGTAATTCAAAAAATACATCGGATAATGGTAAACCAAAACCATTTTATATTCATGCAAATATTAATGTTTAACTTGCTAAAACTTCAAGGGCAGACAGATTAGTTAAGGTAAATGAAGTATGATAAAAAAAATATTTTTATACTAAGATTTTCTTGATTGCTGTGCCCTGAAGGATGTAGTATGAGGAAACGGCTCAAAACTCATTGCTCCTAGTGTGTGCTGAGATTTATTTTTGCTACTTTCTTGGGGGGGAAAAAAAAGTTGAATCCCGGGTGACAGTCAGTGTGACACTGACGATCTTCTCAGCAGTCCAGACTGACAGCTGCAGCTTCTCTGTATGCAATTTCTTTGAATGACATGCTGTGCTTTTACCATCAGGAGAGACAGGGATCGTGACAGAGACCGCGAGGACCGCTCCCGGGACCGAGATCGAGACAGAGACCGTGACAGGGACAGAGACCGGGAGAGGGACTTGAAGCTTTCTGCTACTCCCTCTAACAGCGTGACATCTGTGCCAAGCTTACCACCTCTCAAGCAAATGGCTATTCAGCAGCAGATCAACCCTTTCACCAACCTGCCGCACACGCCACGCTACTATGAGATCTTGAAGAAGAGGTTACAGCTCCCAGTGTGGGAGTACAAAGAAAGCTTTAATGATATCATTACACGTCATCAGAGCTTTGTTCTTGTGGGAGAGACAGGCTCTGGGAAGACAACACAGGTATGACATGCTAGAAAATCTTCTGTTATGATCTGAATATTCTAACCATATTCACAATGCCTGTCAAGCTAAATGTCTTGGGTATTTGGCAAGTTATCATTAGATCTCTAAAAGAACTGTTCAAAGCTTATTCTTTTTGTTTTAATCTTAGATCCCACAGTGGTGTGTGGACATGGTGAGGGCTCAGCCTGGTCCAAAGCGGGCAGTTGCTTGTACTCAGCCGAGGAGAGTGGCTGCCATGAGTGTGGCTCAAAGAGTGGCAGATGAAATGGATGTCATGCTTGGACAGGAAGTTGGTTACTCCATCAGATTTGAAGACTGTAGTTCTGCTAAGACTATACTAAAGTAAGAGATACTTTGTGGTTTGTTTTTGCAAGATTGACTGTTTATCTGACAAATTGATTACAAGTTATTTTTAAAGCAAAACTTCCAAGTTTAAGGTGTTACTTATACTTTATAGGTACATGACAGATGGTATGTTGCTGAGAGAGGCTATGAATGATCCTTTGCTAGAACGATATGGTGTGATCATTCTGGATGAGGCACACGAGAGAACCCTTGCCACAGATATCCTGATGGGTGTACTGAAGGAAGTGGTCCGCCAAAGACCAGATTTAAAGGTTTGTTTTTTTTTTTTCTGCAGTTTCCTTAGACACCAGTAAAGTTGAACTATGCAGCTATTTTAATGTTTGCAATGATTGTTTTCAGGTGATTGTGATGAGTGCCACATTGGATGCTGGAAAGTTCCAGGTGTATTTTGACAACTGCCCTCTGTTGACGATCCCTGGGCGCACACATCCTGTAGAAATCTTTTACACCCCCGAGCCAGAGCGGGACTACCTTGAGGCAGCGATTCGCACAGTCATCCAAATTCATATGTGTGAGGAGGATGAAGGTGACTGCCTTTTGTTTCTCACTGGGCAAGAGGTAAGTCTTACTTCACTTTGTAGTTCTTGAAACTACAATGTTCAATGCCTTAATAAGTTTTTATTTTTGTCAGGAAATTGATGAAGCCTGCAAGCGAATCAAGCGTGAGGTTGATGACCTCGGTACCGAAGTTGGAGATATCAAAATCATTCCACTGTATTCCACTCTGCCCCCACAACAGCAGCAGAGGATTTTTGAACCACCACCTCCAAGGAAGCCAAATGGTGCAATAGGAAGAAAGGTTAATTTTATCTAAGTATTAAAGAAAACTATTAATTTTCCCGTTATCTAACTTGTGTTAGAGTAAGTATTTGACAGCTTGTCATGTTCCTTTCAGGTGGTCGTTTCAACAAATATTGCTGAGACTTCTCTAACAATTGACGGTGTTGTGTTTGTCATTGATCCTGGGTTTGCCAAACAGAAGGTGAGCTAAAATTGTAGCGACTGTTTTATTTTAAACATTTTCTATGTCATTTTGTTAATGAAGGCGTTATCTCATATTTTGATCACATGTATTTAATTGTGTGTCCAGGTGTACAATCCTCGTATCAGAGTGGAATCTTTGTTGGTCACGGCCATCAGCAAAGCCTCTGCCCAGCAGAGGGCAGGTCGAGCTGGCAGAACGCGTCCAGGAAAATGTTTCCGCCTCTACACAGAGAAAGCATACAAAACGGAGATGCAGGCAAGTGACAGCAGAAGCACAAAGTTCCTCTAAGCATGTTATCGGTTTTGTTTCTTTCAGGATTAAAAGTCTAACTGAGAAAAGTGAGTTGGGTGGAGGGAGCAACAGTTACAATGAATAATAAGTTTACTTTGTCAAAGGGAATTATAATCACAGAATTCAACAAGTGGAGAAGATATTCACATAATTAATTATTTAGATTCATAAATGATTGGTTTAAATACACCTACTAGTTGGACAGTAATCTATTAAAATCAACATTTTCTTATTTGCTAATTGCACCATATTTTGTACAAGTTTATAGTGTTTCAGTTGTGTTCCATCTCAGGAAATCACAACTTTTTGTGAGTGATATGGTAATCTTTGTGACCCTGAAGCAACACTCAAGCATAGTTTAGCCATTTATTTGTAGTTTTATCTTTTTAATTTAACACCATTTTGTCTCTTCAGGATAACACATATCCTGAGATTCTTCGGTCCAACTTGGGATCTGTTGTGCTGCAGCTGAAAAAGCTGGGTATCGATGATCTTGTCCACTTTGACTTCATGGATCCACCAGGTGAGTCCTTCTGCATCAGTTATAAAGATTATAGTTTGTGTTTGTTTGATTCCCTTCCTCACTGCTGGCTCACTCCTCATTGCAGCTCCTGAGACGCTGATGAGAGCTCTTGAGCTGCTAAATTATCTAGCAGCTCTCAATGACGACGGTGACCTGACAGAGCTGGGCTCTATGATGGCAGAATTTCCTTTGGATCCTCAGCTGGCGAAGATGGTCATTGCGAGCTGCGAGTTTAACTGCTCCAATGAGATCCTCTCTATCACTGCCATGCTGTCAGGTAATGCCCAGGACTGGGCTGACATCTTCCTTCCTACTGTAGGACAGGTTTCTTGGGCTCAATAAAATTATTATAATCTTTGAATATATTTCTACACCTACCCTGCTGCAGCTAATGGTGATCAGTCTAAAGCAGCAAAAGCCAGATTGATATAGAGCTGCTTAAAGAAATGTTCATACCATCTTCTTAACATTATGTTGCCATGTATTGGATGAGTTCAAGTCTAAAACATTTTTTAAATGGTGAACATGGAGGAAAAAATTGTGGTTATTACTAAATCGTACCACTGTAAACTCTGAAAATTGAGTTGAATTACAACAAAAAATAAGACTCGATTCTGAAAAAGTATGTTATTTCAAATTTTAAAAATGTGAAGGAACCCTGTGTAGAAATGTGGCAAATACGTATGACAGATTTTTTTTTAAGCCTGCCTATATTACAGATCAGTATACAATACGCAGAGTAACTACATTGAATCATCACATGCATATTTTACCACTTTCTTTGTAAAATCATTTTCCCTATGCTTAAGAAAATTTTTAAAAATCCTTGCAAATAATAAGTTCAGTACTTAAGTACTTTATCACAGTTTTAAACAACATATAGCTCAAATGTAAACAGGGATTGATTTTCTTATTGACTCATAAATTAGTCTTTAATTGGCTAGCAAGAATAAATTATCGCCAACCTGTGGATAGGGCAGGCATCACGTTTAATATTTAATGTTTTTGAATTTTTATTTCTATTGAAGTAATATATTTAAATTAAAATGTATTATTTTGCAGAGCTGCCTCCATGTATAATATGTGGAAATAAGATATAATAAGTGGAAAAACGAGCCTTTATTTATCAAAATTAAACCTGTAAATACGGCTGGTGTTCTTAACACTTTGTAGTTTGTGTGAAAACTCTTGTTTTACAGATGTGGTTAAATGAGTCCCCTTCTCAACCCGCTAATATTCATAACTGTTGGAAATGACCATAAAAAAGCCTGCAACACCCCCCCCTCCTCTCCACACACACTTTGATAGAGACTGTGGTCCTGCCCTGTCCCAACGCAGTGTCAAGTGCCCTAGCATCATAGGCTTTGCTCCATGTTTCTGTGAATGTTTGACTCATCCCTATGGGCGGCTTTGTTGGGGCCCATACCAACCTTGTTTAGTCCCACAGTGTTTCGTTCGGCCCACGGAGGCTAAGAAGGCAGCCGATGAGTCCAAGATGAGGTTCGCTCACATTGATGGAGACCACTTGACGCTGCTCAACGTCTACCATGCCTTCAAACAAAGTGAGTGTCAGTCCGTGCAGGGAATTTGTTTGGACCAATTTGTGGTGATTTTTATTTGTTTAACATATGGTAATTAAGTAGTTACTTATTGTAAGAGAATACTTTTTTTTTTTTAAGTCTGGCTAAACTTTGCTAGTTTGACACACGAGAGCTTTTTCTTCTAAAAGTTCTTGTTTTGACATTGCCTGGAAAAGTCAATCAATTAAGAATATTATGCTTACTGTTAAAGCGACACCAGAACTTTAACCATTTAGATGAGTTGGATAACAATTGAGCAAAAGAAAACTAAATGAATTTTTCTGATGTTTCCTTGTGAAACATAAGTCATGGATACACTCTTGTCAACTTTAAATAATGTTTGATTGTTTCGGAAACACCTTTCACTGAGAGACTTGATGAGATGGAAATTGTTAAACTAAATTTGGAAAAAATCTGGTTATACGTTGTTTGTTAGGTCTAATATCAGGCAGTGTTCCTGTACCATAGCATTGGGTGTGCAATTCATATGTAAAAGGCAGGCATTCCAGCTTCTGTATGAAATGTCTTCAAAGTGCAGCTTTTAAATTAGCTATAAAATAACTTTAATAACTTGTAAAGCAGTTTACTTCATTTAAATTCTTGTTCTTTTAATCCCAGACCACGAATCAAACCAGTGGTGCTATGACAACTTTGTCAACTATCGTTCCCTGATGTCTGCGGACAATGTGCGCCAGCAGCTGTCCAGGATCATGGACCGCTTCAGCTTGCCTCGGCGAAGCACAGAGTTCACCAGCAGAGATTACTACATCAACATCCGGCGAGCACTCTGCACAGGCTTCTTCATGCAGGTGAGCTGAGCTCATAATACTTAAAAATAAATTCACATGTGGTGTTTGTAGGCTTACGCTGGCTTTTGCCTTGCAAATATCAGGTTGCTCATTTGGAGCGCACAGGCCATTACCTCACTGTCAAAGACAACCAAGTGGTCCAGCTGCACCCGTCTACCGTCCTGGACCACAAGCCTGAGTGGGTGCTCTACAATGAATTTGTCCTCACCACCAAGAACTACATTCGCACTTGCACAGACATCAAGCCAGAGTGGTATGTGTCCAGATGTTTTAACCTAGAAAATTTGGCTTTGATGCTTCCATCTTACTAGCAAGATTATTCATGTTCTCTTTGTGTTTTAGGCTGGTGAAGATTGCGCCTCAGTACTACGACATGAGTAATTTTCCACAATGTGAAGCTAAACGACAGCTGGAGCGAATTGTTGCCAAGCTGGAGAGCAAAGAGTATTCTCAGTACTGAACAATAGACAAGAAGTGTCCTGATAAACACCTGCATATTATAGTTTTAGATCTCTCCGTATCTCTGTATGTTCATGTTCAATCATTGGCTTTTTGATTTTTACAAATTGTTTGCTTTTGCCTTTTCCCATCAGTCATTTATGTAAGTAGGTGTCATAAAATCAGATGAAATCTCCGCAGCAGTTGTTAGACCCCAGGTATTCTGATTTTCAAAAAGAATGATCAGAAACATGTTGTTAAAAAGTGGTTAGATTTCCATCAAAGTTTGGAGCCATAACTAAATCTGTGCTTGCTTTGTTTCTTTAATAAAGGAGCTTTGACTTTATTTTTGTTTATAAATGAATTAGTAAAGCCTGTCTTTGCAAAAATAGTGTAATACTAGTAAAATCCCTAAAAACAATGCTTAGAATTAGATCTGTCTTTTGAAATGGGTGAGTTTTTGCACCTTCTCCTACTTTACTTTCCTTTTCTTCCTGCACGCTTTTTAATTTAATGTATAATTTTATTTTTTCATAAGCATATTAAACTTCACTTTGTATCACTTATGTAAACATTGACTTCAGCCTACACCATCTTCTATTCAGACAACGTTGATTTCAGTTTTTGTCATTTTCAAACTGCAGAGAACAAAAAAAATACACATTTGTGTTTAAAATCTGTAATTGTATCACAATTGAGCATACTTAATGTAATTCATTTAGTGATGGAGAATTCCAGTTTACAGAAGACGATTAAATCTAGAAATTGGAACTTGAAAGAAAAAAGATGAAACAAATTTAGGAGTTGGGACCTTTTAGTAGTTGCCAGCATCTACCTACCTTACACCAACTTGAGTCACTCAAATTACTGTTGATCACAAATTGAAAATAAATTTCAGCCACGTCTCCCAAAGAATCTGACATAGTTCAAATCTTTTGATGTTGAGTACTATAGAGAGCTTGTGAACAGTTATCTTACCTGTTCAAGATGATTAAAATAGTATCTACAACAGTTATATTTCAGCAGTTGCAAACAGGCTCAAATCAGTTTTTAAAATAACTGCTAAACCAAACGCAATCTTATCTCAGTGTCCTCTTCTAGCTGCTTTCTTCAATATCTTCTATGGTCTCTGGCAAGCACTTGTTGCGTGTCTCTGGCAGCATCCTTGCCACCAAGCCCCCGAGCACGGCCGTGGAGAACAAGACCATCTGTGGCAGCTCCTTCCAGACCCCATCCAGCAAAAGGATCAGAGGAGCCATGGCTACACCGAACCGAGCCATGAAGGAGTTGAAGCCCATTCCATTCTGCCTAAAAAATAAAAATGCAAAACAGAATTTTCTTTTTTGGTGAAATACTTTGTCCTAATTTGGGAAAAGAAATTGGGCAAATATTTTTTTACAGCATACTATGTAAGCATCTTAAGTAAAGGGCAGACTTCACTATATGTCCATACCTGATTACAGTTGGATACAGCTCAGAACTGTACAGCACAACAGTTGCAAAAGATGCTGAAGAAAACCATTTTCCTACAACAGCAACAACTGTTCTGGCTACAGACATATCTGACAAAAAACATATATGAGATCATGTGTACTTTTTCTGATGTTCGTACCGTAATGTTTTTTTAGAAACCTACAGAAAACTTAGGATCCATGCCTTCCTACCTTTTGGTATCACAATGTTGATTCCCAGACAAAGGGCAGCCAACGCCAGAGCTCCCACCTCAGTTCGCCGCCTGCCTATTTTGTCCAGTAAATAGTAAACTGATACTTTGGCCGGCAGCTCGATTAAAGCGTAGGTAAACTGAGTGAGGTAGATGTTGAGGCCAAAACCAGTGATGTTGAAGCTGATGCCATAAAACGTAGTTGCTATGAAAAACCTGGGCATGGAAAATATAACATACAATAAATATTTACTCTAAGCTTTAAGATGGTTAAGTAAATGTTGATTTCTAAACTGTGCTCCTTAAAATGAAATCTGTAGTGTATACAGACCATAACAGACCAGTACACAGGGCCAATTTCCTCATCTTAGGTGTTCTTATTAGGTCAAGGTAGGTATAGGTTCTATCTTTCGTCTCTGTCACCACAATGGTGGATAATGTCTGCCAAAAAACAAGCAGCATTATTCTTATTCTCATTATTCTTAAAACCAAGATATTGTCAAAGACTTGCATCAGAACCATCTGTAATGTCCAACCTCTGTTTTAAGTGTCTGAATGAACTCTTCTGTGCAATTCATCTTGGCACATTTCTTCAAATACGTCTGAGCCCGCTCTAGTTTTCCATTAGCAATGAGCCACCTGGCTGACTCTGGCATCCACCTGATTTTTATAAAAATAAAGTTTTTTGTAACAAACAGTATAATTCAACTTTGCCTTCACCAAGTGTGATATTCTTTTTGTTGACACCAATAATTTGAATCAAGAGCACAACAATAAAAAAAAAAAACATAAGAGGAAAAGGATGCTGGATTTGGTAGAGAATATGAACAATGGCTTATTTTTTCTTATTGAATTGTTCAAAGTTTTTATATAATGTCCAAACTTAACTGCCATATGGCTTCCTAGGAAAATGTTAACAACCAAAATACAAACTTGTATCAGATATTTTTTGCCTCCCTCCTGATATTTTCCAATTTTTTGGGCCAATAGTTTAATTTTTTTTACACAGTTGCAGAAATCAATTGAAAGACATCATCAGTCTTATCTTTTATGAAACACATCTTATATAGCCTAGTGGACAGACCTGTGTTGCATTTTCAAGCATTCTGTTAAACATTAGTTCATCTAAATTTTTGAGTCATACCTCCAAGTTATGATGGACAAGATTAAAGGTGATGAAACAAAAACAATCAGCCTCCTCCAGTCCGTCACAAAGTAGGCAATGATTGCAAATGCAGCGTTTCCAAATGTCCAAGATAAGCTGTCAATCACTCCCACCATTTTCCTGTGCTCAATATCAACCCACTCCACACCTGCAGAGAGAAAAGATCAAATTGATATAACCAAGCAATTAGGACAAAGTTTTTCAATTCAAAACTTGAATATTATATCAGAAGAAAAAAATCTGTATTTGTTTGCCTGGATTTATGAGGTCTCAGATGTGTAATAAAGAAAAAAGAATATGTAACCAGACAGGAAATGAATTACTGAGGACTGTTGAGACGATGACAATGCCAGTGATGCAAAACCCCGTGAGGAACCTCAGCGCTGCAAACATCTCATAAGTTGTTGAAAAAGCAGTTGTAATGGCAAAGAGAATTCCAGAAACGTACGACACCAGCAGCATGATCTTTCGACCAAACCTACAGAATCACAGTTGCAGTTTATTTGCCTGTAGTTCCTTAAAATCTGGATTTGTTCAGTTGTTTTGAAATAGGTTTTAGTGGAAATATGATGCAAAAATCATCTACTGTTGTAGGTTGCTCTTTCATCAGATTGATGAATTAACAGCTACCGGTAGTCTGAGCTAGGCCAGGACAAGCCATCTCAATATGGTCAGAATTAAACTTTAGTTTTAGTAACTGATGTATTTCTATCTATAGCAGGTAAGTGGATTTTCACTTCAAAAATGTGAACAATTCCACTAAAAAATGTTCTTTAACATTTGTTTTTCCTGTCTTAAGACCTAACTCAATACCTGTCACTTAGACTTCCAAAGCACATGGCTCCAAACATGACGCCAATGAAGAAGATGGTAGCAGTTGCTTTATTTTTGCCTCGCCTATGACACACCAGGTCCCACTTAAACAAATAGGTGAGACAAATTTAACACTTAAGTTATCAACTTTATAAGCAAAACAGTTTGTATTAGATTAGTTTTGAACAAAAACAAACAAACAACAAACAAAATATAGGTCACCTCTGAGGTTATGGTAGATGTGAAGGTTGTATTATCGTACACCCATCCATCGTTGCACAGCGTTGTGGGCACATTGGTATTGTTGGAGGAGTTGAACAGCAGATGATACTGTGGCTCTGTGAACATTTGACAGGAGCTCAGACTCCCATCCTGCTGGACTGGAATACTAACAATAACCCTTTGTTCCTGGGATAAGTTCGTAAAAATAACTTCATCATCCAGAGAGCCGATGTCACAGTGGTGCACAGGTACCGCTGCTATAAAATTGTTCAGCATAAAGTGGCAGGGGAGTGTAAAGCGACCGAGGAAGTTGATTGCTATGATCATAATCTGAAATCTTCCAAAGCCATTAATATCTGTAAGAACATTCTCAAACCTCATTGTGGTCTCCGTCTAACAGCAAAATGTTGTCCTTTAGCATGAACAAAAAATATAAATTGTCCTTTTGTACCCATGCTTGTACATGTAAACTACCATCTGAATCTTTTCCCAGATAGAACAACCTTTGACATTCGATTAATCAACTACCTGCAAGATTACAGATGAAAGGGGTGAATCTTTAACCTTACATAAACACTCAAATTACTTTGTTTTGTGTGCACAACTCTGAAGCAAAATGTTCATGTTCTGATATTACAGCACTTGTTATAACATGGAATTATCACTTTGGAGGACGTTTGTTCTGTTTTTTTTAATTATTATTTCAAACAAACGAACACAGATTCAATGCCAAATCTTTTTTTTTTTAATTAAAGTCACTGTAAAGTATAAAATCAAAAATTAAAAAGGTTCTTCTGAGTTATATCAAATGGTGCACCTTGAAATACTGCACCACAGCAGTTTATTGATGTGCAATTTTAAAATGTGGTTCCACACTCAATGTTAACAAAACACTTGACTAAATAAGCTGAACACCAAGTGGAAGCTTGAGTCACATGATTGGCCTACATTAGTGTGCGTAGGTAAACAAATATGGTGGAATTGTACAACAGTAGAATCTCAGACAAAACGTGTTGATGGAAATATAGTATTGGATTTCGAGCTAAATGTGACAGACCACAAGGAGCTAGTTCCTATCTCTGATCCTTGTGCGAGAGGCTGGGTAAATTCTGTACACATCTCCAGTTCATCACAGAATCACATAGAAATAGTCGGACACGCAAGGCTAACCCAGAGTACCTGGAAAAAACCCAGAGATGTACAGGCTGAACAACCTCCAAGTATAAACACCCCAGATGAGTTTTGAACCAGTGACCTTCTCGCTGTGAGGCAACAGTGTTAACCAATTACTCCACTGTACAGCCTTTTGACAAAAGTAAGCCATCAAATTTTATTAATACCCCAGGAAATTGAGTTGTGTTTGGAAAGTAAGACAACCACATCCTAATGTTATGAAACACATTCACAAAAGTAAAGATCTTCCCAAACCTTTGGTGCAGTTGCTTCAGAGTATGGTGTATAAAGTTAATACCAAACCTTTAACCTTTAACAGATAACATATTGGTAGACAAAGAATAAATGTGAAATAATGTATCATAAAGTTTGGGCATGGTCAGTGTATCAGTGATTCATTTCAGAAATTATTAATATGAATGAAGAAAAGAAATCCATGAATTTAAATGATGTGTCTTACTTTATCAACTATATAAAAATAAGTTTAAGTTAATGTTTAAATGTTTAGTTTACACTTTATCTAATCTGTCTGTCATAATTTCATTTACATGTAAAGAAATGTATGAAATCAGGACCTCAAACACACAACTGTTGGTTAGTGGGTGAGTGTTGAGCATTTATTGAGAGCAGAATATATATATTTTTTGTTACAAAACACAGAAACAAATTATTTTTTAATGATTTAATTTAATGATGTATACAATTTCATTTTCTCTCAGTGGGTGGTGGTTATTTTGGACTTTTGCCACTTTGTACTTTTGCTGGTTGACTGTTAACAAAACTAACTAATGATCACTGGTTTCCAACCTCTTTTCCAACTTTCAAGCCTAGCTGACCTACCCACTGCCCACCTCTTCTAAAGACACATTCAACCTTTCATCTCTTTATCAAAATAATAAAAGAATAAAGTGATTAGTTACAAACTTTTATTTGAAAAAGAAAAAAAAGAAGAACTGAGTTACACAGTTTTAATATTTCAAATGGACTTGTTTGGTGATTTTATGTATACACAATAAATTGTAATTTTCACAAGATTATGCCCACCCCACCCCTTGTTCTCTCTGGCTCCTCAGGTTGGGAACCACTGCACTAGATGGATCTTGAAATTTTGTAAAGCCAAAAAATTGTAGAAGTTTTTCATCAGGTCATGTTCCTAAAACAATTGCTATGGCTAATATTGTGCAGTAGTCACTCCAAACATTCATTCCAGAGTGGATTTCTCATCAGATGTGGGGATTGATCGTCTTCTGTAAAACAAATGGACAAATACATTATTTGATGTCAAGTTCTCACTTAATATTTAGGAATAAGTCCCTGTATCGCACCTTGTCTGTTCCACATCTTCGATGGTTTCAGGCAGACGGACGTTTAGAGTCTCAGGAAGAAAAGAACTTGCCAGTGTTGCAGTTAAAGCTACCAAAGTGAAAAGAATACCGGGTAGGTAGCTCCAAGTGTCTTCAAGAATCATCATCAGCGGTGATATAGACACACCTATACGGGCCATGAAGGAGCTGTAACCTAATCCATTTTGCCTGTGTCACAAAACATTATAATTTATTATTGTAATTTCTTCATGAATTTTTGTTCTACAAGATACAAATTCTTTAAATTTGTTAAAATAGTTATAACAGATGTATTTTGTCTGACCTCATAACTGTTGGGTAAAGCTCTGCAGTGTACAGGAATACAGTTGTAAAAGCTGCCTCTGCAAACATCTTGCCCAATGCGCCGAAAGTGGTTCGTGCAGTCCCCTGATCTGAAAAGATAAAGTCAAAAATATCACTGCCATCTCACCTGTATGTCATCACA
>JAVKLF010000100.1:7153317-7167759 GCA_034783495.1 Millerichthys robustus
TTTTATGCATTGTATTAGTGGTTCAGATTTCATGCAGATTGTTTTTACTTCCTCTGCAGCAGCCCCATGCTGATATACTTGCATAACAAATTCTAAATAAATTTCAGACATTGTGATGCATGTGTGCATTAAGTAATTAGTTGGCAGATGTTGTTGGCATTTACAAAGTTGCATCTGAGTCAGGATTTGTTTTAAATTAAGCTACCTAAAGTCAGCATGAGAAATCAATAAAACTACATTCGACTTGCTGCTGTTGCTGCCTTTTTATGTCATGCTTCAGTGAGGCTTCTTACATTGTTTTGAAATGATCCATCTTTGTTAAAAAAAATCCTGCCTTGATGGAACACCTTTTTTAAGCCAACTACATAAAAATAGCAACAGAGGTAAACAATACTGCAGTAAGTGTTTGCTCTGAGAGAGGAGGTGAGAAATGAAAGTGAAAGACAGCAGCTGGTAGATGAACACGTTGATCTGAAGGCAGATGCTCGCGGTTCACATCATCAGTGTTTCTCTCTGTGACCTGCTTACCGGGCAGAGAAACACTCCGCAGGGGTGATGGCAGCCGAGGCAGCAGTGATGTGTTTTATCAAAGTTAATGATGCAGCATCTGTTCTTTTGTTAAGTCTTTGTTTTGTTCCCTGCCTAATTTGCAGCAAAGTGGAAGGGTGGAGGCAGTGCAGTGGAGGATTGTGTAAGATAACAGAAGAGAAGCAGTTTTATATTTTTAAAATGACTTTTTTAAGACAGAGAGAGAGAGACCTCAGACGTAATTTCTCTGTTGGCAAAGTTTAAAGTTAGACTCGAATTTTGTGGTTATTTATTGAACACAGAAATTCAATGCTACAGCATCAGACTGGTAAAAAATATATCTAAGTCTGACAGTTCCAGTAATATTTCAGATGATATAAGTGTTTTGTACTTTTTAAAAGAGTGCCAAAAAATGTCATGCAAAAACAAATGAATGAAAGAAATTAAAATGGAAACTAAAGTTGAAAGCTTTATCTTTATACTGTATGTTACCAGTGTCAATCACAGTGTTTTCAGTATTAGGTATTTTGGGGTCAAAAGTAGTTTTTTGCTTTTGCCAAAAAACATCAGACTTCATTAAAACAACAACAAACATTTGAGTGCATTTCAGAGCAGTCAATCAAGTACTATCTCACATTTTATCCTCAGTGAAACATCCCCTTGGCAGTCCAAAGAACTTTCAGGAACCTTTTATGGAGAATTTGCAACGGCCAGGTGAAACTTCAAAAAAAGACAGGGGGCATCGAAAAACTGAGCCATCACAACACAAAGGTAGATGTTTGTGTTTGCTTCTCTACATGCTGTAGAGGGAAATTAAAAGCTGACAGATAAATGCATCCAGATGGAAGTCATCATATGTTAAATGTTTAATGTTAAAGCATGTCTAAGTCTGGTAATGGTCTCTGTTGACTTTGTTCAGACACGACGCATCTAAGATCTTCATCTCCACCAGAGAATGGCCCAAGACCGCCTGTTGAAAAACTAAAAGGTTATTCACATTCTGACAAATCATCAAGCTATTCAAGCAGAGGATCTCAGGAGCCACATGGACCACAGGGCAGTACACAGAGTGGAGGACATTACCGAAAGACCAACGTTTCCCCAGGTCGTTATGATCCAGAGAGCTCTCATAAACAATCGGACAAAGGAAGCCAAAGTAAGTCCAAGTCAACTTGGAGACCCATTCGGGAAGTTTTGAATGTCGACACAGTCCTGAATGAAATGGAGCAGCGGCGACAGCAGCAACAAGACAGCCCGCGATGCAGCAAGTCCTCATCCCAAGAGAGACCACACACTGAACACAGAGGAGATAGAGAGCAGGAACATGCTCGGACCAGAGAAGATCGGAAGCAGAAGTGCTTGATGACAATTTATGAGGACGAGCAGCGGCATGAAACCGAGAGTCATAGCTCTGTTGATTCAGAAAGCAGAACCAGCCAACCAAGGTGCAGCAGACTCAAAAGTTGTCCCAAGACTCTGTTGCGTAGTGACACCTGGACCATTCAGAGAACTGAGTCTGGCTATGAGAGCAGTGACAGGCTCAGCAGTGGCTCCACCAATCCTGACTCACCTGGGGTCGATGGCTTGGGTATTAAACCAGACCTGAAGCTAACACCTGAGCTACATCTACAAAGGTAGAGAAAACAATTTTGTAGCTGTTTAATGGACTCCTTTTTGCAAAGAAATCAGCATCAAAACAATACAATGACCAGAATCTGTGACTAGGATCATCATTACAAATCCTCAACTATGCAGATTCATGTCTGAGTTTTAAAACCAGACTGAAACATCTCAAGGTTGAGTTTACTTAAGTAATTTAACATTGTTTTAAACACTATTGGTGTTGATTTAACTTCACCATATTTGCTGTGTAGTAGATTAACAACCATCAAGGTGATTCCCCTGATATGGACAAAAATTGACAAAAAACTTTCAAGATAAATCACAGTTAACATTTCATGAAAGTCTTACGAACAATAATATACATAAAAACATAGAAATATATCACCCCCTCTCTAGCAAATGTGTAAACCAGGTAATTATTAAACATATATGAAAAAAGACATTTTCTGACTTACATTTTGTCAGTATCATAAGTGCAAAAACACATGTATTTTGTTAACTTCTTATAAGAACTTGCTCACTATTTAGTAAGAAAATGTTCATTTTCTGTTCCCTCATTTTCAGCCAGCTGCATCAAAGAGGAGTAAACACAAAGTCGAGTTTAATGCCACCCCCCTCTCACAGTGGTAAGTTTCAAGATGTAACAGGTTTTCTAGAAATAAACCAGGAGTTCAACCAGGTGGTAGTAAATATGTAGTAAAACACACAACAGTTTGTCTAGTTCTAACTTGGTAATTAGGTGTATGTAATTTTGATGTGTTTGGACCAAGTTTTTGAGCAAAGCCTTTATGTTTTTCAGGTGAAATTAGAGCTACAACATACAATTAATTTTGTTGAAAGATTATAGTGACAGTCTGATTTGTCTAAAACATAGATCTTGTATTTTGTTTTGTTTTTTAGAAAATAAAGGAAAATTATTGTATATAGTTTGTCTAGATTTGATATGTGAAGAAAAGATGTGCATTTCATTTTTTCTGCCACAAGACAGTAGAAGTTTAAAAAGTACATATTTCTTTTTACTCCCAGTCTTTCTTTAGTAGTTTCTAAATGTGCTGTGACAAGATTTGCTTGTGACACTATAAATACTGCTGCAGACTGATTTTAAAGACCGGGTTGATTTCTGAGCCTAAACTTGTTATTTAACCTTGTAGCCCCATAAGCCCAGTGCGGGCATTAATCTGATGATAATCCCACAAAGCTCATTCAGATAGAAGCAGCTGGGACATGGCTGCTGACATTTTCATAAAAATAGTTCTGTTGCATCCTGTGAGTCTAACGGGTGTACTTTATCAAGGCGGTGTGCCTCAGGAGCCAGTGTTTTCACACAACAGCTTCTATATTTGCATGGAGCTATCCAGGGCAATAGCAGAAAAGAAAAATCTATTTTTAAAAAGAACGGAATTCTGTGTCATGCTGCCCTTTGCTGGTGCAGGAAGCATGGCGATGCTTAGAGTGGTAGGGGTTTAACTTTTGCTGCTGCTGCCATCTTGTGTCCTTAAAACCCTTCAGCACTTTAAGCAGGTACAAACTGTACTATTAATCTGTTATGTTTTCTGACACATATTTTATTGCTTTCAACATTTTGAAAATCAATCTTGATTTTCTTTCTCTAATTTCTACGCCTTTTGAGAGTGTTTTATATTCCCCGCCTAATAATAGTGCTTTTAAAACAGAAAAAAACTATTTAACATATTTTACAAAGAAAAAATGACAGTTATGCTGACGAATATACATTCATTTAAGCAGAAGTTTCTAAAGGAGGACTGGAAATGAAATACGTGTTTTCTCATTTCTTTTTTTTTTTAGGTAAACATCAGATAAAATCTCAGGGAAACCAAGACCAAGTTTCACTTTCACATCAAAAAGTCAGTCCAAGTTCAAGGTAATATTCTTCATTGGAAATCATAAACTCTCAACATTTCAGGAAAGGAATCTTAATCACCCACCTATATCATAATCACCTGTGTGTGGATGTGTGTAAGTGTGTGTCTGTGTGTGTGCGCATTTGTCTGTCTGACTTTTAGCAACATATATTTTTATACCACTGAACGCATTTCAATAAAACTCTCAAAAAGTAAATATTTGATGTACATCTACAAGTGATTACTTGTTGGCATTCGATACAGTGTTTTGATTTGGTCTGAAAGTTATCCCCACCACAAACTAATTTGTTGTTCTTCATTTTTTAAAATTCATCTGTACTCATGAAGTGCCCTAAAAACTGGTCTAGATCTTTAACTTTAAGTAAATTCATTGTTTCTACCCTTTTTCTGGTCTTTTTAAGACCTTATGGTAGATATATTTATAACATTTTATTTTCTTTGTTTGAATACAAAATCTATTGTGCTAACCAGTTGGGAATCCAGACACAATAAAGATTTAGAACTAGGAAAAAAAAGAGGGTACAGCTTTATTGTTCTAAAACTTTTATCATATTTAAACATTTTTTAAACGTGTGTTTTCTTTAAAATTTCAAAATTTCCTAGTGCTTACTGAAAAATAATGCATGCAATAAATGACCTACTCTTTTCAAAATATTTAAAAGACAATAAACATTCATTGTTATTTTTCTTGCAGGCGAAAATCAAAATATTCTTCCAGCACCTCTAGAAAAGCAGCATCATCAGAGACAAACTCCAGTGGTTCAGATAACAGGCAGAGTGAGCACCAGGAGCTGACAAACTGCAGAGCGTACAGTGGTGAAGGGATAACCCTGAGACAAATGACCAAAACCAGTAGTTCAGAGTGGAACAGCTCAGATGATCTTCTTCTCTCAGAGTCTGAAGACAGAGAAAGCACTTACCTCTCAAGTAACAGTGAGGCTGTCGCCTCTGACTCCCAGTGCCCTCCTATAGACCTGCTCTACCCCACCAATGTGACATCAGAAACCGTCCAACCAAACAACCAGCGTCAGCTCGGGTCGACCGGGTCACCTCACCTTCGACCCAGCCAACAGACCTCTCCCGGTGAAGCCAGCCACGCTGCATTTCGTCCAAGGATGCTTCAGGAACACTTCCCCTTGAGTCCTCGCCTCTCATCAGCATCCCATGTGAGTCCTCACCGGAGGCCTGACATTTCAGGCCTCAGGACCTTTTCAGACGCGAGCTCGAAGTCGGGCTCGGACCCAGAGAGGAGTACTCAGTCCTCATGTGACAGCGAGGACAGACTAACGGGGAGCAGAGGGGAAGAGGCAGCACCAGCTCCAGAGGTTTCTCTGACAACATACTTTAACGTGGATAACTGTATGACGGAAACGTACCGCCTCAAGTACCATAACCAGAGGCCCCTGGTCCTCTCTGCCACAGTGCCACGGACCCCAACAGAGAGCGAGCGCAGAGAGAACAGCCACACACTTCCCAATGATGCACACTCACAAGACGTGCCAAAAGCCAGACCTGACACAAGTAAGACTCTGTAGAAAATAAATAATTCAGAACAGCTTTTCTTTGTCATGAACTGTATTTTAACAAGAACATTCTGTTCTTTTTACTGTACAGGCCATAATAGCAATAAAACTGCTGCAAAATGGAAGCCAGTGACGGCCAAAGGACTGGATGAACGAGGTTTTTTATGAGCGTTAAGTCGTGTTTACATGGACGGACTGCATATCTGAATGCCAAAGAGTTTACCGAATGGAAGTATGTTCAGACGCGCCAAAATGTCCAACCTGGCTGGAGCTTATTTATGCAAGCTTGTCTTATAAATAAAACCTATTTCTAAATGCTGTTATGCATTGTTTACCAGTTGATCAACTATCATATATACTGTATCTTCCATGTTGCACATTATTCCTATGAACAGAAGTCTGTTTAAGAATTGTTTAGTTTTTAGAATTTTACTTTTTATTCACATTGTTATTTTAGAGATTTTAATTTATGCAATAATTCTGCAGAAGTGCAAAATAAATGAGTAAATGCATTTACAGGAAGCAGAAGGAGATTATAATGATTCAAAGATGAAGCCACAGTCTGTACACAAATGCTAAAAATAAGATCAAAGGGTTGTTAAATTTATTATTTATTATTAATAATGTTTCACAGCAAAATAAAATCAATATTTGATTTGTCAGCATCAGACCCAATAAATGTAGGATGTCTTTTTAATTAAATCGATAGTTCAGATCAATGGATTTTGTGCAGAGATTATGATAGTTAATATCTTACCTGTTGCATATGTTTTTTAAACAACCTAAAATTAGATCAAATGGCTGAATTTGAGGTTTCCACTCATCCTTTATTCAGTCCAACGGAAACTGCTTACTTTGTATTAATTCAATGAATTTCATCAACATGGTCAGGTTTAAAGTTGTTCAAGGATTTAACCACAACAGGACAGATATTATTTATTCACAACATTTACACAGAACTCCACTTCAACAGATCCCAACTATCGTTTTAATAACTGGCAGCTGATTAACTTTATGCACACTGGGAGCGTTTTGTCCCCGGATGACCTGTACTGCAACAATCATTTGTGTTTTGCTATGGATTTGTTATCATTTATCAGCACTTTTTTACAACATTTAAATGTGAAAGAATGACCTTTGGCTGCTTTGAATCAGTGACCTTCTACTGACAAACATCAGGATTTGGTTATTAAATTTGGAGATGAAAAACAATTTAAATGCAAATTTTAAAGAAAATGTTTTTGTCTAAATACTTTTGCATAGATGTTTTTGGATACGTCACTGAGTAAATGGGGTCTTCAGGTTTTTCTGAGAAATACAATCACACATCATCTTTTATTGTGCTGGTTCTAGTTATTTATGTTTTGTAACACATTGGGATGTCAAATTTTACTCCCCACCCCCCTTCTCTTCCTCTTTGAAGAGTCAAATTTCAACACATATTTGCAGGTATTTTTCATAACAACGCTACTTTACCAGATACATTTGATGTTATTTCCAACACCTCAACACACCAGAT
This sequence comes from Millerichthys robustus, assembly GCA_034783495.1. Taxonomy (NCBI): domain Eukaryota; kingdom Metazoa; phylum Chordata; class Actinopteri; order Cyprinodontiformes; family Rivulidae; genus Millerichthys; species Millerichthys robustus. The sequence goes on from JAVKLF010000100.1 coordinate 7,160,394, forward strand.
ATCTTTTGTCTAACAATAATGTTCTGAAACCTGCATGTGGCCTTTACTAAAATCATAACAAGCTGTATGTACAGCAAAAGCATGAGCATGAAAGTGCTGGAGTTTGAGTCCAGTTAACATTATAGGAGATTACATTTAATGGTAGTCAATTAAATTAATCAAATAGCAATTTGTAACCATGACTGATTTGAAGACTTGAATGTTTTTTTTTTTTCTGCTCGCACAAGAATCGTCTACACTTTATGCATTTAAAATCTAAAGTGTACAATGCAAACGAGAGACTTGAAAACAGCTGACTGTCTTACAGACTCACTATGCATTTAATGAAAAATGACTTTTGATGCACATTTTGGTGTCAGATTTTAAGTCTGTGTATTGTGTACATCCAGTACTTCCAAGATCAAATGCTTCACTTCCAAATATATATACATATATATATATATAAATACATAGATATTTATTTTGTACTCACTACTTTTCCTACACATTCTGCCATTTATGTCTTACTTTGGACTTTTATCAAATCACAGTGACCTTTGTCAAATGTGCTCACTGAGCCCATTTAGCCAGTAAATCTGTTGTGTGTGTTGTTTGTGCTGTCAAACACTAAGTGTAGAGATGTGTGTGTGTAATCACACTTTTACTGGTAATAAGAGTTGCATATATTTATATATAAACTGGCATTCCTCATTCTAAAAGACATCAATGGGTCAGAGTTTATGAATAACTTCTTTAAAGGAGAACTCTGTGAGAATCTCTTGTGCAGTAACATGAGACGAACAATTAATTATTCGGTAATAAATCGTCCTTATTTTTGTATAGCGATGAAATGCTCTGCCTATAAAAATTATAACGTGAAACTAAACCCAAGTATTGAAATGACAACCTTCATGTTAGCATATGTTTTGTGACTAATGTTTTTCATGTGTTTACTGTATTGTTTTTATTTATTTATCTTTAAAAAAAGAAAGAAAGAGAGATCGTCATGTCTCACTTTTTGCATTTCATTTTGGAAGTTGTGTCCTAACTTATAGCTGCTGTGCCTTGACATCGTTTTTGTCATTTTTGGAGACTGAACTACATTTAGAAAATGAAGGCGAAAAATGAAGGAGAAAATTATTTGTTTTTGAATATAAATATACAATTCTAACTGTGACACTCAAAATGAGTTTCATTGTATTTTCATCTTTGCAAAGACCTTTCAGAGTTGGAGGCTACAGTCATGACTGCAAACAGCAAACTTCAGTTCATTCAGTTGTATCTGGGCTGTGACTGTTTAGAATGGCTCAATTTCCTGACATGAATTGCCAGGTATTGCTCTTGTATCCCTGGAATTTTGAACAAATTTCAAACGTAATATTCTTGTGGGTGAACACAAGTTTTGCTCTCATGCTCTGTAATCTTTAGTTAAAGATTTTATATTTGTTAAAGGCTTATTTGACCACTGTTGTTTTCCTTCTGTGTCCCACCTACACACAAATATAGCAGTGTTAAATTAACATTACTGGTGTTGATTTAACACTAAACAATGTTAAATTAACATTGTTAATTTGACACAGCCACCATAAACAGGGGGGAATTATAGGGGATATTTAGATAGTTTTGGGAGTTAAAAAAACAACAGTTAGCAGTAAGTTTGGAGCTGTCTTCGATGTAGCAAACTTTATTAATAGTTTTAATTTAACACTGCCATATTTGCTGTGCACCATATTTGCTGTGCAGGGATGATTGACAGTGCATCTTTTATCATGTGCTTAACAAACTGGAACAGAATTAGGTTATCTTGTTTAACATCAGCCTTGAAAAACCAGATTGAACTTTCCACATTATGTCATTGCTGTGTTCTGATAAGCTTCAGGCTCTGATAAGATAATGTGATGGCTGTTAACTATTATAACTCTATTTGGAGTCGACCTGCACTTCTTTATGTGATGTCTCCTCTGCATGCTACATGACATGTCAAAATGCAAAACCACTTCAAGTGAAATGTTAAATATGTCTGTTCTATATTTAGAACAATATATCTTTATTTTTACTCATCATTGAGGAATAAAGCTTTAGTTATGTATCAGTCTTAAGCTAATCATCTCCATGAGTATATATTTGTACAAACTTTCAAAATTCCTGTTGAGATGCATAATTTTTATAATTACACAAAATATTGACAATTATTGTTTTTTAATGCAAGTATAAAAATGCATTACAAGATTGGGTACTTTTTGCAGTTGTACAACATAATAACTCAACAAAATACTGTATGTAGTCTAGAAATTAAACATCTATTGTTTTGATTTAGCCATCAGGTTTAGCTTCTTTTGAAAATCCTTTTAGCATCCACACCTTCATAGTTGTAGCTCTGTTGGAGAACAATAATGTCAGTTTATATACGCACAGCATCAGACACATAATAAATGTTTTGTCATAATAAACTATATTAATAATTCCAAACGAACAAATTATTTTCATCAAAATTTTAGTTTAGAGGTTTTAAAATGGGGTACTGTTGAGAGGCTATAAACAATAAATATCTTACCTGTTGTAACAGGAAACAGGCTTAAATTGGAGGCAACCAGCATTTAGATCAGTTCTTTCTGAAAACATTTTGAGATTTATCCAGGAGTCTTTGTCAATTCTAGTAGCTGGTACTGAGCTGACACTGAGGTGTCAAAACATTTTCAAAAATAACTTTTCTGAAAGTTCATTTGCTTCCAGTTTAAGCCTGTTTGTTGTTGTGATGACCCGGATACCTGAGAGTTTGCACAGGCATCTTACCTGTTGCAGAAAACTTTTTGAATGATCTTGACAAGCTAACCAAAACCAAAACAGGTTACTACTTACAGCTCCAATCTCAAAACAATCATAGCAGATCAAGTGAAGACTGTTTTGTAAAGATTTTACATCCCTGTCAGTTTCACCTGAATCTTTACAAATGATAACAGTAGGAGCTAACTGTAGCATTTACAGTGCAACTATTTCTACATGAAATACCATGTAATGTGAAACTGATAGAAGTGTAAACATTTATAACATTTAGTTGAAATTAACCACTATCTTTGAGATTGGAATTGTTTTAATACTATATCATTAATATTAATAATCATTCACTTTGGTCTTGACTTTTTCCAGATTAGCCAATGGCTCACTAATCCAGAATTAGCTCACTAAACCAGAATTAAACTATTTTTCTAAAAAAAAAAAAATAAGTTATTTAAATAGCAAGAAATTACAAGTAAGACAATCTTTCCACAGAACCCCACTTCAAAAGATCTGAACTAACCCTGTAGGCTTTGTAATTGCTGAGAAAGCAAATGTATACAATTGTATACCTGAATGAGTTCATCTCCTTGGATGATTCTGGTTGTTGTCAGTTGTTTTCCATTGTCCTTTCTGTTGAAAATTCCCTTTAATACGTCACCCTCCATGGTCCATGAACCCTGTGAGATGGACAAAGAGAAAAATTCCTCAGGCTGATATTTTAGTGGAAAAAGTGCATATTAACATCAAAGCTTTTAGTGTTTGAACGTTTCAGTCTACAGAAGAGTCCAAAAGATGCAAAGTCATCCTGCAAATTCATCTGTGTTGATGTAGGAGAGCTGACTGGTCTTGTTGAGATCGATTTCTCAGTAGTTAACAGTTTTGACACTGATTGTCCTTTTTTCTTACTGTGAGCTCAGTTCCATCTGCGAGGCTGTAGTCGAAGGTGACCCCAAGGGTGAAGTTAATGTCAATGGTACGGAAATTACTGCTCTCCTTGACTTGAAACTTGTCTCCAGTCTGTTCGATAATGATCTTTAGGCTGTCATGAGCAGCCAGCTTCCTCTTCACCAAGTTAATTCCTACCAACAGAATCAGTGAACGGGTTCAACAGGATCTGAACAATGACAGGAAAAAACCTCTTCATGCACAACAAGTTTCTATATTGGTCTTTGCAGGAAGTAAAGCAACATATAAAACATACCTACTGCTGAAACTCCAAATTTGACTAAAACTTTTAAAGCATTTTAAGTCTTTTGTCACTTTATTGAATTCAACTCATCCAGTTTTGACTTTGTTATGCTCATCTAGTTTCTCAAACACCAAACATAATGATAAAACTGTATAATGTATCAACCTGTGTGCAGTTCAAAAAGCATTTATTGAATCTGAAAGCATATTTCTCACCCATTTTTTCCATGAATTTCTCGTAGTTTTCATTGCGATCAATTTTCCATGTGCCGTTGAAGGTCATGGTGACTGGTTGGGGTGAGCTGGTCCACTCTGCAGAAAGGAGCGCCGCAGCCAAAGTCTGGTGCTTCTTTTAAGCCCCACGCCCTCTTATCTCATCATCAGCTCGGCCTATGATGTGGCTGTTTAAAGCTCGTGTTGTCTCAAGCTGAGAACAGTTGACTTCTTGCTGAACTCGTATGTGTGTTTACAGAAGGTGGTGGCAGTAACCAGCCCGCAAAGTACCAGTGCAGAGCAGAACCATTCTCCATCTGGGATATGATTGAAAAAACAATGTCAACTTTAAAAAGCATTGGTTTTTTGAAGCAACTCCTGAAGAAAAATAGACATGCCGAACCATGTGCAAAACGATGTACTTTTAGTGACAAATATGAGTAGATTTAATCTAAATTTACTATAATTAAATGAAAGTAACAGTGCTTTATTTGCACAACTATTTTGCTCAAACGTGGTGATTCATTAATGTGACCCTTTTCTGAGATACCTTTGACCTGAATCAGTCCACCACTGATAAAGATGACCTTTGATATTTTGAGTTAATATTACATCTCTCTATTATTTTACACAGACATGGTTAAAAGACTAAATTTAATTCAAAATTATGGCCAACTGAAATGTGTTCACCTTACCAGAGGATGGACAAATGAACAAACTAGTCATTCTTCTTATCTTAGGTTCTTCTTTTCTAAATTCACACAAGGAACCTTTGTCTGACCTTCACTTCACTTATATCAGACTTTCTGTGACTATTATGATGAAACTGACAGATGGGACAAACTTGATGAAGTCCAGCAAGTGCTAATCTTTATCATAACTTTATCTGGTGTGTGTTTTTTTTATCTCAGTTGTATCAGTTTTTCTGAGCAGCGTATCAGTTGTACTGGTACACGAAAAAATGATGATATAGAGAATAAAATCATGGAAGTATGCCATACAGAGTGACTCAAACTCGGTAAATGCTACATTATCAGCTGCAATCTTTGGACAATGGTTCTACAAAGCTGCCTAAAAATTAGTAACATGAACTTTTAAGGCATCATTGGACCATTTTAAAATATGTTTTGCAAGACTTATGCACAATTATCTTGTGGATAGCTCTTTAAACAACCTCAGTTTGGAGAAATAGAATTTACTTCTGACTTGACTTATGAACTAATAGTAAGTCAAAGCAGAGCAGAAGCCAAAGTGGACTGCTGCCATCAAGAAATAACTTTAGCTTAAAATGATTTGACATTTTTGAGATTGGACTTCATTTAAGATGGAAGAAATCCACTTAGATCTTGGCCTCACTCTGATTTCCATTAGCTCTTTGTTCAGAACTAAACTATTTTGTCTAAACTGAAGTCATTCAAAAATATTAATTATTCATAACCTTTAACAAAAAAAAACACATTTAAAAGATCTATAACAGGTTTATGAAACTTATTTAAAAAATTCAAATGTTGATCCTGCCTGAGAGCCAGTCTTGGTTATAAAATACAATGAACTTGGTTTTCAAAAATAGAAAAAAGAAAAAGGTGAATAAGTCCTATGGGACAAATGGACCAAATTGTTCAAATGGACATTCCTCCCTATCAAGGATAAGGAAATATTCATCCCTGAAAGAGTGACCGCTGGCCTGTAGATGAGTGTAAACTGCAGAGTCCTGGCATGATGATGTAGCTCATCTGTGCTGGGCCATCAGTTTTGTTTCCTCGATGAATAACTGGTCACAGTCCAGTCCACTGGTCCACATTCCTGGTACTTTACAGCATACACAATACTCTGTTTTGCCGTTTTGAGCTTGTGGACCTTCAATTGTTTTAAAGATTTTAAAGGCAGTGTAATTGCTTGTGACCCGGTATTTATTCTAGTATTATTACCAACTTAAAACCTGAAATGATGTCTTTAAACATCCTAAAAGAAGTCCTGAATTAGTAAATCAGACAAAAAAAAAGTAAAATTAGACACCTTTTTTTATTAAAGAACACAACAATCTGTAGGATAAACATCTGTCAAGAATTGATTTGGCTCTGGGACTACATGGTTGCTGATAAAACAGCAAAATAAATTTCAATAACATTTTCTCAGCCATGCACTTCCAGAGAATGACATGAAACAGAAAATATTGAGTTTAATTTTAGAATTTCAGTCCTATGTCAGGCTCTAGAACATTTCAGCTTCCCAAAAAAGCTCTTTCAGCACCTGAAAGCTCCTCAGTAGTACAAAGTGTGAGTGCTGAAAGAGCACTTCTTTTGAAACGCAATGACTTCAATAAAATTTCTGACAGTTTATTATTCTTTAGATTGTATTGATGCAGCTGACTCTGCTGTTCGTTCTGAGAATGATCAAGACCTGAGAATAGCAGGAGCTCTCAGATGTCACAAGTTCAAAATTAACTAAATGTAAAATAAAAGAATAACTTGGCAATAGGCAGCAACAATAAAAACACATTTTATACTATGATAATCTGGTGTTGAGAGATAAAGAATTATTACACCTGGAAAGAACTTACACTCCTTTCAAAATCATAAATGAACAAAACAGCAAAGAGAGATGTGGTTTGATCATTATGAACAAATTATTTGCAGTATTTTATGTGTTGTAGGATAATGGTTTTAGTCAGGCGAGAATTATTTTCATCTTAAACATTACTATTCCTGATTTTGAACTTTTTAAAAGAACAGTTTACCAAAATCACAAACACTGTGATCAAAAGTGATCTGAATAAAAAAACAGCTGGAGAAGTAGTTTACAATTAATTAGGTTAATTTGTAACAGGTAATTAAGAGGACAGGGTATGAAATTAGTATTTCAGAGAAGCTGAAGCAATAAAAATAGGCAAAGGTTTAGGTGTATACAAAAAGACAGCAACCAAACATAAGATACACTCCATCTCCCATTTTTCATGAGATGGACTCAAAGATCTGAAATTCATTCCAGATAAACAACATTACCATTTCTTTCAAATGTTGTCAATAAATCTGTCTAAATGTTTGATAGTGAGCACTTCTGCTTTGCTGAGATAATCCATCCCACCTCACAGATGCTGATCTGACATCATGATTAGTGCACAGGTGTATACTGCCCACAATAAAAGGCCACTCTGAAATGTGCAATTTTGTCTCACAGCAAAATGCTACAGATGTCGCAAGCATTGAGG
>JAVKLF010000100.1:7169704-7202278 GCA_034783495.1 Millerichthys robustus
AGCATCTTGATGTGGCACACCTGTGAGGTGGGATGGATTATCTCAGCAAAGCAGAAGTGCTCACTATTAAACATTTAGACAGATTTGTGGACAGCATTTGAAAGAAATGGTAATGTTGTTTATCTGGAATAAATTTCAGATCTTTGAGTCCATCTCATGAAAAATAGGAGCAAAAACAAAAGTGTTGCGTTTATAATTCTGTTGAGTGTATCTTTAAATCCCTAACGTTACAAGACTACAATACCCTGAAAGCCCACTAGAGGGAGAACTTTACAAACAAACCCAAACTGAGTAGATCATATTGGGGGGAAAAACACTACTACGTACTAGAAAAAACTTTCTTGTTTCTGTTTGAATTGATTTATTTTCTTTAATTATAAAAATGACAAAGACAAGCAGCTTCAGTTATGCATTTACTATTTTGGCTGTTTTTCCACAGGTGAACAGTATGTTACAGCACACAGCAAACAGTTTAGATTTAACTAACAATAAAACAATAAATACAAAGTGAGTCAAACTATAAATATGTTAAAACAAAAGTAAGACTATTCCTAAAACATAAAGTGGAACTAAACATCAGTGTATCAGCACGCAAAACAGTGATGTGAGGCAAAGTGCAATAAATTACTGTGCGCTTATTTTACTTATTTTTTGGAGATCAGTGATAGCTACTTAATACAGATGTGCCATTCACTCAACTTTGTGGCTAAAATGCCTTAGGCTTTTCTTTTTACTGCCAGATAGCAGTTATTGTCAAAAAGTTAATGAAAACTAAAAAATATACAGTATAAAAGCTCTAAAAGCAAAAATGGTAAAATAATTTATACCATTAATTTATTTTTTGTCATTTTGACAGTTAAACATATGCACAATGCTGAATACAGATGTTATTTTTCATTATTGTAAGACAAACAAGCTGTTTTTGGACTACTTTTTGGCATTATAAGGTGTTACAAACACACCACACACATTTGGCACCAACAATTTGTCTAACTGATTTTTTTTTTTTTCTAAAGACAAGGTTTAGTGATGGTATTACATACCGTAGTTTTGTATATAATACGCTGTGAATTTAAAAATGTATCAAATCTTTACCATTAATGAACACAGCTTCACTGTTAAAATACATGTTTGGTCATAATGGATCATGGGTAAACAGAAACAGGGGAAACAATTGTGCTTCTACAGTAGCTGTAATAAAAATACTTGTCTATTCTGCAAAGATAATCATTTTATATTTTTAACTCGTCTTTTTCACACCCCTGAACAAAATACTAAAAGACTTGAATGAGTGTTCACCAGACAATACCCAGAGTGCTGCAGCAAAAAAATTATTAAGCTTTAACCAAGGTGGACTGGTGTGTAGCTGCTGGTCCTAGAGAGGAACCACACTTTCATCGGCTCCTTCTTTCCTTTCATGGGGACGGGGCCACGGTACTCCAGATGAAACTGAGGGTCAGCGTTCTCAGCAGACTGCAGACATCTGAAGACGAGGTCAACATCAGCACAAATTACTCAGCTTTATTCTTGGAAGAATCTGTACCTTATTGGAACACCTGCTAAACATATTATGTTTAACTTCATCACATCCCCATTTCTAAAATCCATAGAGTTCAAGACTTAAAACTGCTGCAAAAGGTGGAGAATATAAATTAAGAGAGAGTTAAAACTCACCTGTAAGTATATTCAGAGACATTTATTTTTCCCTTTTCACCAGTCGTTTCAGTACGACTTGTCAGGTTGACTGTATTTCCAAACAGGCAATATCTGGGCATCCTCTGACCAATCACCCCTGTCACCACCTCACCTGTGTGGATCCCAATTGTGATCTGGACAGAACACAGAATAAAAAGAAAACTGCAACCACTATTATAAATGGCACAAGAAGCTAATTAGACTACAACAAAAAACAAATTGTACTGTGAAACTATCCCTCTAGGAAGGTGCAACATGCAAATTCAACCAGTCACTGTGATTTTTGCCCAAACTAATGTGACCAGTCACCTCTGCTTGCTGTCTTGCTTTCAGAAACTTTCAGAAAATGCTGCTGCAATATTGGACATATTTAACAATCTTACAAAAAGAGTTAGCAATCTTCTAGAGAGGCTAAAAGTAACAGAACTAAGGTTGCATTAAAATTATTTTGATATCTAAATGTTACACGAAAGACTGCAAATAACCACAAACAAAACACCATTTAAAAAGGAAGGCAACTATCTTTTGAATGCTTTCTCAGTCTGTTCACACAGCTCTTAAAGCCATCGATCGAAAAGGTGCTACATGTGGTGGGTGGATATAAGATTAACTTTGCCAGACAACTCTTGGTGCACATAATTATAGTCCCATTTTAGCCCTTTTTAAATGCAAAAAAACATTTCCAAAAGTGGTTTAAAGCCAATCTATAGACAAATATTTACACTTGAAACTGTAAGCGCTCCAGTACTCATCCTCGGATCCTGAAAATGCCCAGAGTGTAGGGGACAGATGACAATCTATTCTTAGCCACAGGATCGTGAAACGATGGTGAGACGAGTGTGTTTCTGCTACTAAATTGGAGTTCTCTTTAGCCGGTGCCATCTCCCAAAATAAACAATCTTTTCTTAAGCAGACATTCATTTCCAGAGGAGTGAAGTCTCAACAATCACTGATAATATAACAATCTTCAACAGTTTGTTAAACAAAGGTTGTCTGGTTTTTATCCAACTTTTTTCAACTTATGACTTCAGTGTGGAAATATGTCCAGAAGCACAGATACAATTATTCTGAAATCAAATAGAGAAAAAAAAAAGCCAACAGTTCTCAATAGAGCGCAGACTATCTGTGCCAAAATAACAGATGCATTGCTAAAAAAGCTGCAGAAATAATTAAATATGTGAAGGAAAACAGAATGAATATCATCATTGTCTGTGCCAAGCATGGACAAACTATAACACCAACAAATAACTGACCAACAGGAGATGATGAAAATATCAACAAAATACTGGGAATCAAAAAACACATCTCAAACCACTAAATTATTCTATAAAAAATATAGTATATAAAAACATAAAGGATTTGTTTTGGGTTTTTTTTGCACTTTTATCACCTGATCTTGAATGTGGCATTTTTAGTTATTTCTCACAGTTTACAATTTTCCCCAAAGTTTAAAGTTTACTGGAATTATCACACTTTTTGTTCTTCTTAGAACAAACTAAACACACTGTGATTCAATTGGTCAGTGATTGTGTTGCTACTCTTGTACATCATGAAAAACTGAAGCAGATGATGATTCAGAATTACAGTTTTCTTTTCCTTGTCTTGTAAATTTGTAAATGCAGTTGAGAGCATGTGATTTTCTACATTACAAGAACAGTTTTCTGGTTTCTGACAATCTTTCACACCTGTACTGGTTCATCATCCACCTTGACTTGTCCTGCGATCTCCAACATATCCAGAGCGAGATGGCAGATTGACTTGGCGTGGTGCGTGCACGGCTCCGGCAAACCGCTCACTGTCATGTACTTGTCACCAACTGTTTCCACCTGCAAAAGACAAAAAAATATTAAAAAGTTTCTAAACTTCAGCAATTTAACAACCTAATATCCTTTGCTTTATTTATGTTTAATGTAGTTCCCACCGTGTTGGCCAGAAATAAACTGAAATCCCAAGTGATAACATTTAAACACTTGCATCAATTTTAGAACATTCCGGGCCTCTTTAGGTTCTGCTAAAAAACACCGGGACCACCTAGCCTTTCAGCTGGTTGAGTAAATGTTACTTCTTTTGGTGACCCAGTGCCTGAAGATGATTTCCCTGCAAGTGCAGAGGCCTGTTTGACTTCTCAAAGTGCATTCTTGTCTGAAGGCCTGAAGTGTAAATCTGCTGCACAAGGCCTATAAAAATCTACAGCCTCTGTAAAACTGCACCATGTTTAGGAAAGAGTGCTATGCATGTGAAAATGTAAAGTCAAGTGACATAAAGATTTATTTATTGAGTTGTATGTACATAATTGCGTAACAGTTTTAAGCTAGTGAACCCATGGGATTTTTTTTCTGTTTTATTTGATTGCTTCCTGCGCATGGATTTGAACACAATTTCTTACATTTCAATAAATGAAAAAGAATCACTTTGTTACAGAAATACCCAATCTCGCCCTGGATTGAGATGAGATTACACAAGTGCGTTAGAAACTGGGATTGGAAAATTCTTGCTGCCAACCTTGTACACATAAGGGTTCTTCCGGGAGTCTGTCAAGATGTCAAAACGTGTGTAAACATCGTTGAGCAGGTTGACGATTTTGATGGCTCCCTCGGCCGAGGCGTGTTTGCTGCAGAATGCATTGAATCCCACAATGCCGCTGAACAGGATGGTAACATTGTCATAGCGTTTTGCTGGAACAGGACGTTTGTGTCGCAGCTCGTTGGCAACAGATGGTGGTAGAACAGAATAGAGCAGCCTAAAAAAAAAGAAAAAAAACTAAGACAAGAACAAGCATTCAGATGAAGGCTGGAGTTCTATTTACTCAGCACAGTAAGGAGCAGGGGCTGCCAGACTCAAGTCCATCCTTGGATCAGCGTTTTATTTGCTCTCCCACCTCCTTTTGGTCACTTTGCAATGTAAGCTGCTCTCAGACTGGAATGGTGGTGTTTCTATGGCAACTGCTAGATCATGGCTGCCTTGTTAAAAGCAAAAGAACTTTCCTGATGTTTTGAAACATCAAAATATATGATACATAAAAATGGAAACCACACCCTCAAAGCACTATGGACTAGAAAATACTTAAAGTTAACATTTAAAATGCAAATAACATTTGGTGTTTCTCTCTAAACGACAAATACCCCTGACATGCAGCAAAAACAACTTGAACCCATGTTCTTATCAGAAACTGTTGTGATATGAAGAGCAGTTCCCTTAAATGTTAAGAGAGGAAATGTGAATTTCAATCAGTGTTTGGAGCCTGAAACAATCTGATCCTGGAGTATTGTCAGAATATTAATACAGAGATCCAGTGGGAGAATAAAAGTCTTTTCTTATAGAAAGATTCTGTAGTCTTGAAAAAAACACACCCTCTACCTTTGTGATGATCCCTAACTGTTGCCCACTGCTGTAGCAAATTACTATGCCAGGCCAGAGCCTAAACCTTGTTCAGCATATAAGGAGCTACAGAGTAGCTTTGGTAAATATCAACCTGCATAATAAAGTCAGACCCCAGGTGTTCCAGTTGTCATGTTGCATTATTACAGACCTGTATGCTGCAGTATTTTAAACAGTTCCAATGTAGATACTCCCCATCTGATAAAATGAACTGTTGAACAAACTCTACCACTTTGAGTTTACAGCATCTGAATGTGAGGTTTAATCACAATGTAAAAAAAAATTATATTTGGACTACTGTATGTAGTTTTTTATTAGCTTATTTATAAGTAATGCCCAACAAAGAAAAGTACCTTTTATACCGTATATATAGAATAGCCTTATAAAGGATTCATAAAACACCTAACAGTGTCATAAGATGCTTTCATCAATTAATGCAAGCTCAGTATTTAAAAAGATTAGGTGTTGCTCTTTTTTATCCCGTTAAATTGAATATTTTGCTTGTTGCTTCTTTTTCCTGTTTGTCGTTCTTCTTGTTAGACTCTTTTATTATGGTGTTCCTAAGAAATCGTTTAATGTTGCATTGGATAAGCCTTTTTTTAACTTTGCTGTGTTTCTGTTTCTCCTCTGGAAACTGCTTGCAACCTTTTAGTTTTTACTAACTAAGCAATTTTGTCAAAGCAGCAAATCTAGCCTTTTTTCCTGGTGACACAATAGCTTTGTGAAGAGTGCTACAACATTCTTGTGAGCTTCAATTGGGAGCTAACCTTTTCAGTGAATGTTTTACATATAAATCTAGGCATAATAGAGTCCACTTATTGTCCATGGTGAACTATTGCACTCTTTGATGACAGAAACATCATCAAAAAGTTTTTGAAAGATATATGAGAGCATAAAAACAGGAAAAGAAGAAATCAGATATAGTAAGCTGGTATGAGCTAATAGGCAGATAGCAATTCATTTTTACATTTTAAACATCACTGTTTTTACTTTATTCTGTAAGAGTTTTGACTTTATTACTATTTACAAGTAATGTTGTGATCTATACAATATATTTCCATTCTGTCCTATTCATCCAGTCGATAATATTAATTATTTATTAACTAATATTGCTAATATTACGTGATTTAAGCTAAATTAGCAACTTATTTTAGGATAAAACCAATCCAACCTATCCGTTTTCTTCTTCTCGTCCTCCAGGGCCCGCAGTGTGTGCTGGAGACGATCCGTCAGGATTTCCAGCTCTTGGGTCAGCTTGTACTCTTCACGAAACTGCTCACCCAGCAGCACCAGGTCACGTGTGGCATCATGCAGTGGGATGTCGCTCAGATAAAGCCCTCTCCGTGTCAGATCGTCCAGGTTCATAACACTGAACACAACAATACAGAGCAGTAAGGGAGAGAAAAGAGGGAGGCAGTGAAATACTCAGCATTATTTTTAGAGCTCCTTTTTTTCATGGAAATTATAAAACTTCCATCTTTGGTGGCAAGAACGCTGCAGAAGTGCATGTTGTTCTTACTCTTATCGTGAATGGGTATAAATTAAACACATCATAAAGAATGAAGCAGTGAGATCATCATCCTGGCTGAGCTTAATGTCTCCGAATAAATAATGGTCTTGCTGAATGAGGTCAGACGCTGTTCTATAAGGCTCTTCTCTGATAAGGTGAATAATCGTTTCCTTTTAATTTCTGTCAGTTACTTCTGATTCTGCTGCAACCATTCTGTAAAGCCTTTTAAAGCATGTCCAAACAGAAAGAACATGCTCTTTTGAACACTGCTTCTCTGGATTCATTCACAACAACATTTATAAAATTTCTTCCTCAACTTTACTGTAACCAGGACAAACAAATAAAAACTCTTTTTATCTTGTGTTTATGAGTGACCTGAACTTAACAATAAAAATATGCGCTAACATGAATTTGCATCTCCTTCTGAGCGAGTAAGTTTCAGCCTTTTCTTCAATAAATAATGAACCTTGTTTTTTGTTAAAATATGTCCACAAAGAGAAGGGTGCAATCTCAATCCAAACAGGGTATTTTTAATGAAAGATAAATACATTTATGGGCTAGCTGAAAAGATAGAAATTTTGATTTTACTTTGTTTTGTGGCTGCGTTCATGTTGGTTTGTCTGCTACTTTTCACAGTGGTTCCCTAAGTTGTAAACTTAACCTTTAAAATACAATTTGTACTAATATAATGTATAAAGTGTGGATACAACTGCACATTTATTTTGAATAGATAGAGTGAATATCATAATACATAATGATTCTGGAAACATGTCTGGAGAAAGAACAGCAAGAATATGCTCATGATGTTTACCTATGACAAGCCTCTAAAAAACTTGAGTGAAAACTTGGAAATGGAAACATATGGGAAACTGACCTCAAACAAAAAGTGCAACAACTTTATAAAAAGGATAGCATCTTGTCTTCACAAGACCAAAACTGTCTTAGAGATCCCTTAATGCAGCTACGGACTTCTTTTGAAATTTAATGCCCTTAAAAGGCTTTAAACAAACTAAGGATGAGAGCTGAGTAAGAACAGCATCTGATAAATGTCTTTACTCCCATGTGAACTAAATTTGTTTTTAAACCTTTTTTTGTGTGTGTGAAATCTAGTTTATTGTCTCTGCCAAATTCGACATCAAGAGACGTTTCTGCTCGATTTATTATCCTTTAAGAGACTGCTTGGTGAAGAAAATTAATGATACTCTTAAAAGATAAATGTTTATTTTTCATACCTTGGTTATGTATGTTTGATCAGACAGGACTTGTCAAAACTAATGGTTTTAATCCCAATAACAGGGACAGTTATCACCAAGCAATGTTTCCTGCAGTATATAAAGAAGTTTTTTTTTTTTCATTATTCCTACATGTGTTTATGTGTAAAATATAATATTTGAAAGCACAGTTGTGGTAAGTGAACCATGCAATGTGCCAGAAATGTGTCAGATGCTATAATTGTGCTACTGTTGTCCAGGTGATGATGGGGCAAATAAAGTGTAAGATGACTTACAAGTTACCAATTAAGCAAAAAAACATAAGGTATGTTCAGCAATGTGACAAGAAAATGGAGAATTCAATGCTTGGCTCATTTGCAAGTATACTTATTATATTTAGTATTTTCTATTTCAGACCAAAAACATGACTGTTAGCCTAATTGGTAACTCTAAATTGTCCCTAGGTGTGAGTGAGTGAATGGTTGTTTGTCTCTATGTTGGCCTGTGATGGACTTGCAACCTGTCCAGGGTGTACCCTGCCCCTTGCACTGTGACTGTTGGATATGGGCACCAGTGACCGCCATGACCCTGAAAGGAAGAAGTAGGTTAAGATAATGGATAAATGGATATTTCAGACTGAAATGGCACTTTAAACGGCATACTCACAAAAGAGTGATTTATGCTTATTTCCAACAAGTGAATGAAGAGCAAAACAAATGCATTTCTTGTACCAGAGGATTGTTAAAAAAAGGGCACAAAGTCAACACACGTGGTTAAAAACAGATAAACAAAAAGTGACAAACTGGATCCATTTCCTTTTACCATAACCTACCACCCTTCAGTGATGTTACTCACTGATATCCTTGCATGTCCACAACTTTTGCTATACTTCTTTCCCTGCTCCAAAACACCTTATTCAGTGATTGAATTACCTCTTCAAATTCAGCAGAAGCCTCTTAATCACACATTCATTCAAATCAGGTGTTTTGGAGCAGAGAAACCCCTAAAACATGCAGGATAGTGGCCCTCAAGGACCAGGATTGATGTAGTGATGATGATCAAAACTGTTGGACTTTATGTATTTCACAGAAAAGTGAAAAAAGATAATGATATTAAAAGAATCCTGACTGACATCTGGGGACAGTTCAGATTTAGAAGTTCCTGAAATCCCTGACTTCATGAATCTAATCTGCTCCCAGCAGACATATGAGTACATCATTTATCCACGACAAGATTGAGCCTCATGTGGAGTTATTGTGTGTGAAACAAGCAAATGTGTTCTAGCTTTCATCCATTATCACATTCCCGTTTTTTCACCCTCATTCCCAGTTTACCCTACTGATATACAGTGATTTGTAGTGTCAATGCTACAACTGCTACTCATTCCACCTTCCACTAAGGTTTCACAACTCACACGCAGTGCATGAGACTAACACTGCACATTCTTATTCCCCAACACATTTGATGCTAATGACAATATACTGCAACATGTCTGTAAGCAATTTTGCTGCTGCACTGACAGTGGAAACCGATGGCACCAAACAGACGAGATCAGAAGGTGAAAATCAAACTCTTAACAGTTGAAAGAGTTTAAAGCAACAATGAGATATGAAACATAAAAACATAAAAGCAGCCCACACACAAGTATGGTCATCTAAATGTGACAAACAGAATAAAATCTCTTTTGCAAATGTCAGGAGTTGCTCGCAGCTGTTTTACTGCTCCCTATTTACTTACAATGATGCAATTCGACTAATGCTGCAGGTCAATGAATTAGTAATTAGTATATAAAAGACAGTAATTTGTTGGTTCATCGTCCATGTTAAACTCTGAGATGAGTAAGAATAGAAGCAGCATCAATCTGTTAAAACGACATTCGGTCCATCAGACATCGGTAACTTTTGGATTTATTCTTCTCACAGCTTCAATCAGACACGTCTGTGAACATGGGTGACTGAGCTACTGCGTCTGCGTCTGCACAGTATTTACTGTTCAATCAAGACTGAACAGAAAATCAAGTCAGGCTCTGTCACATCACAAAGTCACAGTTTTATACCAGCATGTTAGCGTGTGTATATTATGAAAAACACCACAGAGTGAAAAGTGTTAAGGTAAGAAATTTTTTTAGGTTACATTCCTGCTTATTGTTTTAGTGCTATACAGTCAATAAAAATGTTCTGATGAGATCCTTTAAAGAAGTGTATCAGATTGTAACACATAAATTAAAAAAATAAATAAAACACTTATGTTTGTGCGCAAAGGGGAGCTGTTGTTTGGATTTGCATAGTTCAGTCAAAAAACATGCTGCACAGAGTGCTTACCTGGGAGAGCAAAGGAAAAGAATGTTCTCTGCCTCTGGCAAATAAATCATCTGCCCTTTCAGCCTCAGACAGCTGATCTCCACCCCCGTCAGCTCGTCCTCATTCTCCACAGTCTCCACATTAAGCAGGCCCTCCTGTCAGGAATACATCACACTTGTGAATATTTCATCACACTGTAGGTTCTTCTCTAAATCCCTCTCAAAACTGGCAACTGCTCTTGGGAGAAAATCATTTTAGATTTCATTGTGTGTAAAAAAAATAAATTACAAGCTATATCACAAGTGCCACAGCAATGGAACAGTAGCGCTTTAAAGCTATAGTTGGTAATCCTGTTCAGAAAGACTTTTTGTTATCCTGGGTGAAATGGTCTTTCATCCTGAGAGTAGTCAATATATTATGTATTCAGAAAAAGAAACTAGAAAAATCCAACCTCTGTGGGAGCTGCAATACCGTAAAAACTCTGACCAATCCCTGCTATTCAGTCCGAACAGCAGGGATTGGTCACATGCCTTCTTGTCAGATAGAATTGGTCAGGTGTCCACATCTCGTCCTGCCTACGCCCCCTTTCTCCCTCCTCCTCCCCGTGCACACTCATCATGTTTCACAGATGCCGCAAATATTTAAACCTTTCAGCGGTGGAGGCAAGTTAAGCAACAGAAGGGCCTGAAAAGTGATGTGGAAGTTGCTGTTTTCTGACGGACAGGTAATTGTTTGTTTTGCTTTGGGGGGATTTGATATTTTCATGAACTATGTCACGCTGTCACGTCGGCTCTCCTCTGCTCCACTGAGTTCTGGTCAGATGCACGTTCAAGTTTGTGGTGGGGGCGTGGCTTTGAACGGAGCATTGACAGGAGGGGTGGAGCTTAGAGGAGCTGCTGCTTGCAAATGTTGCTAGCTCTCCAAATTTACCAACCCTAGCTTTGAGGGTCAAACACTTTACGATGAATTTCATCTGCTTAAATGAGTTTCCAAGACTGTTCAGCTACTTTTAACTTACTTTTTTTGTTCCTAAGACCAACACGTGCACAAGCACATTTTACTGTCTAATATACTTGGCACGAAACTGTTGTGATATGAAACTCTGCATATTCATTTCAGTTCTTCAGGTTGGCATTGTTCTAAAAGTTAACAGTTTTGTCTGCATTAACAGTAAATGAAAGCTACAGTCAAATTTTTCACCGCTTCTATAAATAGTTGTGACCTTATCAATATTTAAGAGTACCTATTATACCGAGTTTACCTTCTATATTTTTAATATGCAACCTCACTGGACTAGCTTTGAATTATTTACAGCTCAAAAAAATTTGTTGCACTTGAATTTTATGCTGCTTCAGAGTTGCTCTACTTCTTGAGTGTTTTAGCACCTATTTTTACCTGAAAGCCCACTTTCATGGCAGCTGTTTTCACTTATCTTGCACACATGAAAGAAAACTGTAAATCTACTGCCATATCTTCTTTATGTTTCTCAGGCCGCATCAAAACCTTTGTATCAATTTTACACTCAATTTGTTTGTAGTATCATTTACCCTTTGGTGAAATCCCAACTCACCGTTTCACAGATTACACAGCATTTTCAAACAAATACCACGAATAAATAATAAAACAGCCTACAAATGTGACATCTACCTTGCTCCGAAGAACAAAGACAGTGTTGATGTGAGACAGGATGCCATGAAAACTGAAGTCGATGTGAGGACGGACCAAAGAAAAAACTGAAGGGAGGATACAGGCACCAGGCTGGAGCTGTGGTACAAAACAAAGCTGTGCATTACTTAAATATACGGGTTACATTTTACTGCAGAACCTGTATGTCCAATAATAAATGTTATATTCCTGATTCTGAAACAGAATATGGAACACCAGATGTGTAAGCACACCTGTGGCAGCACTCTGTAAATGGCATTCCCACACTGTGTCAGCATCAGGTCTTTATCGAACATGAGGTGGAATGGGAAGGCCTTGCAGAATGTGTATGGGCTGATCCGAGTTTCCTGGGTGCCGTTCTCTTCAAAGCCATCGAGATCTTCATAGAATGCCTCCTCCTCTGAGTCCTTCTCCTCAATCAGAAACTTGATGTGGTCACACTCTTCACTCTTAGGTTGGATCATCTGCATCAAGTGAAGTCAAACCATTGATAGAATTGTATTTTTAGTGCCTTAAAACTGAACAAAATGAACTAAAATCTATAGGAAAACATGGAATGTCAACAACAAGGCAGTTCTAATTAAATATCCACACCCGACTCTATGGTTGTCATTATTAACCTGATTATGGTATTATTAATCTTGTGCCTCCTGTATTGAATTAGGAGAGTAATAAATGGCAATCTGTGGGTTTATGAGCATAAGGCACGCTGACGTCAAGCTGCTGTCTCCGCTCCCTGTTGCCACAGCAACAGTGGCTAATATTTTCAGAAAATTGGGTGTCACATTTGGAGCGTCTGCCATTTTCTGTTCTTTCAACATACACACACATGCACATACACAGTTGAAAATTTTTATTCTGTCTGAGCAGCATGATTAGGTTTGGGAGAAAATGTCACAGTTAGTCCTTTCACAAACTTTAGGAATATGAGGAGACTGAGGGTTGATGTTAGTTATTTGCTGTGATAACATTAAGTCTGATTTTAAAAAAGAGAATTATTGACATTAACAGTGACAATACCTTTGTCTGGTATTTTCAAAAGCTAAAACCTATTCTAAAAACTACTGTCAATTTGCAGGTTTTATCTGTTTCACTGAGCAACAGTTAAATAAAGTTAAATTAGAAGTGAAGAGGAAGAATAATCCCCCCTGCAAAAGGCTGCCAGCCTCCAGCCAGAGACCCTATAACTTAGATCTAAAAATATCTTCTGACTCACAGACATTAGCCCAAAACTGAACCGCGTTAATCCTATCGTTTCCTTTTGGACATCTGAGAAAATCTGCTGCTTAATCTTTACATCAAAACCTTTTCAGCTATTTTCCTGAGACATGAATTGTCACTAAGCATCACAGATACTTGGAGGCTTCACTGAATGCAACATAAATTAGAGAGGGGCTGAGAAAGCTTAAAGCCATGTTCATTCATCAGCAGCAACAGAGGGAATCATTCCCACTGTGGGGTTTCATTGAGCACAAAGAGGGAGGAAAATAACAAAGCTGACCTTCATCTCTATCTCCGTTCCATGGATTTGTTGAGCAACAGTTTTAATGATGCCAATCACAATATCCTGCAAACCTTCCCTCTCTGAGTAGTAGTGAAGGATCAAGTTGTTTCCTTTTTCAGCATCAGTGCAGCGAAATGAAGGAGCCCTCATGCCGGGATAAATGGTACCCAGGTGATCATGGAGAGCATCAAGGTTCTGCAAATTCAAAATATAGATTTAATAAGCAACACCCAATTACATGAAGGTGAGATACCACCTGGCTCAGGTACCACAGGTTAGGTCGAAGTAACCGTTATCCGGGTCATCGCAACAGCAAACAGGCTTAAATCGGAGGCAACCGGACTTAGATCAATTCTCGTTAGAAAACTTTTTGATACATATCCAGGAGTATTTGTCAATTCTGAATCAGTGCGAACTATCAGAATTGACAAAGACTCCAGGATAGGTGTCGAAACCTTCTCAAAAAAGAATTGATCTAAGTCCGGTTACCTCCGATTTAAGCCTGTTTGCTGTAATGATGTACACTTCATTTTACAAAAAACCTGATGAGGTATAAGAGATGAATTTAGTTCAAACACACTTGAGATGTTTTGTTTTTTGAGTTTGGAACGGAAACAGGTTATTTTTCACACTGAAACATGTTTAAAAATATCATGTATGACAGCAGTATAATCTACTTTTAAAAGGTGCATCATTTTAAATACCAATAAAATTAAAAAATAAAAAGTTCTGCTACTTCTCACAACACAAACTATTTCTAAACTTTGATTTAACTTGTGGAAAATGTAAGTTTTCTAAAAATATTGTTTGTGGGGGTTATATCTATACTTTTGCAAACATTTAATTACATTAAGTGCTTCTTTAAAACTATTTTACACCCAAATTAGCATATTCTCTGTGGTAATTTAAACAGGAGTTCAACCTACTCAACGATCATCATAAGTGGAGTGTTTACAGTCAGTGCTTCATCCTGCACTCCAACTAAAACGGCTTCCCAGTGGACATGTCTGACAGATGATGGGAAAGGTCATGGATAATTCAGCTAGTTTGTTATAATTTTTGACCAGATCAAAAGTTAAAGTTTAAAGTTAAAGTTAGCTCCCACAGCAGGACAAATAAATAAACAGCTTTATTTAAGAAATGTAAAAATGTATTTTTTCCATTTGCAAGTTGGAATACCCTCTCCTTCTTTGGGATGAGTGTGTGCCTCAAGTAAGAGAGTTCAAGAATCTGGGAATGTTGTTCATGAGTGATGGTACGTATAATGAAAAGGGAGACAGATTGATGATTTCACTGAAGATCAGAAATAATTGCAAGATTTTTAAAGGCAAAAGGCTTCAGCTATTTTGAGATTTGACCCTAATTTGTATATGCGAGGAATTTCAGTAAATCTGTCATGTTAGTTATGGGAAAGTAGAAAAGATGTTTCTCTTACTAAGTCATTTTTTTTAAAGAATATTTGTGATTTATTGTGAATAAATTACTGGTCAGTATAAATCCAAAAGTTTATACAACCAAACACATTTGAGAAATTGTATCATTAAAAATGCTTACAATTGTCTTGCAAAATTAAAATATAACAGACTTTTGATTTATTGCATCATTAAATAAATAATATGAATTTTAAATGTTTTGACTTCTCTGGTTGTGCTGATTTTTTATACATTTCAGGACATTATAAAAAAGAAAAAAATTCTTTAACTAAATTTAGTCAAGATTTACTGAATGAATTTGCACTAAAATATTTATTTAGCTTTTTATAGCTGTTGTCCTGTTTGTGCTTTATCTGCTGATGCAGAATTCAAGGACTAGACTAGATCAAAATAATCTTTGAAAAATATATAATCTTTATAACTTTTGGGTCGGTAATAAGGTTAAATACGAATGTTGCATGGCAGTTTGACTTTCTGGTCACAAACAACAGTTAACATCACGCTTCAGTCCATCTCAAGCAGAGATCTTTTTTTGCAGATTTCAGTAATTCTCTCTACATTGCAGAGTTACTGCAGAATTTCTGCCTCACTGTGCGTCCCTCAGCTTCTATGTAATCAGTGGCACAGACACGGCCACAGCACACCCTTGAGTGAACTGTTTGCACATGTGCAGAATGTTATTCTTGAGGTCAAACAGACTGAGATGCATGAGAGAAAACAAAAGTAAGAAAACTTTCTGTCTGAGCAACTATTTTACATTTAAAAACAACCCGATACAGATGCCCAAAGTGGATCCTGCAGGACAAAATTGGTCCACCAAGCCCTGTCATTTGACCCACCACCAGATGCCTTTGTTATTACAATGTAATATTTAGTTATCCTATGTAGAAACACCATAGTTTCACTCACTGTCATTCCATCCATTGGCCCAATGACTATATAAAGGGCTGTAGTGCAGATACTTATAACACTGTGCTTACTTTATCTTTGAATTACATTTAGATTAAACATATAATATAAGTAACTACAAAAGACATTTAAATTAGATTTAAGCACACATGTAGTTTTACTAAGAGATCACAAATACTTATATTTTATCAATTTATATAATGTCCTATAAGTCTTGGCTGCCCAAACGTACGCCAAACCTTTTTCAAGTGTAAGGTCTAAAAAATGAACCAAAACAATATGTGGGCCACCACACAGGCTGCTAGCTTAAACTAAAAAATAAGTATGTGCATTTCATATAATATTACATTTGGCCAGCAGACCTAGAAGAGGTTTTCATTTTGGCCCTCTCAGGGAAAAAGTTTGTGCACCCCTGATCTAGATTATTCGTTGAGGATTATTGCTGAATCTCCAAAGTACAAACAGCTGGTTGAGGCTCAGTTCACAAATCTTCTCCTGTAATATGCTTTTAAAAATTAGATTTTCTTTGACTTCACTTGCCTTGCCTAATAATTTGACTTTAATTAAAATTGTCTTCCAAATACCTAAAAATAAAAGCTTACCTGCAGGAATTCACGGACATTTGAGCCCAGCACACGCAGTATGGTGTCATATCCTGATTCCTGGCAAAATTCAAAAAACATCTTTCCAAACATCTGCAAGATTTCTCCTGCGTCGACCTCTGAAAAACAGAAAATCACAAGGAAAACCAGTAAAAAACAAATTCTTACCGTGTGATCTAATCCACACCACAAATTAGCATCTTTCAGTGTCATATTTTTTATCTTTGCAGCAATGAAAAATTGTACTGTCACTTACTGAGTACTTTACTTGCAGCAGCAACAAGGTCGTATGTTTTGGCATCTTCATATATGATTCGAACAAGAAACTGACCTTCAATGTCAAGCTGAGCCTCCCTCCTGCAGAGAAACACTGTTATTCCTGAGCTCAGACAAATCCATCCATTCATTATCTTAACCTGCTTCTTCCTTTCAGGGTCACGGGGGTCATTGATGCTCACAGTGTACACCCTGGACAGGTCGCAAGTCCATCACAGAGCCAGTTCAGACAAATAATGTCTTTAAAAAGTTATATACATACATATACGTACATATATACGTATAAATGAATATATAAGATTTCAAGGTGATAATGTGGTTTTAAATGTAGAGACTAATCAGGTTTAGATCTACTGCAGGTACTTTGACAAGCACAGAATGTATCACTTGTTATCGTTTGACAAAACATTGCTCAGAAAACCAAATGAGGCTCAGACTGATAATGTATGGCTAAAAAAAACTGAAATGATCTACAGCTCTGAGCAGCAGCCACTGTTTTATCAGACTGTGATGCAGCTGTAAAAACATACCAAGCCTTAAAAAGTTTCACAAAAAGAAAAATAATTCAGTTCTACATCAATCACTTTGAGGTTATAAAAAGAATGAAATCTTGTAAATGGTGCAATAAATAACAATGAGTTACATTTGGAAACATAATATATAACCTTTCACAGCAACATTGTTTTTTGTAGTGACTGAATAATGACCACTCTGAAAACATTTACTTAAGGCAGCAGCTGCTACAGTTTCCCTCACTTTCTTTTTTTGGGACCGGTCAAGTCAGGAACAGTTAGCATGACGGATGACAAATAAACTTATGTTGAGCCTAAAATGTCAACATGCTGAAACACATCACCATATCAAATCCTTTATTATGGAAAAAGGAATTCCTCAGCACAAACATACAGAAACACTGAACATGTCTGTGCACTGGGGCAGCTGTGCCGCTGAGTGGTTAGTGGAGTCATCTTCCAATAAGAGTTGGTGGTTCGATTCCACCGCTATTCAGTCACACGTCAAAGTGTCCCTGGGCAAGACACTGAACCCCCACTGCCTCTGATGCCATATAAAACCAAATCCAGTGCTCGTAATGTCAATTTCTACATAATTCTTATAAAAGGCAACTCATTTGATGACCTTTTAGTGCATTTTATAACTACTTTTAATTGCGTTGGGGATCTTCATACTGTTCCTATAGCTTAGCTTGTTTTTACAAGGAGAGAACATTTTTAGCACCTGAAGCTCAGAGTTTGATTGAAAGATTGAGAGTTAGAAGTGCATCAAATGAATTAGTTAGTCTGTGACAACCTGAACCTTTACTGAGGCCTGCCTACCTGAGCGAAACCAACATGATTAAACACATTCAGAACTCACTTGATATCTTCCCACACATCAGGTCCGTAATTCCTTAAAACAAGGAGCTCCAGGGCGTGATTCACAAAACCATACTGTCAAAAATTAGAAGAAAACATGAGCAGCGAGAGCATTCAAATACCTTTTTCATCAAAAATAGAGGCCTATTCGTATTTTTCTTTACTGTTTTCTCTCGTTAAAAACGAACACAAGCGTCAATATTTTAAAACAACATAAAAATTTTAAATATGTAAATTATTTTGGCTAGTATGTCGGGTAAGTAACTGCTCTCCTAACAGGAAATGTCAAAACGCAAACGTATTACGGTGCAAAAAACCATCGGTTTTATGGAAATTTGTAAAAATATAAACCATTTAAGGCTTCTCATACTTACCATGGTGATGGTTGCTTCTCTGCTTTGTCTTTATTTTGCGATAAAAATGATTATTTCAGGCAAAACCTTCATCGTTTGGTACAGATGCTGAGTGCCTCGGAGTCCATCCCGCCTCTACAAGCGTGTTACCGACGTCAGATTAAACCAATGGCAGTGCGGGATGGACGGTACGTCATCTGTCAGTGGCCAATGAGAGCGATGATACTGTTGTCCTCATGATGCTTGTCAACCTGTAATTCCAGTTGATGGGATCTGAATTACAAACAGTTAATCTCTGTTCATGTTCTCATTTCTAAATGTTATTTTAATGACATAGTTTTTCAGAAACAGCTATTTGTACACACTTCTATGTAAAATTGCAATGTTTTATCTATAAATTTTACAACTGAGTACAAAGAGTACCATAAGCAAAAATATCCTTCATTCTACACACTGAGAATCAGTCAATAGGTGTATTCATAACAATATTTATTGCACTTTGATTACATTACAGTAATGATTAAAGCACATCATTATGAGTGATAGTAAGACATTCAGTGACTTCTTGCTGTGTTGGAATTTTTTTCTGTAAGTCTGTATGAAAGAGGTGTACAACTCGGAATAAATATGGTGTAGGTGTGTAATAAAACAAAAAGAAAAATTAAATAAATGTACAAAGTAACATATTATGACATCTATGTCAAGAAATTATTTGTGATAAACAACAGAACTTTTAAATAAATGCTTCTGATTTTCTGTTTATGGAAAAATCTTTAATCAGAAAACGTATGTGAGCTTTTTCAAAAAGAAACTTAATTTATGCTGACTACTAGGCTACAACAACAACAATAATAATAATAAATAAATAAAAAGCAGGAACAACTACTGGAAACAGACCTTTTCACTTGTTGGCACATCTATGATTTCCCATAAGGCACCTGAATCTGCTCTGCATTGATATAATTGATTAAAGTTGAATTACACAACTTAGAGTTGCTTTTTTTTATCGGTTTGCATGCTTTTAATTTTATTTTTTGTGTTTATTTGATTGCTTTTACTACCATCAGGGCAAGGTGCTTCAGCAAGTCTGAGTATGCATAAATTTACACATCATTACAGAGCACTATCTGTTTAGCTACATCACATCCAAAATGTATTTTTTATAACAAATATAACTATGTCATGTAACAAAAATACAGTTACAATCTTACTGTATCAGACAATTTTTCTTGTTCTGAAAAAAGTTTTTTTTTTTTTAGGTCATTTTTTGGCAACAATTATTGTGTTTTCATGTATTTTGCACCTCTTTGTCAAAATAACAAAACAGTCCCAAAGTCTTTCCTTGATAGTCGGCATCTCTGTGGTGGAAGCAAGAAGTGAAAGCACAAAGATAATAAATTGCAGAGATGACACATTCTGGAAGAAAATGAAGTGTGTTTCTTTCTACTACAACTGTACAAATAGATAATAATACAGAGACAACATGTCTGACAACAAACTGACATCTTTGTAATCAAGCAGCTGCTGTGAGAGTTTTGACAATGAAACAACTCCAATCAAATCACAGAACGTATTTTAGTTGCACTGCAATTCTTTGAAATAGTTTTTTTCTCTCTCATATTGAACATTTTCTGGACTCGTAGCAGTTTGGCTTCATTTCTCAGAAGGTTGCGAAGTTTTGAAGGCCGCCTCCAAAAAGTAACAAACACCAGGGATCTCTTCTGGGAAGTTGGGCGGAAGCTCCTGTCTGCTCCTGGGAACAAAGACAAACTCTGGGCGACCTCTCAGCAACCTGGAATGAAAAACGCACAAATAAAGCATGAATCTAAAAACAATGTGGCAAATTATTTGACACGAGAGAAGACACAGTTCCCCCTCTAAAATGTTGTGTTTTCTGTCAAGAGGGCTTACATTTTTGTACTGCTTCTTGTACAACAACCTCTTTGAAACAGATTAAACATATGATTATTCTTAGCTTTTTGAATAAGATTGTGTCATTTTCTGTAATGATGACGTGGTCACCTGTGGGTTGTAGGGCTGATGTTGATTTTTCTGGGTTGGCTGCAAGACTCAAACTTGTTTGCCAATGTAACATTATTCCCAAAAAGGCAGTAACGTGGCATCTTGACTCCAACTACGCCAGCCAATACTGACCCACTGTGGAGGCCGATGCGCATCTTGAAAATTTAAAAAATAAATACAATTAGACACTAAAACTACACACAGCACCTGACATATTAAATGTCAAAGTTTTAAATCTTCCTTGTGATTTGCTAAAATAAATAAATAAATAAAAAAAGATGGGTGAGTCTATTTTTGTGTTTCCAAAAGTTGATTTCCTGTGGTGGTTATTTTGAATCAGGTGAACTTCAAAAGTTAATCACTTATGGATGCATATTCAATGATCACTTTCTCCGATTTACACAAAAATCTATTCAGTGGTTCATGAAATATTTTTTTGCAGGTTGACTCCAACAGTAAACGCCAAAGTGGTAAGCAAATATCTTACACAAACAGTTAACACTCATTTTATGCATTGAGGGCGACTTTCGGCTGCAACCACAACAAATTTTAGCTCAGTCTTTATATAAAATGGCTGATATATAGCTATTTTTGTTTGCTAATGATAAGTAGCAGTGGTGGCAATCTTGAAATGTGTTGACTCTGACAGTTAATCAATTTTAGATGTGCATATTCTGAAATTTTAATTAAAAACTGTCCACTGATTTATGAAACGTTTACTAACAGACACAAGCAAGTGCACACACAGGCATTTATATAACCACTTATAATTTCATGGCAGTAGACAATAATAAAATTGTTAGATCTGATGTTTTTAAATACAAATAACTTTTGTCTGCAACACTGAATGGAAAAAGCTCTTTTGAATCTCTCAGCTGCAGTTAATAACTACATTGACATCCAGTTCAACTCAAACCAATGTTCAAATCAGGCCTCTGGGGAGCTATAATAAAGCTCTGGTTGTATGTTCAGGGTCACGTCCTTGCAAAAGACCAAGGCTAAGATCAATCAGGCACATCCGCAATTGCACAGAATCTCAAAAGTTGAAGTTTCCATATCTTTTTAAAAGTTGTTTGTGCTTATTTTTATGTTTTTGTCATATAAAGCCAGCATAAAGGAAAAAAAAAGTTTTTTTGATATTTCAAGTGGGCTTCAGGGAGGCTCATCACAACCAGTAGAGAAATGTCCTTGATGGCATTTAAAAGGCTTTTCTCCTAAAAAACTGTAGCCTGGGAAGAAGAAGATTGTGAGAAATTTTTTGTTTTATTTACACAAACATAATTCCAAAAGGTTTTGTTCATCCCAGGCCAGTCACAACTGTTTATTTCTAATGAGGGGGACTTGATACAGTGGGGCTGCAGAGAGGAACACAATTGATGCACATTGTTCACACATTTGGTTGCTGTGATTGATTGTGACAAGTTCAATTATGTCCAGAGGCATCCTGGTTTGTGCTTGTTAGGAACCACACTGTGGCAGAAAAATTTGCATTAACTGTACAAGGCCACTGAAAATATTTAATGTGACTTTTTCCAGACAAAAATATGGACACATTAGTGATATTTAGTTAGACCAGCTGTTAGTCTTTCACACAAGAATTAAAGATCATTCAGATATACTATTTTCATAACTTTTGCACAGAATGACACTTCAAAAAATCTGAACAATTGGTGGGGTTAGGGACAAAATAGAATAAGATATTTTGCCCCCAAAAATTACAGTTTATGTTAATAAATTGCGATGTCCTGTCCTGCAATAATTTGTGCTTTACTGACATAATATTTATCCATCCATTTTCTATACCAGCTTCTTCCTTTCAGGGTCACGGGGGTCCTGAAAGAATATATGATTTTTTTCTTGAAAACTCTTGGTGTGAAAACTGTCCTACATTCCTGGAAGCTGCATAAACAGATTTAATACGCATGATGACAGTGATTGGTGCTCAACCCTCACCTGTATTGGTTCCCCAGTTGGTGTCATGCATTCGTCTGAAAGCTCCATCATCTTTAGAGCCATGAGTGCAATTTGGACAGCATGGGTCTCGCTCTCCTTGTGCAGGCCACCAGCGACACAATAGGCATCACCAATCGTCTCCACCTGTACAAAGTGGAATACCATCAAAACTGAGACTGTACAAAGCTTCTCAGTAGCTGTTTTTATGGTCTCTCCCACCCAAAGTCTGGAGCTTCTTCACGACTAAAAGTGACATTTTATATTTTACCATTTTTCTTTTTCATGCAAAAGTCTTAAATTATCTCTATGACATGAAGACAGTAAAGCTCAAACACAATGACAAATGTAAAGTGGACATTCATCCAAATCCCTTCAATCTCACTTTTACGAAAGAGACAAAAATTAAAAACACAAAATGAATTCATGATTTGTAACAAGACTTAACCTTTACACATGTTAAGATATTGAGGAGGTTTTTTTGTTTTTTCCCTCTTTGGTTTTGGGCAAATCTGGACAAGAAAGCACTTAGCTGAGTGACTGAGACAGAGTGGAACTATTTTTAGGCTCATCTATTTGGAGTGGAAACAGGGTCTTGAAAAAACTTTTTACGAGACATTTGACAAACATGCTTCTCTTTTTGTTATGCTTTTATGAAACTTTGATTACATTATCCAACCTCCCTGCAGACCAGCAGCATTTAGCAGATGATAGCAGGCGGAGCTGTCATCACAGAGTGACTTTTCATCGTAAAACAATATCCTTTTGTAGAAAATATTACGTTTTTAAATATATGTTTTTTTCTCATCAGAAAGAAAAAAAATCTATCCTAATTTAAAAACTGACATAAATTGTTACTTTTGAAATAATAAATCAATAATTCAAAGCGACAAGGCCAAAATTTGTATAAAAATCAATTCTACACATTTGACACAAAATATAATTTGTTACTTTAAATTTTTACTCTTTTTGTAAAAAAAAAAAGAAAAAAACAATGTAAGGAAAATGGCCTGAGAAGATATAAGCTATTTTGCTACCAATGACCTTCGAAGCATGTGAAAGGACATAAAAAGTGTCAGAGTATAAGAGAAAGGGTACTGATTCCCTTCAAAGATCCATCAATGCCTGATGCTCTGAATAACGTCTATGCCAGCTGTGAGTCGTGCAATTCTTCTCACTGTACCAAGATTGCTGTCCCACCAGGGGGGCTGCCCTTTACTGTGTCTGTGGTGGCTGTCAGGACCCTGCAGAGGATTAACCCACTGAAAGCAGCTGTGACAAGTTAGGTTCTAAGAGGGTTTTGAGGGACATATTTTATGGGCTGGTTTTGGCTCACATCAAGGACTCATTTGACCCTGCTGTGGACTCTCAGCAATATGATCTTAGGAAGAATAAGTCTATGTCTGATGCAATGTCCACCCTGCTGTCACTCACCTGGACACCTGAGACTCATTAATCAAACTATTTTTTTCTGTATTTAGGACCTTCATTTAACACTGTCCTTCCACAGACACTGTTCAACAAACTACTGTTGCTGGGACTGTGATGATCTGTGGTGTCTCGTCCTCTAGCATTATTCTTAGCACTTGCTCCCTACAAGGATGTGCCCTCATTCTCCCCTTGTGCACTTTAAACACATATGGTTGTGATATTTGCAGAAGACAATGCTGCTGTTAGATAGATTTTCAACATAATCAGTCTATGTTTAAGAGAGAGGTAAGTACTTTGCTGATTATTCTTGAAAAATCCAAAGACAAAATTTTTGCATTTATGTAACAAAAACAAGACTTTCAGGAGCTTACACCTCTCCACTGGATGAGAAACCAAGTGAGACAGCCAAACATTAAGGCCTGAACAATGACTTTACATGGGTCACTAATACAGCTATCATCATTAAAGGTAACATCTCAGCTTCTCAGTTGGCAAACTGGATGTCTCCAGAATGCTTTGCAACTTTTGCTGGGTTCTCAACTTCCTTGAGGGAGTCGCAGACCTGTGCAGCTTTTTTGCCTGAGTTTTGATCATGTTCAAAATGTTTGTGAAAACTTTTCTCTCAAAAACACTACAGAGTTAACACAAGCACAAGCTGCCAATTTCAAAAAGAAACCAGCAGATTCAATGAGGCAGACAACAAAATAATGTGCTTGACCAAGAATACAATATTGCAAGATGTGCACACACAGGTTTTCAAATACTGGCATTGCAAAATGTAGACTCGCAACTTGCTAGTCACACATTCAGAATTCAGTAAGACAACAGACTAAAATTTGCTTATTTCTTTATTTCCCTGCAACTTGCATTCACCAACTATTTCCCAACAGATGCAGCCTAGTGAGCTTCCAACTCAACAACGACCCAATTTCAGACTAAAGCATGCTAGCTTTGGTGCTGCTGTGCTGACTTCTCTTTAGAAGAAGGATGGTGGAGTGCCCTTACATTTTTTCATAACAGTCTGGTATGGAGGGCGCTGTAAGATTGATTAGATCAGCTCAGAAACTGACCACCAGCAGCCTCAACTCACTATAGTGGACACACACAAGAAGATGCAGAACAGGAGGAAAACACATTATGGTGGTCCCCACCCATTCAGCTCATGAACTGTTTACCCCCTCTGATTAGGCAGAAGTTTGTGCAGCCTCAAAGCACGGACATCAAGGCTGAAGAACAACTTGTTCACTGAGTGCCTGAAGCTCATGATTTTAGTCCCTTAAGCTGCCCTCTTCAGTTTGTTTATTATTAAAGGAACTTTAGGTTATTTATTTATTCTGTGTTTTATGTATTTTAGACTGGTTTGAGGAACACACTGTGTTCTCCCATGTCTCAGACATGATGAATAGCAAATAAATCAGATCCTGAAAAAACAAGTGAAATTGCAAATAGTCTCCAAACATTGTCACAATCATTTGAAGTTGTTCTTCCGGCTGCTCGCTTCTGCACGGGTCACCACAGTGAGCAAACTGAAAGGAAAGATCTGGCAATAGTTTTAAGTCCAGTGGCCTTACTGACACAACCTGGGCTAAAACCTGCAGCCTAAGGATTACAAGACGTGGGACTGATTACATTTGAACTGTATTTCCAAATAATAGCAAATGAGAAATAGATACCATGTTTGCTTGCTAAAGAAAAATGCATTCATCCAGAAAATGTTTGATCAAACTCTATATATGTCAAAGTCAACATTTTATTTTTACTCTCTTATACAATTCCACACCATAGTTTCTTCAGATTAAAATGCAAGCATACGCATTTATCAAAGTGAAAATGTACCACATACAATTCAAGAGAAAAAAGTGTGTATCCTCTTTGAAAGAGCCTACCTTGTAAACATCAAGCTCTCCACACTGGTGGTCAAACCTGGTGTACAGCTCATTGAGCATGGTGATCACTTGCATCGGCGTGCAGACCGAACAAACAGCTGTGAAGCCCACTATATCAGAAAAGAGCATTGTAACCTGCTCAAACTTCTTGGCCTGGACTGTTTCCCCCTGCCAAAGCTGCTGGGCCACAGTGCCTGGGAAGATACAGACAAGGAGGTCCACCGTCTTCTTCTTTTCCTCCTCCAGTGCTTGGTGAGCCTGCTCCAACGCCGCTTTGGCTTTCCCCAGCCGCTTTTTCAGACCGTCCTGGGCTTTGGCCTGCTCACCAACCAGGACCACATCCCGCAGTGCATTATGAATAGGGATGTCTGACAGGTAGAGGCCATGGCCCATCAGCTCCTCCAGCTTGTCCACGCAGGGAGACCCCAGGAACAAGATGGCGTTTGACTCTGAGACATAAATCATCTGACCTTTAAGGTCCGTCAGCTAAAAAAAAAAATGGTTGAATCAAATAAGTTGGTTTTATCAAAGCCATAATAATATTGGAGATCAAATCAAATAAAGTTAACAATGTCTGGGTAACCTAACTGTACAAATGAGAGATTTAGTTTTTTCTTTATACCATCTAAAAACCTCAAAGTATTTAGCACATACTGTTTAAACAAAAGGTTGCTTTCAGACACATGTAGAAACATAAAAGCTTCAGAAAAAAATTAACATAATCTTGTCATTTTTATTTATGAAGCTGCAGCTGTGAGCAGGTGTCATCCATAACAATAAACGAGGCCAAAAGGTTTATTTATATCCCAGTTTATGAAGTCCTACCACACATTACATTTTCATTAGCCACACAACAGCGTGGCTCAGAGAAAATGATGTTAATTGATACACCACAACTATTGGCTGAATTTTTATTATCTATGATCCAGACATCAACACTGGACATGAACGGTGTCCACTGTTGATGTTCAGGTGATATTTGTTGTGTTTGTGACATTTTACCCTGAGATGCCATGGAGCTTTGATGTATGTTTCAGCACAGCCATAATTTTTCATAAATAAATTCCATAAATTCAGTCACGCATAAATATATTTGAAGCTCAGCTGACTTGTTCATTAATTTCATTTATGTTATTTCCATCAAACTCTTTCATGTTGTGTTTAAATCAGTAACCCAAAAAACTCTAGCTGACATTTGAAAACTGTATGAATATTTTTTGGTTTCGCACAGACACTATCTTCTAACCAGTTTCTGAATTTGTTTGTATCTCAAAAGTCCCTAAATAATCATTTTAACTAAATAATTTGATAATTTTGTTTGAGTCTTACGTGTGGCTGTGAACTCTGTGGTGCAGGTAGAGTCCAAGATAATTCCTGTTAAAGGCGTCTCTTCATTGACACTGCAGTCATGTTTTTGCACAGGAGGCTGTCAGAAACACATTATTGACTTCAGATGGACGACGTCGACTCACTCACCCACGCACTCACCGATTTTGTACCTGTTTTACGCCATTGTCACGTTTACTCATTGATGTTTTTCTTTTAATACTTTCTGTCAGGGCAACTGATATCTATGCAGAAATAGCATGTGCTGCATTTCATGGTTAAAATGATTTGACATTTTTTTCTGATCTCCACTGGGGGTATAATGTTGATCTCTACCTCGGGCCAAGTGTGCTCAAGTACAACACTAATAGGTTCAACTGCTTGTAAACAGCTCAATTTTTCTCCTTCTAACTTGCTCCATTTGTTGTCAGAAGCATCGTGAGAGAAACTTTTCTGCCCCATTAGCCTCTAATGTCCACTTTTTAAAGTTGTTTGTTTTGTTTTGTTTTTGGAGATGTATCTACATACCTTGCCTGTGTTATCTGTGCTGGAGACTCCATGTTTAATCCGGATGATAAACTGAGTATTTAACATGGTCAGAATACCCTGAAAGGTGCATTTGATCTGTGGGGAGACAATAGAGAAGTGTTCCTGAAAGGTGGAGGATCGCCTCTGTCCATCCTTCCTGGTGAGTCGCTTCCTGAGCCCGTGACCTATTTGTACCAGAACCAGGTCCTGGTCAAGGATCAGATGGAAAGGGAAGATGGTAGAGAAGAGAGAGGTAGGCAGGGTCCCAGCAGAGGTAGCCCGCAGGGGGCTGGGGCTGAGAGTTTTGGCCTCTTTAACCACAACTGTGTACAGAAGACTAGGCTGAGGGCTGGACTGCAGGATGCTGTCTTTGGTGTTGAGAGGGTCCTTCAATACCTCCACATTGGTGTGGTACAGCAAGCGGGCAGCAGCTTTGATGACACCAGGGAAGAAGAGCTCAGTGGTGGGGTCAGGGTTGAAGAAGTAGACAGTAAGCAGACCCGGGTCCTTGTCTAAGCACAGCACCGACGGTTCATTTACGCAACTCTCCCCATCCAGGTTGAGCTGCATGCTGCTCTGCTTCAACAAGACATTGAAACTATTGAGGAAGTCATGCAGAGCTCCACCCACCACTCTCAAAATGTGCCCATCTTCCTCGTAACATATACTGAAGATCTCCTCACCGAGAGCAACTTTCAGAGTGTCCATCTGGATTCCTGTCAGATACATGAGATAGGTGGAACGAATAAAGATTTGAGCTGGGGCTTTAAAATGCTTACTTTGTGTCAATGAGCAATCATTACCTGTTTTGGTTGAGTAACTGTGCATCATCTCCACTAAATGTTCTGGTTCAGCACTGCATTTCTGGTAGTGAGAACAACAATAGGCTGGGCTGGAAAGTCAACAAATCTCAAATTTAGACACATGAAGCTTGCGTTGGAGCGCATACACAGGCTTTGAACTGAAAACTGAATCATAGAGATCTTTAATTTGAATTAATCATATTTTTCAGTATATTTAGCCTATCTACAGAAAACATTTCCACAACTGGGTAGACTTGCTGTTGCATCACACTGAACATGGTGCAGAGAAATAAAGAGAAGAGCTGTCTGAGGAGCTGAAAAAGCATATAAAAGCTATCCATGTTGAAGGTAAAGGCTAGAACCACCTCCAAAAAGCTTCATGTTCCTATGATCACAGCTGCTATATTAAAAAAATATACAGTTCACGAGACTGTATAGCCACACTCCTAGGATGTGGATGCAAGAGGAAATGCAGCCCCAGGTTGATAAGACAGACGAAACCATGCAAAACCATTCAAGCTGAACTCTAGGGTATTTGTCCAAGTTTGGTTCATAATAGAAGACTTCAATATTAGCAGAAAAACTAAAAAGCCAGATTGGAATTGGACAAAATACTTGTTGACAAGCCCCAAACATTTGGTTACTGATAAAAACAGAAATTAAGCTTTTTTACTTCAGTCACATCAGTGAGTAGGGAATGAGAACGTGTTGGTTTATTATGTTGTTTTTGTGGACCAGCAAATTTATCCATGTCTGTGCAGCCTGGGAATTCCAGTGACAATACCATATGTGAAGATGTCCCACAAACACCAAATATTCTGAATTTATACATATACTGTGGTGAAAATTAACTGTTTAAACTTTAAAGCAAATACAAATGCAAATTTCATTTGTATTGATTTTTTTCTATAAGGCCAACATCGTGAAATATTTTTTCACTATACAAACCTCAACATCAAAGCTAAATATTTCAGCATGGCACTCCAAACAGTTAAAATAAATAATCAAGGTAATCACGGGAAAAAAAAATAAATATATATTCTGCTTTCTATTTTTTCAAAGAAATTGCTTCATTTTTACCCCCCACCCCCCACACATGCATTCTTTTTTCTCTCCTGGTCAGCTTGAATTTGTGTTCTACTTCATTATTGTTTTTGTCCTCATTAGTATCAGTGTGGTTTTGAGAGTGACAGGAGGAATTTGTAAATAGCATTGTTGAACAGAAAGGCCTAATGACCTGCAGCCTCTTAGCATAAAATAATAAAATAAATAAATAAATAAAAATAAAAATAAAATAATTCCTGATAGGGAGACATGCATAGTAGGACCTGAAGTTTTTAAGTATCTGAAATGTATTGCTTTTTATGGAAGCTGTGATTATTTTTAAATGAAGATGATTACCTCTGAGAGTCCCTGCTGTGATCTGCTGGTGTCATCATTCGTTGGAGGGCACCGTGCAGCCTTTGAAACTGTATCATAAAGTGTCCAAAGGTGATATTAAAAGCATGAACTGGTTATTTTATTAAAGCAGTATGATCTATATATTTTTTTTTTATTATTATCCCTACAGACATGTTGTTTTTGCGTTTTGGGGGAGAAATGCGCCAAACACAAAACGCTTGAGCTCTTTCCCCCCTCCATTTATGCTGCAGAATAACCTGCGTGCATTTCTATAAAAGCTCACCTCTGGGCATGCCAATTTTCGGATGCTGTCTCCAAGTGTGTGCAGGTTAACTTTGCCTCTGCCTGCTCTCTGTCGAGGCACATCCTCGCTTGTTTTTCCGTGCACGTCCCTGGAAATTGGCAAGAGATCTGCAGCGTCCGTGGAGCGCTCCTCCGCGTCTCCGGGCTCGCTGTTCGGGGCGCTGATGCTGGAGAACGGACACTCTCCGGAGAGCTTCAGCTCCTTCAGCTTGGCGCAAAACATCTTTGGAGCTGTGAAGGATTCGCTCCACTGCCTGGTTTCTCTTCTTCCTTTCCTTCTCTATTATCTCATTTCAGAGGGAGATAGATGTGGTGAAGCAGCTGCGGGTCCAAGCATCTCGTGGTCTCATCCAGGAGATGCTTTCGTCTTCTCAGCGAGCAGGCGCGCCGGTTGAAATTATTCGCCTCGCCAGAGCCAGAGATATCTCAGTCAGTATTCAGTGAAGGCGGCATGGACAACTGATGGCTGGGAACCATCATTAGCAAAAAACCAATGAGGCGCCCGAGAAAAAAAAAACGAACGAAGTCCAATCCGTGCGCAATAGGGGCTGGTATGGGCTTTCTGAAGGACCTATCAGCCAAGAGACATCATTTCCAAGCCACTGCTCGCATGCAAACGATTTTTTTCCTTTAGTCTCATCAAGATTTTTGTTTGGGATTAAAAGCCATCATGTGAAACCAGGAACCTTTTATAAGTCTATAAACCTGCAGAGCTTTGAAAATATTTATATTTTACAACAAAATGCTTTAGCTTCTGCCTTTATCTTCAAGTGGAAAAACTGGAATTATTATTACTTTGAATAAAGCATTTAAATTGGTCAGAGTAGCAATTAAACATTAAACAGACTAAATAGAGAAAAGATCAACCACGTCAGCAATATTCGTCCGAAATATTGGCCAGTTGGGTGTGAGATTGTGCTAATTGTTTTGAAAATCTGGGGCACTGTAGTGATGACTTTTTTTGTCAGTCATGCTTTATGATCTGTTACCACACCAAACTTTAACTCAGTAGCTGTAAAACTGAATAAGTTATAGAAGTTTTTGTATTGGCAAAAGTTGGAGGCTGCTTGAACTGAGTTGGCTCCAAAATTGAATCTGTTACAGATGTAAACATCTATTGATTCCTTTCATTGCTTTCCTTTTGAACTAGGTGTGGCAGAACACAGGAGCAGGAACTGATTATGAAAAAAATACTAAGGGAAGATGAACTGTTGGCACAGAAAACAAAGACAAAACAATAAAGGAAGTCAATTTAAAAATGACAAGCAGAAAAACGTCAACCCAGAGATACTGACAATAACTGTGCTTCAGCTGGATGAAAACATCTGTTTCCTTTATCACTTTTTTATTACATTTACACTAAAACACACCTTCTATTTTTCCTTTTTGCTTTGGCAAATTAAGAACTAATACAAATTGACGTGATAAATCAAATTTAAGTCATTTAAAGATGAGTGTGGGGGAAAAAAATGTAAAATCTTCCCACTGGCAGCAGATTCACTTTAAAACCAGCTGCTGATAGAGAGCAGCTTTTTCACCGAGCACCTGTTTATTTATTATTTATTTACTTTCATGTTTGCACTTGATGCATGATGACTCATTACAGGCAATTAATGGGAAAATTAAAGTAGAGAAGAAAAAAAATGTTACTAATGCTTAAATATTTCTTCAGATGCACATTTTACTTCTTCTGCACGATGAACACTGTCTCAACAGTTCCTCCACCAGTGCTCTCCGTCAGGCAAATTTATGCAACTCAGCAGCTCATCTGTATTTGGCTCTGGAAGGGAAGAAGAGAGCGATATGTTGAGGTGTGTCCTGAAAGGTTTGTCCTCCAGTCTTGTTGACCCATCTGCTTTGACAGAGATATCATCATCTGCTGCTGCTGCTGCTGCTGCTCACCACAGCACCCAAAGGAATCAACAGCAGCATCACTGGCATGAACAAAGACATTTGTCATGACAATGCACACACAGCATCCTCTGCTCTGGGACAGCAAAGCAAATATCAGGACAGAAAAGTCTGAGAGTAGGACACACTTTTTATTTGTCTGAAGATGGCCTAAGCTGAATGATGAGTTCCTTTTCATTTATATTGGTGGCCATCAAAAGGCAAAGGCAGATGACAACGCTTTTGCCCAGCTCTTCCACATTCATTTTTCATCATTGGGCAAAAACAAAGTTGTGTGCACTCACTTTCAGTTGGACAATTATTCAAGCTGATTTATGGGTTTGTTTAGGTCATTCACTTTGCTGCTCTCAGAGAAAACATTTCAGCTCATTTTCCCAGAAATCCTAACAAATCCTTGATACTTTTTTTTTTTTTATAGAAGCAAACTGATCCAAAACTGGCATCATTTACCTCTGCTTTCTGGTCCACAGCATGTTCCACATAACGTAAATGATTACAAAGGATTTAAAGTTGAGATGTAAAAGAGATATCGTCAGTTGTTTTTTGTTTTTTTAGTTTACAGATCTTTTGCTCACAACAATTTTGAATGAAGTAAATAATTCTGCTGAGGTGTTTTTTTTTTTTAAATCTGATGTACACAAACACACTGTAAATCAAATTGTTTGAAAATCGAAATTTGAAAGCTGCCACTTGAACGTGTGTGAAAGTGTCCATCCCCACTCCCACTCCCACTCCCACCCTGACTGGCACAGCATGAAAGGCTGCCACAAATACCCAGAGGCAAACACCAAGAAACATTTGGCT
>JAVKLF010000100.1:7202378-7218311 GCA_034783495.1 Millerichthys robustus
CCCACTCCCACCCTGACTGGCACAGCATGAAAGGCTGCCACAAATACCCAGAGGCAAACACCAAGAAACATTTGGCTGTGCATTAACTGTAACAATTTTCACTTTTTCAAAACATGTGACTTCTGTACATTTTTCTATTTTCTATTTTATTTTTAAAAATATTGATAAAATCAATTTAATAGAGAAAGTTAAGGTGAAAATGCCATGGCCATCTTTTAGTGTTGCATGAAGGGGTGTGCTGCAGGCACTGAAGCTGGCATAATTTGATGATTTACACCTTTCTAAGTTTCCACAAAATCAAAAGTGGCACCAGAAACTACTCAGACAACTAGAACAGTCAGACAGCGGACCTTTAGCGTTTCTGGAGATTCAATGTCTTTTTATCTTTTAAAAACTATTACTTTGTCTCAAACATATAGACCTTGGTAAATGGCAATATTTTGTTAGTAGTGTATTTGCTCTATTAATGTTTGATTAAATTAAACATATTCTACATGTTATGTGTATGGTTGGATAATGACTAGCCTCTTCTGATCGTTGACACTTTTGTACTTTCATGAACACAATAAAACTGTTGAGCACTAATACATTATTGTGGTGACTGAAAAAACAAACAATAAAAAACTACAAGCATTGCCTCTTTTGTTCAGGTATTTGTTGCTTTCTTTCATACATTTTGCAAGAAATAAAATAAATTAACTTTTTATTAGTAAGCTGTGAGTCAAATACATTATATGTACAATTTAAAAATACTTCATGTTGGCTTCTAAATAAATAAATAAATAGTAAAACCATTAATTAAATAATCAAGAATAATTCCGAGGTACCCTGAATGCATCCTCATTGGGCGGGGCCAAAATGCTCCAATAGAGAGCTGCGTTCAGAGACACGTTGAGCATTTCCTACAGCAGACATGTCAGCTTCCTGTGTGTTGACAAAAACTGCTAAATAAATCCCTTTTGAGCTGCTGAAGTGACCTCCACCATGGTATGTCTACTGATAAATAACTAAAAGAAGCGCTTTGTATTTATCTTTGCTTTGCTGTTTTTTTAATAACTGTTTACAGCAGCTCAGAATCAGTGACTTGTCTGTTAGCAGTCTGTCAAAATTACCAATATTATATTATATGGTTACAAAGTGCCAGCTTTCTCAATAACCAACTACTGGCGTGTTTCTTATGTTATCACAGGTACTTGTTAACTCCGACTCCGTGATAATTCTTCGTCTCAAAGGACCGCTGGAGTTCAAATGTCTGCTGGACAGCACATATGGTACGTTCACGGACACAATTTCATTACTGGTCCATAACATCAACCTTTTAGTGCGGTTGATTTTAATTGACATTAAAATGTTAATTATTTAGAACTTTATGCCACATTTAGCAGTCTGTGCATGCCAATACAAAACAATGCAGTGAAGTAAAATTTTGAGACTAAAGCTCCAGTGTGTTTTTTTGGTTTGTGGTTCTAATTGATTATTTTTTTATATTACAATGGGAAATTTAAGCAGTGTTAAGTTCTAAAAGCAGAAGCATCCAATTAAACTTTAAGAAGTTAATTCATTGTAAAATATGGATTGTGCATGTTTATTTTTTCTGACAGTGGAGCATGTGCAGAGGAAAGTCTCAACAGCGTTCGAGTGCCTTCGTTCCCAGGTGAAGTCAGACTCCTTTGTTATTGTGGTCTGCAACAGTCCTATTGTTATTTGGCCAAACAAAGATGTTTATGAAGAAATCTCTCAAAGTACACCATGTGACACTGTATTTCAGCGGATGCAGTAAGTACTACACTGTCCTTCTTTGTAATCTCATTGAGAACCTCATTACACAACATTAAGATCAGTCTCTTTATATCTGAATTTCTGTTTGGCAACAATTTTACTTTTAAATTCTCACATTCACATGAATCTGGTTTTTCTCAGTTATGTCAGTTTATTTTTTTTCCAGCTGCTGTTAGTTTTGGTTTTATAAACCATATTAGAAATGAAATGTGTATCTTTTAACCTGAATTGTTGTGAATATATTCATTTCAGAACAGATGAACAAGAGACTAGAGGAAAGAGATCTACAAAAAATAAAAATAAAAAAGGTTTTTCTTCGGTATGTATATCTTTTGTGTCTTACTTTGAAAATGTAAATCTTAAAACACCATTTTCTTTGAGCTACTAGATATTTACTAGATCAGGTAAATTAATAGTTTGAACTATACATTTTCTTAAAGTATGAGTGCAGTCAATCTTTTTCATTCTAAATTAATCTGCTGAATAATTTCTCAATGCAAATCTTAAATTTATCTTTTTATGAAACAGAAAACCTTCAATCTTAAACCCCACATCAGCTGAGGAAATACTGTCATAGCAGATGTTATACCCTCTCTTATGAAAGATGGGAGGAACCATCCAAACAGTTATTAGCACTCAATATAAAAACCTGTTAAAATGTGGGTTTATGAGATTTGCAAATCATTGTATTTTGCTGTTATTTACATTTTACACATCATCCCAATGTTTTCACACTTTGGGTTGTAAAAAAAATACTTATGCTTCAAAATGTTTTTCTGAGTTTGTACTTGAATGTGAAGTGAAATGTCTTGTTTAGAGTGTCCTAAATCTTTCCCTGATGATGGAAGTGACAAGGCCAGGCCCTCTCTCAGCCCCAGTCCTCAGCAAAACGGTACAGAAATCCCACTTCCTG
Organism: Millerichthys robustus; assembly: GCA_034783495.1. Lineage (NCBI taxonomy): Eukaryota > Metazoa > Chordata > Actinopteri > Cyprinodontiformes > Rivulidae > Millerichthys > Millerichthys robustus. The sequence continues at coordinate 7,205,071 of JAVKLF010000100.1, forward strand.
TCTGCAACGCTTCCCATGGACTGTGTTGTGCGCACCAGCTGCAACAGCATGATCAAAGAGTATGTCTCTATTTGGAATTTGGCTGATTTAAAGGAACAGTTTTTGGTTTAAAAATAAGAATAATTTCTCACATTGGGAAAACAGTGCCTGTACACAACTGATGGAGGCGCTGACTCACCAGCTGATTGAGATGGAGAAAATGATCCTACACCACATGAAGGGGCTGACGCTGCTCGTTCCAGAGCCACTCCACTTCTTCCTACCAGAACCCAACGAACTGGTGACTGTGATGTTTCCAGCAGGAGTGCCTGACAAAGAATTAGAGACACAACGTAGGGTAAGAGCCACAGTATGTGCTTTTTGTTTTCTTTGCCCTGAACATAATGAACTAATTGATGAGATTCTTTCCTCTTTTGTCACTACAGGAGTTACATCAGCAATTTAATTTGCCGGATGACTGGCCTTACTTTAGAAGGGCCAACGCATACCACTTTTCCAATGAACCCTACAGGGACGGTTATCTTCGAAACCCTCATGCAGTTTTAACACACCCTTCTCTCGATAATGGAAAGGTAAATTAAAACTCTGTTGTATTTTTTTTAAGATTCACTGTGAAAGTAATGAAAACATTATTTAGTGTATGGTTTTCCTAAAGTTCTGCACTTGTCTTTTGTCAAGGTGTACTTGGTCCAGGGAATCTACAGCTACCACCATTACATGCAGGATCGTGTAGATGATAATGGCTGGGGCTGTGCTTATCGTTCCCTGCAGACCATCTGCTCCTGGTTCCAGCAGCAAGGTTATGTAGAGCGCTGTGTGCCCACTCACAGGGAGATCCAGCAGGTAGAACCAGTCGCAACAAAAAAAAATTCATAAATGCCATAACGTTAGTAAATTGACATCCAAGATACCTGTCTCTATTTGTCTCATTTTTCTCCAGGCCTTAGTGGATGCTGGAGACAAGCAGATATCCTTTGTGGGGTCTCGTCAGTGGATTGGCTCCATTGAGGTTCAGGTTGTTCTGAACCATTTGCTTGGGATCACATCCAAGATCATGTTTGTGAAGTAAGATTATGTTCCTTAACACAGCATATAGGGAATGTTTATGTTGCAATTTTTTTGATTATTCTGACACAAATTATGTTTCTTCTTCAGTCAAGGATCTGAGTTGTCATCGAAAGGCAGAGAGCTGGCTAACCACTTTGTCACTGAAGGAACTCCTGTTATGATTGGTCAGCTGATTTTAAGATAGTAATCTGAATTTTTTTTTTGTTTAAAACCAAGTTCAACCAAGCTTTACTGAAACCTGAATGTTTAGGTGAAGCAGAACCAGTATTTATTCCTGGAATGATTGTATAGGGTTTTAAAGAGATTTGATATTTTTATCATTCAATTTGATCATGACTGATATAAAAGTTTTTCAGAATTAGTGGTTATATTGTAAAAAAAAAACAAAAAAAAACTACATAATATATATATTTTTTCCTGTTCACACATGTCACTGAGCAACCTTTAAATTTATTAGTAATTTTGAAAAAGAGGAATTCAGCTGAAAGTCAGAGATTCAGGCTTGTTAAAACTTTTCATTTCATTTGCAGGTGGAGGAGTTTTGGCTCACACTATCTTGGGTGTGGCATGGAGCGAGACAACAGGGCAGATCCGTTACCTCATTCTAGATCCTCACTACACTGGAGGAGAAGACCTACAGATCATTACAGACAAGGTAACTTCTACAAACAAGCAGCCACAGCAATACTTTACATTGGAGAACATAAGTTTTAACACACATTGTCTTTCACAACAGGGCTGGTGTGGATGGAAAGGACCTGAATTCTGGGATCAAACTGCGTATTACAACCTGTGTTTGCCTCAGAGACCAAGGGTTATCTGAGCTCTTACAGACTTTGAGTCAGACATCACTGAATCCAGAAAAATATGAAAAAATATGAAAAATCTATATAACTATTTGATGAAAATTGATGTAGGTAATTTTCATTACTTTGAATTATTTAGCAGAAATGTCAAAAAATAGTTAAAAATATTAACTCCCAAAAGAGACACTAAATAAAGTTGTTGTTAAAGTTTTCAAAGCTTGGCTTCTTTCTGTGGCTTGTAATGTAAAAACGTGGAGGTATTGCACTATAACTGCACAAAGCTAGTATTTATATAGCTAAAACTATACACTGTATATTTCCACATCTTCAGCTGTCTCTGTATGGATTACTGACAGGTTTTGTGAAAAAACACAACAACTAAGCCATCATTCTAACACCGTAAAGCTCGTTTTGATGCAGCCAATCATCTTTGATGTGTTCGAAAACGAACATTGAACCTCTCGAGATGCTGATTTGTGTCAAACATTGCAGACTGTTGATGCTTATGGTTCTGTGGATGACATTTCTATAGATTCATTTTTTTGTAGTATTTTAACAAATAGTTACTTGTTGTTTATTTGGATTTATTTTAAGAGGTAAGAAGTATCACTCTAGAGTTTTATTTTTGTGTGTGTGATCAATGAAATTACACTTATCTTGACTTTGTTGTCAAGTCAATTGACGTTTAAAAGACTACATGGCTATTCTTTCACTGTTTTGAAGGGTACACCTGACTGAAATCACGTCTGTATTGCTTGTTCTTACTGTGCTGCTCTTGGGAAAACAATAACACTGTCCTGTAGAGCAAAAGAAACAAAAATAAGGCTTAAAAATTGCTCGTCATTATACAGACATATCAACTCGCATATAAGGGTTATGAATGATTGATCTTGGATTTTGTTTTTATGGGTTTACCCCCTGGTTATAATACAGAAATCCCCCTTTCAGTTCCCATCTTTGCCTTTTTTATATTGGCTTGTAAATTCTATGACAATGACAAGGCACAGGTTCATATGATCCCATAACTGCTATTGTCCCAGGACATCGGCATCTCATGGGTGAGTGTCACTTATGTTAAGAGTAAGACCATGACAAATTGTAATTTCAAGGGACGCGTCTGCAGATAATCCCCTTTAATGGTACTGGAGATGCATTTGAAGAAGCTGTTACTTTAGTGTGATGGATAGAAGCTAAATGACCTCCTCTGTGTTCCATGGTGTGGTTGAGTACTTTAGAAAGGTTGTCAGGAAAGGTCATAGTTTTTGTCAACTCCTTTTTAAATTTGGTTTCTTGGACAATATAAGTTTCTATTAAAATATTTACTGTATATAGAGTTGTCTTGTAGTTTTATCTTGATTATACTAACATGTTAATAGTTGTCACAAAATATCACAATATAATTACAGTTATGTTCTTAAAAAGTAACAATAAAAACAAAAATATGTAAAGCCCCCTACAATTGTACAATGCAAACTGATCAAGATACACAAACCACTATATGGCAATGGTTTTACACAAAATAGTCTTTCTATATCATAAAATCATAAAAAATTTTCCCAGCCAATTTGTTCATTTCTTTAAGAATTGATTGTGCTGTTTTAAAACCATATCTTTTGCATATTCAGCTTTAAATCTTAAAGGAAAACTTGATATTACATCCATCCATCCACCCATTATCTTAACCCACTTCTTCCTTTCAAGGTTACAGGGGTCACTGGTTCCATTTGTTACTGAAATCTTTGCTAATTTTCATCTGTTTTAAATATTTATTATCAGAAAGCAGTGTTTTGTGTGAACTAATTATGCTAATTTGTGAATTATATTTATAAACTACTTTTATATGTGAACAATTAGCATAGTTCTCAGACTATTTGCATTTAAAAGATTAAGTTGTGTTTTATTTTTTCTTTCTTTTTTTATCTCCCTTACAGGCTTTTATTCCGAAGTTTTGTTGTCAAAACATCCGTTTACGGTTTAAACAATTTGCGCATGCGCAGAGCAAAATACGGAAAACGTTGCTAGGAAGTGACGCTCCATAGTTACCTAGCTCTCTCGCTTCATCCGGTTGTTTTGTTTTCCTTTAGAAGGTATGGAATTCCACTATTTTCATTTTGAAATTAAACATTTTTATTTTTGCTGAAGTAAATATAGCTACAAGGTGAAGTACTGTGGCTTTCTTCGTAAGGTAAAATATCGCCTTGTCTCGGCACAGCTAACTAACGGTAATGTGGTTAGTTTTCATTAACAATGTTTCTGTTCTGTATTTTGGAAAATGTTTTGCTCTCGTGTGTAACAGTAACGAGCTACTGAATTCGAAGTGTTCACAATAAAGTTAAGATAAATTTGTTAATTTTGTTTGTGGTTTGTTGTGTTTTTGTTTTGAGCTTTTTTTGTTTTCTACATGATCAAAATTTTAATTCATGGCCAAGTGCTTTGCCTTTGCGGTTTTTAAAATCTCATTTTGCTTATCTTTTTAACACTAAGAGGCCTACCAACTGCGCCACCGTGCAGCCCTCTGTAGCTTGTAGTGTTTGTTGAATTTGTAGGAAAACAGAAACTAAATTCTAAAAAATACACAAAGCAGTCATACTATAAAGAGTAATGTATTCGTAGAATATGTAAAAACACCGTATCTCTTATTTAACCTTTTATACTAAGCTTACACTCGTTCATTGTCTCCAAGGGTCTGTGTTGGGAAAAGCTGCCATGTTCAACGCCAGTGAACTCGAAGGTGAAGTGGATCACTCATTTTTTGACAGCGATAGTGATGATGGCAGGGTAGATGGAAGAATAAAGAAAGAAGACTTGAAGGCAGAAAAGCAGAGCTCAAAAGCACACAAGCAATTGCCTGAAAAACATATCAAAGATGAAGGTATTGACCTATCCCCAAGGACTGAATGGACACAAAGACGGTTCAAACAAGCTGAAAACAACAAGAAAACCAGAGCATCTGATGTCTTGTCTGTTTCCTGTAACTCAGATAAAGCCATAAGTAGTAACAGCGATAGCGAGGATGACACAAATTTGAGCTCTACCAGCCCACCCCGGTCATTAAATTTGGACCACACCAAAGTGGTAAAGGGAAGCAATGTAGAGCAGCAGGAAAGTGTGTCCTCCAGTGGCCTCAGCAACAGACATCGGGTGGAGGGTTCATATCAAGAAAGAGATGAAAGTGAGTAAACACATTTTTCCAAAACTCTCTTATTCTATGTTTGCTTTCTTTATTATTGCTAACATGCTCCACCAATCAGGCACCTTCAGTTTAGAAAGTCAACTTGAACACAAACTGGTTCTCCACTGTCCTGGAGGGAGAAACGGGAAGAGGTTTTTGTTTACCAACAGTGAGGTCCTGTGCATGGAACAAAAGTGTCAGCAATATCGTCGAGAGGAGACACGCCTTTCTGCAGCAGCCAGATCGAGGGAGGCCATAAGGAAGAAAATCTTTGTAGCCAAAAACGTAGCTCGGATTCATACATCTCACAGTGCACTTAACAGGCAGAGGGAACAGCAACGCATTGAGCGTGAGAACCTGGTGAGTAACAAGGCTTTGGTAAGAACTTATAACTTCACCCTTATTTGTTGCCATTAATCAGTCTGAAAAGTTATTCACACACATTCACGCTACATTAAGATGAAGAATCACTGGTTTTCATACATTGTTTTTACAGTTCATTGGCTGTGGATTACATTAAAAATATTTACTTGTATAAAGTTATGGGTCAAAGTGAGACACATTGATTTCTTTAAAATGTTCAGATGAATTGTGCAACCAAGCTGTTTGGCATTTGAATGAATACAACGATAAATTAAAAGTTTAGCATTTCTTTAGGGAATGCGGTCCACCCATCACCTTTCATGCCAGGCATTAGATTAAGATCTTCTGATGTTAAGAAATGCCAGCATAGTATGCCTGTGCAAATTCTGTTATCCGGATCATCGCAATAGCAAACAGGTTTAAATCAGAGGCAACCTGATTTAGAACAGTTCTGTTTTGAAAATGTTTCGACACCTGGTACCTCTGTGTGAGCTACCAGAATTTTCAAAGAATTAGAATTGACAAAGACTCCTGGATAGGTGTCAAAATGTTTTCAAAAAAGAATTGATATAAAGTCCGGTTGCCTCCGATTTAAGCCTGTTTGCTGACAGAGTAGCAATTTTAATCAAACCTTGAAACTAACAAGTTGCAGTGTTGTGATGTTGCAAGATGTTTAGAATAGGTGTTGTAAATGACTCTCAGCTTTGACCACATCAAATAGTAGCTCAATATCTGTAAGCTGGAAGCTTAGAAGCGCGAGAATCATGGTCTAAATCTCTACAGATTATCATGAATGTTTTTGGGCATTTGTAGCTTAGCAACAACTAAACTGATGACTTAATGCTACATCACCGGTGGCTGTCAGAACAACATAAGGGAAAGTCTTAGCAGGCAGTATACATAAATTAAAAACTCACAAGTAAATGTTCAGTTTTTAGGGTACAGGGATGCTTTGTCATGGCATGTCTAATTTTACATAAGGTGAAAGAAGTTACCATGTGTTTAAATTCTTTTACTTTTTTCATTCGCTGTCTGAAGGCTGGGCAGAGTAGTGTTAGAGAAAGGAATATCCAATTATTTTTAAAAATTAGCTAAATACAAATCTCACAAAACTGGATCTATCCAGATTAATAGTTAGTTGTTCTTAAGGTTAAGGGATATTTGAAATTGTTTTACTTTCTAGCTCTGTGCTTCTTTTTCTTCTCAATACCTAGGAGATCTTTGAGGTGCAAGGAACCTTATTCCCATAGATTAAGGATGAATCAATAGCCTGATTTATCAAGTCTTATTGAAGATCTACTTTAGCTCAGTTTGTATTGGTTCATATAAATAACAGGGTCACACATTATGTCACTTTTTTTCTGTTTTTTTTGCTGATCTGTTTTCTGCTAATTGCACTACAAGTAAAAAAAGTGAGGGCTCCAACTGGAATTTTCAAGACTTAATCTACTACTGTTAGCTTTGTGCCTCACTTACCACAGTGAACCCTCAGAAGTATAATGGAAAGACTCAGTACATCAGTTACTTTGTTTCCCCCTTTAGCATTTTAAGGATGTCCTATTTGGTAATATGGAGGTAGTCATAATGTTATGGCTGATTGGTGTATAAAGGTACCAATCATTTGGGTTTAGTTGGTCTGGACAGCCAGCTCTGGAAACTGACACTGAACTTTTATAGACAGCAGCAGGTGGGGGGTTTGGCGCAGTGACGAGAGATGGCTCAAACTCTGACGTTTCACACACGCAGACTCAAACACACACACACACACGTTATAACTTAACTGTAATACTTAGGCATAAACAATAATATTTAGAAGAGCCATTATATTTATTAATGAGATAAAAAATGCTATTTAAATAGCTATTAACAGCAAAAAGGATGGTTAAAAAGTGTAAAAACTTTGTGATTGTATTCATTGTTTCATGTGTTAGTTGAAGTTCACACACATTACTGATTTAGCTATTGTTTTGTAAAAGTTTTTGTGCAGAAATAGCTTTCAGTCATTTTCAGGACAAACTGTTCTGTCTCTGAACTACCTCTCGTCAGAACTGCTTTTTGCCTTCTCTATTCTTAGAGAGAAGTAATTGAATCTGTCGTGTGATCAGTGTCCACCCTACACACACACACACACTCACTACATTTAACACACCTCATTTTTCCTGCACAAAATGAGTTAAACTGTATGTACTAGTTAAAAAGTTAAATTTATTTGATAGATTACCTGTGAAGATCTTTTAAATTATTTATACTTTGAGAATGGGTGATGAGTTTATAACCACAATTCATTGGTTTGGTTTTAGCTGTTATGCTGTCTACCAAAGCTCTTTCTGAATTTTAATTTAAACTTATAACTTGGAACCAATGCAAGATTTCTGTATTAAATGTTTGTTCTATACATGGTGTGCAGATTTGCTTATTAAATCCATCTAAGCATTTGCCAAGAAATTATTGCACTTGGAATCTCTTTGATAAAACTTTGACAAATAGTAAATCAATAGGCTGATTGATGATACGTCTCTCTGAGTCAGATATCACTGGCTATAATAAAGACACAACTTTTAGATATCGCTCTGCTTTACTTTTTGTCCTACCTTTTCTATGTCCTCAATTTGTCCAGTTTTTGCAAACCTTTTAGAGTATACTGTTCTGCACACCATGTCAGAATATACCAAGTGTTTGATTAATGACTGTTTCAGGATCACCTTGTTGAAATGAAAATAGAATTTCATGCTTTTGGAACTGTGTTAGATTTGGTGTTTTTTATGCATTTAAAAAAAATCCACAAAAATTATTTTTTGTCATAACTGCTATTAAAATGAACGTACAATATTTTAAACAAATATTCACAAAATGTATTTTTGCTGTAATAGCTGGTTACACTGCAGCAGGTTTTTAATTACATTGTTCATATTTCACAACACTCCTCACATCATCGGTTTTAATCTAGTTTTACATTTTGCTTTAACTGAATGCACTTAAAATGTATTGCTTTCAAATGCATGATGACTTTCTACGACAGAGTGTAGGTGCTGAGAAGTTTCTACATTCTAGGTTTTAATTAGCAAATACAGTGTTAAAAAAATAAAATCTTTTTTTTTGTTATAGGCTTTCCTTAAGAGACTGGAGTCAGTCAAGTCCACACCTGGCCTGAGGCGTTCAGAACAGCTGGCAGACTATCACCGCCTTACCTGTTACCCAGGAGTGCAGATGAATCCCAGATATAGATCCAACGTGATAAGAGAGGGATGTAGCAGGAGAACATCTTCAGGTGTGTTCGGTCCAGATCTTCTGACTTATACAGAGGTCAACCACTGTGATCCTTTACTGTCTAATCATACTTGAAAGAATATGACAGATTTGTGACTGGATACTACTTATACTGTACATCCCTGAGCCAAGGTTTGTTAGGTAACTTGTGCAGCAGAAAACTGCAGCTGTGCACACAAATGTCTGATTTTGACTATCACAGCATCACAGTTTTAATGTCATAGGTCTTTTTTTTTACCAGTCTGAGGTGGTTTGTGTTCATCTCCAAACAAAGTACATAAACTGCACAACATTCTTCTCAATCTGAGGCAGCAGATTTCTCATGTCTGAGCTGCTGCTTCCAGATGGCAGCAGGGATTTAATTAACACAAAGAGAGGTCATTCAGGCAGTTTAGAACAGCTGTGCGCTCTTGGAAGCATCACTCATCCATTTATAAATCAGTAACTGCTTCACAGTTCCCATGTTTATTGTTGGATATCTTCGTGATTGTAGTTTTTTTTTCTTTTTCAAATAATACACCAGAACCAGAGCCCAGTATGCTAAAGAACATTTACCAGCTTCCAAAAAAATCCTGGAAATAGTCCTCTTTCCTTCATATATATTTAATCTTTAAACAATACTAGAAAAAAATGTAACGTTTCTGTTGTGATTCTAATTTAGGAGCATGTTTTTCTCTTTTCAGTACTCTCAGGTCCCAGACTAGTCAGCTCTAGATCAACTTTCGCAAACATTTACAGAAACACCTGGTCCAAAAAAACGGTACCAAGAATCCGACCTGCCTGGTGCTAAAATCCCTACACCTAATTTTCAATAAATATGCTTCATCTTAAGCCCTGACATCAGTTATCAGTTCTTTACTAAAGATTGTTTTGGATTTTATACCATTTCTCACATCTTGTATGAGATTTAATCTAACAGATCACTGTTTTCTACCAACAGATGTATATTTATTTTCTGTAATATGCTTATTCTGTTCCTTATTCAGTACTGCTTTTTCCACATCCCAGCTGAGTGCTGATGCCAGAGTGGGTATAAAGTTGGTTAATTCATGTACGCTGCAGCATATAAAACAAACTTTTTCTGCTGCTGGTGAATATTTAGATGTTTCTTTTTTTTATCAAAACCATTCGAGCTGTGGTAAACAACATGCCAAATGGGATTCTGATGAATGCATTTGATCACCAGTGGAGATACTTTAAGTACTCATGTTACTGCTAAGAAATTCATTACAAGTGAAAATAGGTACGCAGTGACTTGCTGTTTTATCATATTAGACTTATTTTGATTGTATCTCAATAAAGTTTGCATTTTTAAGTTTGTTTAAATAAAGATTTTTGAAACAGTACCAGTAACATTTTTTTTTCAAAACAAACAAGAATGAGGAAGATTATAAAGACAAGAAAGATGCAATAATAGACTCAATTTTTATTAATAAATAAAGTTAGAGGTGCGATACAAGGGTCAGAGTGGCCACAACACATCATATGGGCCTCAGTAATTAACACTGGGAGCGTCACAGTCTGTGCCATTGCATCTTCACCAGCTGTCACACTGAAAGACAGCCTTTTAGCAAATGGTAATGAGGTATATAAATATATATATACACATTTCTGATGAGACACAAACTTAGGTCAGGTCCCCACCTTCCCCCAGGCTGGTGCCACTGCATCACAAGAATAAGACTTCAACAAAGTGGAGGTTTTCTGTTAGGGGCTGGGGAGAGGGCCAAGTTTAGTATGTGATTTTCTTGATTTCGTCGTACAGCACCAACACGAAGGCTCCACCCATGCCTCTGATCACGTTGGACCAGGCGCCTTTGAAGAAAGCTCGCCCTCCCTCATCTTTCAGGATCTTTCTCCAGCAGTCAATTGTGCCCTTGTACATTATGTCAGCTGTGGAAACAGAAAAAAGGTGAGACACTCGTGCCCAAATGGGTTTTTCACAAAACAAACAAGCTTGGGTAGATGATCACCTCCTTTGCGTCCTGACTGCATCATCATACGACGTCTGACAGTGTCAAAGGGGTACGAGACGAGACCTGCGGCAGCAGTGACGGTCTGGGCAATCATCCAGCTGATGATGATGTGTGTGTTCTTAGGATCTGGCAGCATGCCTGTACAAAGAAGTCAATAGGTCACTGTCAAAAACATTAAAAGCAACCCATTACAGATCAGAATGGATAGACATGCATACCTTTGGCTGTGTCAAAGCATCCGAAGTAAGCTGCTCTGTAGATGATGATACCCTGCACTGACACGTTGAAGCCTAGGTAAAGACCCTTGATGCCGTCGGTCTTGAAGATCTTGGCGATGCAGTTTCCGAGACCGGTGAACTCTCTCTCTGCGGGGCCCTTGCCAATGTCTGCGGCTAACCTTGTTCTGGCAAAGTCCAGTGGGTAAACGAAGCAGAGTGATGTGGCTCCAGCTGCGCCACCAGATGCCAAGTTACCGGCAAAGTAGCGCCAGAACTGCGTTCTCTGATCCACACCACCGAGGAATATCTTCTTGTACTTGTCTTTAAAGGCGAAGTTCAGGGCCTGGGTGGGGAAGTAACGGATGACATTGGCCAGATTGCCTCTCCAGAACGAGATGAAGCCCTGCTCCTTTGGGATTCTGACCACACAGTCAATGATCCCCTTGTACTGCATCTCAGCGGTGATCTGTTTGCTGGCATGCTGCACCTGTTTAAAGATAAAAGGGGAAAATAAAAATGAGTTGTTTTCAGATCAATTCACGCCTGCACCATAATAGAAGATTATTTTTGATTGTGATGGCGTTGGTATGATGGTATTTTCCAAGGATTAGTTCCAGTCACATGAGACTCCTATTCGATTACATCCTTTAAGTTAAATTTAGTAACTCCTCTTTTACTTCAGTAATTTTCTGATAAAAACTAATTTAATTACTGACTAGTATGGCCGTTTTTTTCGAAGCACGTGTCCAGAGCACTTTCCACCTGTGCGTAAAACTATCCCCACGCTGACGTCTCACGTCTCACGTGTCCTTTGGCATTACGCACGAGACCATATGAACCCTTTCAGCGGGCAGGACATCTCTTCCCTCGGAGCACATCCCATTTAAACTTTAAATATTTGGTTTGCCTGTCACAAACAAATCGCGCGCGCATTACGCACAAGCGGCCGCGCCTCGGCCAACATCTGTTTCAGTTTGTTTTACCTGCAGCAACAGCTTGACTCTCTCAATAGGGGCAACAGCTGTTTTGGAGATGGCAGCGGCGATGCCACCCGCCAAAAAGTCCTTCATGAAACTGATTACCGCGTCCGACATGGCTGGGTGTTTCCCGTTCAAGCTTCGTTCCAAACTTCACCAAGATCCTCAAGGAAACCCTACGCCCCTCCAAGTGGACGAGGCAGCCCTCAACAGTTCTTATATATGGGGGGCATTCATCGCGAGAATCTTGAGTGATGGATTAGCAGCTTGTCGAACGGAGGAACGAGGCAGAATAAATTTCCGAGGTTGAAGTTCAAGCCGTGCGCCATATTTTTTTCTGGGGGGTCGAGAGCCGGCGGCCAAAGCCGGGGGACGTTTAAAGGACAAAAAGTATTTAATCTGATAACTGTCAAAACATACATTTCTACAGCAGTAATTGATCACAATCTACATCTTTCGTATTATCAGAGGGGTCAGAGAGTTCAGAAACCAGAAAATGAAGAAAAGCGTCAAAGTGGATCGTCATGGCATCATAGCCTATTTGATGTCCTCAGAGACAAAAATACAAATAACTATTTATCATAAGCTAATTATTATCCTGATAATAAAGCCAGCAGACTTTCATTCATCTCAAATCAAGAAAAAGCTGATACTATGAGATAGATCATCTCACATTAACTGTGTTTATTCAGACTGCTCTTTCTGCAATATGATCATTATTGACAAGTTTGTTGTTAAATGTTCAATGATAATCCTAATCTGGCAGATCTGACCAACAGGATGTAGTAAAGAAACATGATCCAAAGTTGTGAACAGGCCAAGTCGGCTCAGATTTGTTCCCCCTGTCAGGAGATTCTGAACATTATGTTCTTCACAGCATATCTTCCTATGTGACTGCATTCTGAATGTATTTGCAGAGCCTTTAATATTAGTGCAAACATTTTGTTAGCACCATTACAACTTCAAGAGAGTTTAGGTGTGTAAAGAAGGTAAATTCATTTTTTTATATGTATGCTATATTGCTCAAGTAACATTTTCTAATTTTGCATAAAACAGGTAGAAAACTAAATTCTAAAGTCAAAAAATAAAATAAAACTAACTTAACAAAAAATGTTTGAAGAGCGATAGAGACAAAAGACAAATACTAAAGTCAAAATGACTGTTTCACAAAGAAAAACATAGAAATAATTACAACTGGATGTGTGCGATGCAATAAAATAAAAGGGTTTGTAAGACTAAAAAAAAATCATATAAATAAAAGGTTTTGACTGACAGGCAGCCTACTGACCACTTGGTGGCGCCGTTTGTGTAGATTCCAAGCCGTACTCAAAGAATAAAAACGTCCTGCATTTGGATTTAATATCAATACAAATGATAAATCAAATCCTTTTTAC
>JAVKLF010000100.1:7249150-7260758 GCA_034783495.1 Millerichthys robustus
TGTTGATTCTATGTTGCATTGTGTTTCTGTGTTTGATATAATGTAAAGCACTTTGAAATGCCTTGCTGCTGAAATGTACTATACAAATAAAATTTGATTGATTGATTGATTGATTTAAACAAACTTACTGATGTCTCTCATCAATTTCAGAGAAAGTTAGAACAATCGTGTGAGCGCAGCAAAATAAGAAACATTTTGGATGTTACAGCGTAGCCGTGGTTAGAGCTGTCGCCTCTCAGCATGAAGGTCACAGGATCACCCCTAGTTTTCATCTTGCAGACCAAAAACATGCATATTAGGTTCATTGGCGACTGTCAAGTGTCCCTAGGTGTGAGTAAGAAAGTTGTTTGGGATTAGTAGGGTGTAAGTAAGGTGACATACTTCATTTTATCCTGCATAACTTACAACAGACGACGTCGGGCACTTGAACGTCACCAAAATGGATCCAACAGGGAGAGTTGATCAGACTAGCGGATCAATCAATATTTCATTTAAATGGTTGTTGCTCAGTTCAGGTGACAGCAGCTGACACTGTTGACACAACAAACAAAGAGAAATACAAAACTTTAACAGTTCACTTTGTAAAAGCGTCAGAGGTCTCAAACTGGGCCACAGTAGTTCTTTCTATTGCTTTAATCCACACTAACTGGTTTTGTCGTAACTTCATGCTCAACTCACAGAAAAGTGTCTTGGTCTACTTTAATGCAAACAAATAGTGGCTGACTGTCAAGTAATCCATGCCTTTAGATTATGTCAGATATATAAAATTCTGTTTTTGACCTGCATTGTGAAGGTTGTGTGTTGGTAGCTCCTAACGGAGTGTGACCTTTGTTCCACTTTACAGAGCCCACCCTTCCCTCTCCCTCCTCTATACATTTTTTCCGTTGCGTGACCACGTGACTAAGAGTGTGAGGTTTCATTAGAGGGAGCTGTCTCTCTTTAGCGTGGCTGTCTTGTGCAGGGTCAGCCATTGGGTCCCCAAAATTATGGCTGAGAATGTGACAGGGGGAAGATGGACACGAGACAGGCAGAGCACAAGTAACACGTCACACTGAAACCACACATGAGTTTCTGCAGCAGCCGCGCAGCAACAAATTGCCTATTTCTCTGTGAGAGCTGCTCTGTCTTATACAGCTTCTGTTTGGTCACTCTACTCAGTTTACACATCCACTGTTGAAAACAAGCTAAACTGGTTTCAGTTGCCTTGAAGCACTTTCCACAAAACGTAGGGTTATTAAACAGGACAATATTGCTGCATCAGATTTTAACCTGCAGGGTATGTTGAGCAGTTTGTAAAGCTATTCAATTATCAAGGTGGTGTTTAATCAGCCACAGTAGATCCAATATGGGTACTATTTTTTCGACTTTTCTATAAAGTGAACAGTTCTCTAAATATTGTAAAAGCTTTGACTCAACCAGTGTAGCATGTCGCAATACTTGTGAATCTAAATGTGTCATGTTTGCTGAATGTTCTACTTAGATTGCAGAATTGTGAGGTCACTTTATCTGTCTGCTTCTGGTGCCAGATCAATCAAATGTTGGCAAATGTGTATACTTCTCAGTTGATTACTTTTTCAAAGGTATCAAAGTATCAAAATGACATTGGTATCAAAGAGATTTACCTGCACAGTCTTACACAGATCTTTTACCAACAGAAGTGATATTGTGATTAGAAGCTGTGTTTTATTGCTGTAACTTTCAGGTTGTGGGTGAATGAAACAGTTGTTGCAAGCTACTACCAGTTTGTCTTCTTATTTTGTTATGTGTCAAGATGACCCTGCTGCCCTCTCTTACCCCCCCAGTTTCTTGTGCATGTGTTCATGGGTGTGGGGTGACTCATGAAGTTGCTCTGCCATTGGCTTGTCATCCTCTCAGGCCAAGTATGGTGAGTGGATGTGGTAGATAGTGGGTGGGTTTTAGGAATACCTTTTACCTCCATTAACTATTAGCCAAACCTGGAGCAAAAAGCAGAAGAAAGAAGTCAGAGTGGGTCTGTAACACAAGGTTTCACCATCATTCAGCAGGTTAAATGCCTAACTTAGTTTATTAGAAAGTGATCAGAACTGGTATTGAAAATGTCTGGTCATTTTAATCAGTCTCAACTTAATATTTATAATATTGAACTCAATTGGGAACATTATATAAAAAACAAGACTTTTAAGTTCTTCACTATGTAATGCCAGAATTTGTGCTACTTTATATGAGACAAAAGAACACATTTGAGAGCAGCATGTTGAGTCTAAATTTGTGATATTTTGCTCTTTAAAGTGTTTTCAATTCATATTCTGAATATCAACAAGTCTGAAACTTGTCTTCATGCCACATAAATTAATGAAAAATATGAATGGTGTGTTGTTTATGTCTTTTTCTTTTTAGCTTTTATACCACTAACCTGTCAGATTGCACATAAGAATGACCCTGTATGCTTTAAATCAGACAAATTTACATGATTAACTAAACTATTTATTGATTAATGAGCAATGCCCCTTCTCATTAAGAAATTAAATCTGAAGGACAAGAAATTCAGTCTGTCCATTTTCTTTTATCAACTTTTCCACAAGCTGATGCTTATCTCCAGCAATCATCGGGTGAAAGGTAGGGGTACACCCTGGAGGGGTCACCAGTCCATCATAGAACGCACAGAAACAAACAAGACACAACCAATCCCACTCTCTATCACACTCACACACACACAATTTCAATTTAGCGTACATTATTAACCACACTGCTGTGCCACCCACAAAAATTTTCTCTTAATTGGAAACTGAAAACTTTGTTTTTGAGAATTTAACATAGTTTTGTGTTGGTACACAGAAACAGGGTAGAGAGAAAAAAAAGTAAACAGAGGTGGGGAAAAACATATATTTAAGACAACTTCCAAGTAGGACAGACAACAATAATCAGACTTTATCTTTTGGACACATTTTAGTTGTTTAAATGCTCAACAACCTGAGAAATCCACACACTGTAACCAGATATGTGATAAGATATTGGCTGTAGACTCAAACAAACAGGACAATGTTGCTTTGAAACTTGATTAAACATACATGATATCCCGGCTGGACTTTAGACCTGTTTACAAAGAAAACAGTGGTTTTTGATCGGCCTACCAGCTGTTCCATATGTCACACCGTGTCACTCTGACCGGAGAGTGACGTGAGGTGTTCACGAGTCTGTGTTTCTGTTTGAGATGGGGCGTGTTTCTGCTATTCATAGTGGTGAGAACTTCAGAGGTCTATTAGAGGTCAGTGGAAGTCCTTCTAATAGCAACTGCAGCCAGGCCTTTCACTTACCAGCGCCTCTCTCCCTTCTGGACCCAGTCTCCTACCTTTTCATCAGTCTTCATTCCCACTGTAAAACTGTGAGTATTAGACCTATATTTGGACGATCTGTCTGAAAATGTGTATAGCTGCATTTAAATTTGGCCATGGTTTGACTCAGAGGTGGTGTGATCATTGGTTTGTGACAGAAGCATTTGTTTCTCTTAGTTTGGATTTATTTCCTCACTGGATGAATGAGCTGAATCAATGGTCTGTTTAATGAATCATCTCTGTACTTTGTGGTTTATAGATTCAATTTTTTAAAAAGTACTTTGTCATTTTTGGCATCCATCCCATTTTGTCATGGGCTTTGTGTTAATCTTAGAAGTAGGTGAGAAGTCAAATGTTACTGTGACTGTTCATTTACCTTCAATCCAGAGGTCAAATGAGTTGACTTGAATGGCTTGTCGGGTTAATTATAACTGTAAATTAAAGTTTTATTATTTATTTTGATTTTCATTAATTTTGGAGTATTTTGAGATGAAATTTGTTCCAAAAATTAATACTAGTAAAAGTGAGTTGAAATAAGTTTTTCCCTCTTTAGTCTTGACTGAAGCCCATTTTAATGACTAATCAGGCCAGAACTAGAGTAGCTAATTCTGGCCTGTCTGATCTGTTTTGTGAAATTAAAATTTCAGCAGAGGGTTTGGAAAAATGAGGTTTCAGCCCATTGGTCTCATCTACAAAAGAATTCAGAGCAGAAAGCTTCCTTCAGAATCGAGTCTTTCAGCCCGTGGTAATTTCTCCATTGAGATTCGTAATTATAAAATGTGTGCAAAAAGTGGCTCAAATTTCCTTTCTGTGTCATTTTTGCACCTAAGAAAGAGTACAGCTGTTGAATAGGACAACACACCTTCCTTTTTGTGTATGAGATTTGTAAAGCGGTGAACAAAAAAAGACAAAATGGGTTACACAGTGACATACCTCTCAACTGTTTACATTTATGTTTATGTTAGTATAGATGGATAGTTTGCCCAGGACATGGCAAGCTTACATTCATTATCTTTGTTTTTGAAGATGATGTGCAGGGTTTTAAGCTGTAAAACTGTAGTGAGTTCTGAGTTGTTCTGTTTAATCTGAATGAACTGAACTCTCTTACAAAATCGCTCTCCCTCCCCTCTTTTTGAAGGGTCATTATCATCTTTGTCCTGGCCCACATAACAGAAGGTTTTGGTTACATGCAATTATTTTGTACAGAGAAAACATGGTTTGAAAGGAAGGTGAGCGAAGCCGTGAAAGTTAAACAGGAAAAAAACAAAACCACATACAGTAGGTGTCAGATTTAATATTTTTTACTTACAAAGCAAGTTTGAATTTAATACCCAAGAGAATCAATTGCACCTTCATGCTTGTATCCAAAACAAAACCAGACCAATAAAGGTCCTTGTGACTGGCATTAAACTATTTCCAAATCTTTTGTGCAACTCCGCTCGCTGTGGCAAACTCTGCAGAAGGTAGCAGCAAAAAAAAAAGCAAAACAGGTCAATGTGATTTTTCAGCACTCATCTTGTAGCTCTTTGACTTCCAACAAAGTACCAAAAGGAACACAATGTTTTAGGCAGGTCTTCATCCAGCAACTGGGTTCGACAAAATGCAAGATTGTTAAAGTAATGAGAAACACAGGTAGCTACAGCCTGATCTGTCACACAAATCACACCGTGTCTGTATTTATACAAAATAGATCAATTCTAAGTCAAAATAAACACAATACAATAAGTGTGGTGTCAGAAAACCTCACTGCTTTCGTGGGAATTAATAGTTTGAGTTGCAGTTAGCTGCTGGACATCACAGCAAGTTTAGGAATTAAAAAACAAACCAAAAAAACCCCCACAGACTAGGTTTTTTTGAGCAAGGTAAATATTAAATTTATGACTGCAGAGAGGAAAAACGCTGAACATGAAAGGAGCATGTTATGGAGAGGTTACCAGGAAAAAAGCCTCTCCCTTTTAAAACAAACACAACAGCTAAGTTGCATCTGAACCCTTCAATTGTTGTTCTTGAGCCAAACCAGACTAATGTAGAGCTGAAAGGTAGACACAGGTACAGATGATGAGCGAAACCACCCGACACGATGTGTGGAGCACGACTGTGGAGGGCTGGTGATATGGGCTAGTTTAGATCTGGGTCAACCATGAACTCTGCAATCAAAGTGTGCTACAGTCAAATGTGAGACCGTCTGTCCAACAGCTGAACTTTGATGGAAACTGCAACCAGACAATCATCCAAGTTTCCAAACGGTATTTTCCTCTCTGTGTGTTTTTGGACAGGCTCAGTGAAAAACAGCCATGCAGGCTCAGGACATCCTGAGACAGCTGCGGATTCCCGAGCTAGATGACTTTCGACAGTACGTTCGAGGCTTCCCAACAAACGCCATTATGGGTATGGGTGCTTTCGCCGCCATCACCACATATTGGTTCGCCACCCGACCCAAAGCCCTCAAACCGCCATGTGACCTTGGACTGCAGTCACTGGAGATACCAGTGAGTCACTGTTTGTTTACACTGCAGTTTATGTTTGTTTTTTTATGTCTACTTTCCTGTAAACTTTAATAAATTATTCACATTCACAAACAAAATACCTGTGCTTGTTTGCTCTATTTTATGATTGAAATGTAAGGTGACCTTGAGTGTCCAGAAAGGCACCTATAACCAAAATGTATTATTATTATTATTACCTTCTCTCACAGCTAAAGGTGGGTTTCACGTCAAAGTATGTTTTGTTTGCATTTTTGGGTAAAAAATGTTGACAAGATATCTTTCATTAAGTTGTTTTCAGCATCACGAGGTGCAGATGTGTAGGAATCAAATTGTGAATGGTTCTTGTTCCGGGTTTTTTTTCGTAGGGTGGAGAGCGTGCCAGAAGATCAGTGCTGAATGACAACGACAGTGAATACATGACACATTATTACAGCGATGCTCGAACACTATATGAGGTGTTCCAACGAGGACTCAGAGTATCAAGTGAGTGAATGAGTTCGTCATGAAACTCCTTTTAAGGTAATAATTTTAATACAATTATATTCTTTTGTAGATGATGGACCTTGTCTTGGGTCAAGGAAAGCAAATCAGCCATATGAGTGGCAGACGTACAGAGAGGTAAGATGTTAATAACTGCTGTAAATACATAACTATCAAAGTTGTATCTATGGTTTTTAATAGGTTTAGTTTTTTGTTTAAGGTGGTTGACCGAGCAGAGAACATCGGATCGGCTCTTCTTCACAAAGGGCACTCCTACACAGGCGACAAATTTGTTGGCATCTTTGCACAAAACAGGCCAGAGGTAATGCAAACACCACCATCTTTATCACTTTTGTGTATCTTTAAAATCCAGTTTGCCATGACATTATTCTCATCATCATGTTTTATCTGTTTTCACCACAGTGGACCATTTCAGAGCTTGCATGTTACACGTACTCCATGGTAGCTGTCCCGTTGTATGACACGCTCGGCACAGAGGCCATTGGCTACATTATCGACAGAGGTACGAAAGGTTTCCATCGTCATTCATCATCCTAAAACTTCAGATTCTGAAAAGGGAAATGGTGCAGCTGGTGTCGTCTTTATTTCAGCCACCATATCAACGGTGATCTGTGACATTCCTGACAAGGCTCGCATGATTCTGGACTGCATCACCGGAAAAGGAAAAACAGTGAAGACGATAGTCATCATGGAGGAGTTTGACAGCGATCTGGTGACGCGAGGAACAGAGTGTGGTGTTGAAATTATAAGTCTGAAGGATTTTGAGGTGAGAATAACTTAACAAATTGTTTCTTTATAGATGTTTAGCGTTTTTAAATTATTCCTTGGTCCTGTTAAATGTCTTTTCTATGTAAAAATCGTGTTTTTTGTGCACATGTTGTGTTTTACAGCTTGAAATTATGATAAAGTTGTTTTTATATTATTGTTCTTTCAGGCCATGGGTAAAGCTAATCATCAGAAACCAGTGGTACGTAGAAACAGCACAAATCATCTAACTTGATTATAAGAAAAAAAAGTTTTTTCTTTTACTAAATTAAGAGGAGTTATTTATTTTATTGTTATGAATGAGTGTAATCTGTGATCCAATTTCAGCCTCCCAAACCAAATGATCTTGCAATTATTTGCTTTACCTCAGGAACCACGGGTAAGTTCAGGATTAATATAACTTTAATATTCTGGGAAGTTTGTACTCACTATGTTTTATCCTAATAATTTTATTTATTTTATTTTATTTTCTTACTCAGGAAACCCCAAAGGTGCAATGCTCACTCATGAGAATGTTGTCTCCAACACTGCAGCTTTCATTAAAATAACAAAGGTAAACAAACACCTGCAAGGTTTTTACTTTGACCTAAGACTCACTAAACCAGTAGTTAATAAGTTGTTTGTACCTTAGAGAGTACAAAGTGTGGAGAAAGAGGCAGAACTCTTTAGCCAGGTTAGGCTAATGGCTAGCCAAATGAAGGCACGTTATTTTTAATTTTTCAGGCTTATAGAACAAAAACGACAAACTTGTTTTAAAGGTCGATAAAGGTCATTATCTATTATTAAACATCAACACTTTTGCATTACACCATTTCTTGTTTTAAAAAATACCTTTGGCAAGCCACCATCTCAGCCTGAACTAATATAAGGAAACCCAGAAAACAGCACAATACAATTAATTAACAAGATATTTTTTGAATGAAAATAGTTACATTAAGCCTTTGATAAAATAAATGATATCTGCCTCTGGTCGATCCTCTTCGATCCACCTCCTGTCCTGTGGGCCCCCTCCTCTGGCCTGTGTTGTCCAGGAGACACTGAAAGCTAGCTCCAAAGATGTGCTCATCTCCTTCCTCCCACTGGCCCACATGTTTGAGAGGGTGGTGGAGGTACGCTGGCCGAGTGCTTGACTTGCACACGTGCATGTGTTTTGTTTTTTTGTCCCCCCCTGCAGGTGCACAGCATGCTGAACGTCAATGACATTCACATATCCTATCTCCCCCTAGCTCACATGTTTGAGAGGGTTGTTCAGGTATGTTTGCTGCTTATTTACCTTCAAGTATTTGATCAAGTGGATTTTTGTTGGGGATAAATGCTGTTAAAATTGAATTTTGAATCGAGCAATGACACATTTTCTAGAGCTCCTATTTACTTTAGGTTTAGGCTTTAGGTTTGTTGTGTCTGCATGTCAGTGTTCCTTTGAATTTTTGCTTGGTAAATCTGTGAATGAGGGCTTTATATTTCAATATGTATACATTTTTGTATCTTGTTTTTTATGACTAACAATGAACAATAACTTGAATAAATAGTTTTTCATTAAATAAGTATCTTGTCAGCTCTGTGGGGTACAGTTATACCCCTCCTGTTCATTCAGTCATACAGGCAGAAATACTGTATGACGACAAAGTCAGGGACATTTTTGTCTACTGTCATTTAGAGATAAACATTTAAATATAAACACTATGGGTGAATAGTTGAACAACAGTGCCCTCTTGTGGTCAGAGCCACTGTTTTGATTAATAATAGTTAGAATAATTGGCCTTTTCGTCCATAGGGTGTCATCCTCATCCACGGGGCACGGATAGGCTACTTCCAGGGAGACATCCGACTCCTGATGGATGATCTGAAAACTCTGCAGCCAACAGTCTTTCCCGTCGTCCCTCGTCTCCTCAACCGCATGTTTGACAAGGTCAGACACTGTTTCAGAGAAACAAATTAGTTTTTTTAATCAGTTTTAAATCAGCGTGTTGTAATTGTTGTGTTGGGTTTTTTTTTTTACTTCTCTCCAGGTTTTCAGTCAGGCCAACACGCCTCTGAAAAGATGGCTGCTAGATTTTGCCTTTAGGAGAAAGGAGGCGGAGCTTAAAAATGGAGTGGTCAGGAAGGACAGCATGTGGGACAAACTCATCTTTAAAAAAGTCCAGGTAAAACTTCCTCATGTTCAACTCACAAGATTTGAGAAGATATTGTAAAATTAGTGTGGCTTTGAGTGGTCCTTGTCATGAACATGATCTCTCTCAGTTCTTTTTATAATCTGCTTTAAATTTTGTGAGGCCAGTTTTAGTTAAACGTTTCCAACTTCACTTTGTGTCTTTTAAAACATTCCAGGTGAGTCTTGGAGGTCGGGTGAGACTCATGATAACCGGAGCAGCCCCCGTATCTCCGACCATCCTGACTTTCCTACGAGCTGCTCTCGGCTGCCAGGTGAGTCTTAAACACACTTATCATACGTCATATAATTAAACAGACAACTATTTATTCAATTTGGTTGAAACAATTCTGAATAGAGATATTTATGGACCTTAAATAAAGGAAGACGTGCCTCAAAACTCTGACATTAAGAAACGTGTATCTGTCTGCTAAACAGTCTAACTGTAGTCAGTGGGAGTGATGCTACAGATGAAACAGTTATTTTAAAAATTGTGTTCTATTTCACGGTTTTCACTGCTAACATCAACACTTGTTCCAGTTCTATGAAGGCTACGGTCAGACTGAATGTACGGCTGGGTGCACCATGTCAATGCCTGGAGACTGGTCAGCAGGTAAACCTTTAAGCCTCCCACTGCCCTGGGGTCAAATGTCCCACCAGGCCTCAGTCTCAAAACTGAGGCCTGGTGGGGTCATTTTGACCCCAGGGCAGAAAACAGTGAAAACAGAGAGGAAACAGGTACTCAGAAACCTTAAATCTGATTGAATCTTGTTCTGTCAGGTCATGTTGGGCCTCCTCTGCCCTGCAATGCAGTCAAACTGGTGGATGTTGCAGAAATGAATTACCTGGCAGCCAACGGAGAGGGAGAGGTGAGGAGCTCACTTTATTACAGTTACAAAGTTAGTCTTGCATAACTTGCATCATACCCTCACCAAGCTGGCCATTAGATATCATAGAGATCACAGTCCTCTTTTGCAAGGCATCTTGGGAAGAACCCCCTTGTTGTGAACCCATTCATGTTGTATCAATACAGTGTTTATACCTAATCAGTGAGCTTTTAGCTAAGCTTAGACATGTTTGCACACCTGGTGGACGTGTTTCACCAATTAGGTGTGATCACCAAAAGTCAGTATTTTGAAATGGTAAAAGTGACGGTATTTCATATAACATATTTTTGTATTTACAGCAACTAGAGGGTCATCACCTCTGGTGTCCTTTCAGAAATAATCAGTAATATGTAAATGCCTGCCGACTTTAAAGTTACATTTTAATCAGTCACCTGTTTTACTGTAGGTTTGTGTCAAAGGAGCAAATGTATTTAAGGGATACTTGAAGGATCCTGAGAAAACTGCAGAGGCAATCGACCAGGATGGATGGCTGCACACAGGAGACATCGGGAAGTGGCTTCCTGTAAGCCGAACAGAACCATCCTGTCTGATCCTAACCGTGGCCTTGTTTCATTTTTAATAACCTGTTTTTTTGTTATTGTACAGAATGGCATTCTGAAGATTATTGACAGAAAGAAACACATTTTCAAGCTTGCACAAGGAGAGTACATCGCCCCAGAGAAAATCGAGACTGTTTATAACCGCAGTGATCCAGTGGCCCAGATTTTTGTTCATGGTGACAGCTTACAGGTTAATAAGTTTAGTTTATTTGGACTTTTTTAAAATTAATACTACATGTTGCATTTACATCATCATCTCTTGCATGTACTGTTTCAGGCTTGCCTGGTGGGGATAGTGGTACCTGATCCAGACTTCCTGCCTATTTGGGCCAAAAGAAAAGGCTTCGAAGGATCCTACTCTGAGCTGTGCAAAATCAAGGTTGAGTTGGTTAAAAAACAATTTTCTGAAGCTGCAGCTTAACTCTCCATGCCTGATTCACAGCTTTATGACTCTAATTTGTTTTAGGGCATAAAAGAAGCCATTTTGGAGGACATCCTGAATTTGGGCAAAGAAGCAGGACTCAAGTCTTTTGAACAGGTGACTGGTGTCATGTCTGATTTTAAACCCCTTGTGATGACTTGTATCTGCTTTCAAAATATCAGATAAGAGCACAGATAATAGCTCTGTGACGTGTGCATCTTTACTACATCTCAAACTGGGCGGCAGCAGTGTGCCATCTAGTGGTTTCTTAGAAATATCAAAAATGCTGTTCTTTAGGGAAAAAAAAACAAATATCTATTAATCATATTGATCACATATCTGACAGAATTTTTTCAGTGTAGTTTTGTAGGTTTAGATGTTATATCCCAGACATTAAATCGACACTAAGTGAAAGATACATAATAATCTTTTAATTTCATTTGTGGAGGCCGATAAAACACACACACACACACACACACACACACACACACACACACACACACACACACACACACACACACACACACA